>CM064549.1:21276444-21578944 GCA_032716605.1 Paralithodes platypus
CCTAAGCCCTCCTAAGTTTCCCCATTGATGGGGATCCTCGTAGAGTCTCTTTAGGAGCTCCTCACTTTGGGTTAATGTATCCATGAATACATAATTTCGCAGAACCCCTCTTTGGTGATATTAGACCTGAGGGTAAACCTTTCCGGCGTAGTGATGGACACATCCGCTAAAATGTAACCGTAGGGTTTACTCAGAACGGCTCATTAATAGGCCTCAAGGAAAATCTTTGCCTTTTCGCAACCGTATAGCTGGCGACCCAGAGTCTCTATCTGACCTCAATCCCTTTGTCTAAGTAAAAGGAAATGCATACAATTGAGAGAGATACTTCGGGCGTATTTTCCTTGCATGAATAAATTTTGAGAAAAAAGTATAGCGCTTATGCCACTATGTCGCCCCTTAATAAATACATTGGCGGCTGTTAAATCGTTACCCACCTGTAGAAAGTTATCATCGTATATTATGAGTAAGCCTTTATTTTGTTGTAGAATATCCACTTCGGGGTCTGGGTCTACTATGTCCTTGGATACTATAACCTTTTGTCGTAGTTCGGGCACGTCTTGAATCGGATGATGCGATGACCCGCAAATGAGAATTATATAAAACTTTTGACTATATTTTCTAACAAGTCGCGTAACGAGTTGTGTTTTACCAGAGCTGGAGGCTCCCGCTACGAATACCCGCCCACCCCTATTGCTGGGAAATATATCGATCAGGTTTTCACCGTAACAATCGGTCATCGCACCCTCTCACTTTCTCCTTCCCTTCGGGGTTTTTTCTTGCGTATTTTCAAAAGATGTTCGGAGATGGGCGAATGTGCAGTACAATAGTAGTGGAACGAGTTTCTTCAAAGTACATTTTACGTCTGTACTGATCGGTGACCAATACGGAAACGGAGTCGATGGATTGTTTGCAAAGCTTTTTATTCAAGGGTCTCGGTTCGGAAAAGTAATTATTAGTAGGGCAAAGTGGCCAGTATATTGACTGGCTGCTCCGTGAATCGAGTGGGTTGTATTGTATCGCATGTAAACGATATCAGCGTGTGGGTTGGGGGGGAAATTCGCCTTCACCACCCGCGAGGAATAATGCTCGTCCTCATCGCTAACAAAAATATTATAATATAATATTATAAGGAGGCCTAGAATAGCCGCTAATTTGGGTTTGAGTAATAAACTTATTATGCAATACTGTAGATCATCGCAGTTAATAATGGAGCGTTTAGGAAGGCAAACGTAGTTATTGTCCCAACTCACAACTCCGCGTTCTTTATCAAAATAAGATCCGTAATTTGAGACACCAAACACAGCTTTTAAAATGGAGAACCAATATGTATTCAGCTCCCCTACAATAGCATATCGAAGTCGCTTCCGCAGTTCATTTTTTGTTTCCGTATATACTTCTACAACGGCTTCTTGGTCTTGCGGATGAAGGGTATAGACATCGCGAGGAATATATATACCGTGTAAGGCAACTTAGTAATCTCAATTTGGGTTCAAATTTAGAGGTATGATATTATTTTGAAATGAACCGGGGGCATTATCCCCGTATACATTCACGCTGCCTAGGCTAATTAGGTACACTATAAAGACCTCCGTACTAGACATTGCGACTGAGGAATTAGTTTAACAGACTCGCTCTTTTAAGCGATCTTACTTACGACAATGGGTTATATTACTATTACTACTACCACCGACCCGCCCGTCGGGAATCCACCCGGGTGGGGGAGGAAACATCCACGCCAACCTAGGAGGAGGGGATTGGGGCAAGAGTGAGGGTGACAGCGGGGGGTCTTTCGTAAAGGCGCACCTACACGCACGTGTGGGGGAGGAAGGGTCCCAGACCCGTGGCGGCGACGGCGGGGGTGGTGGCTGTCTAGCGGTGGGTAATGAGGGGGGGTGTGACGGCAAGGTTGCCCCGCGCTTTATTTTCTTCCGCTCTCTTTGATCTCGGTCTTCTTTCTCTTCTAATGTGTATTTCAGGAAGCGTTTTCGCCACAGATTACAGGCACCACCACCCCCGGTGATTTTCGCCTCGCCATGTTTTTGTCACTGTTGTTGTTTTTGTTTTTGTTGTCCTTGATCAAATCTTTGTTTTCGCTGTCTTAGAGGTAGATCGGGGTGACCGTAGGCTCTGGTGATGACGCCGGATGGGTTGTGCGAATGAGATTGAGTCAAAAGAAAATTAACTCTCTTGTTATCGATAGGGTGGAGACCTCTCTTCATTAAGCCGGTGGTGCACAATTGTCCGTTTACATTGCGAATGCTAACCATTTCAACCCTATCTGTGTCCAATCCTCCCCATATCCGCCTGTACTTATCGTGTGTGTAGGTCTTTACCGCTGTTTGAGGTACGTCTTTAGCTTTTTTCTTAATGTCCTCGGTGTAACCAGTGTTCGGATTTTGCACTTGCACGGAGTACATTTTTGGTTTAAGGCAAATCATTTCTTTAAGAAACAAAAGGTGTATGTTGCCTTTATGGACTTGGAGAAGGCCTATGACAGAGTGGATAGAGAAGGTTTGTGGAAAGTACTTAGAATATATGGAGTAGAGGGCAAGTTGCTGAAAGCAGTGAAGAGCATGTATGAGGGTGCAAAGGCGGCAGTACGTGTGGAGAGTGAGCAGAGCGAGTTCTTTGACCTGAATGTTGGTTTGAAACAGGGGTGTGTGATGTCCCCGTGGTTGTTTACTGTATATATGGATGGAGTTATGAAAGAAATACTATCAAGAGCAGTGGATGTTGGTGTATCGCTGAAAAGGGAGGGAATTGAGTGGAAGCTACCTATACTGCTGTTTGCGGATGATACAGTTCTGATGAGTGATAATGAATGGGAGTTGCAGGGTCTGGTAAATGAGTTTGGAACAGTGTGCGAAAAACGGAATTTGAAGGTAAATACGGGGAAGAGCAAGGTTATGGTCTTCGAAAGGGGTGAAGTCACAGAGTGTGAGGTGAAGCTGAACGGTCAGGCTATGGAGATCGTCAACTCTTTTAAGTATCTGGGAAGTGTGTTGAGTAAAGATGGGACTATGGATGAAGAGGTGCGGGAGAGGGTACAACAGGGGAAGAGGGTTGTAGGAACGCTAAAAGCAGTAACAAGAAATAGGGTGGTCAGTATGGAAGTGAAGAAGTCCTTGAAGTGAAGAAGTGTGGTAATCCCGACACTGACTTACGGAAGCGAAGCATGGACGTTGGTTGAGAGACTCAGACAAAGAGTGAGAGCAGTGGAAATGAATTACTTAAGGAGTGCGTGCGGAGTTACATGGAGGGATAGACAGACTAATGAGGAAGTAAGAAGGAGGTGTGGTGTGGAGGTAGATGTGCTGGAAAGTGTGAAAAGGAACAACTTGAGATGGTTCGGCCATATGGAACGTATGGAAAGCGAGAGAATGACTAAGAGGGTGTACGAGAGCGAGGTGGAGGGACAGAAGGGGAGAGGTAGACCGAATGAGAGGTGGAAGGATGGAGTGAGGAACTACATGAACGAAGGCGGTGCTGGTTGGGGGGAGGGGCGTCGACTGACTGGGGACAGAGGTGCATGGGGGCGGTTCGTTCGTGGCCACCCCTTCGGGGATCACGGCGTCAGGCAATAGATAGATAGATAGATAGATTTCTTTAATGTGCTTCGCCCCCATCTCGGATTTTACATATCGACACTCCTTTTTTAGAGGTGTCGTAGAACGGGTGGTCTCGGGGGAAGTTGCTAAAGTCCATAATGTCTCTGATACGAGGAAGAGAATAAAAATCACCCATATCCTGGATGCTAGAGACTCACACCGCCACCGAATCAATATCTCCGTATATGTACGACACATTGTCTCTTCCGCAGAGAGAGGAGCGCAAAGCGTGTCGTAGAAGAATTCGTACATTTCTACTTTGGATTTTTCGAGGATGGCAAAGCCATGGGTAATGAGATATGTGCTCCCGAGTAAGGAGTAGTGGCTCCCCAGAATCTATGTGATCTTCCGCCAGACTCGCCAAACTTCCCCCGATAAAGGCGCGGGCGTCGAGAAACCTTAGGTCACCTAGGTTAATTCGGAGGAAATGTAGCCCACCTCCTTTGGTGAGAATGCGATTTTTCTTGTCGTTCCAGTATATTGCCGCGTCATCGGCCTCTTTCAACACGAGTCCCATGTCGTAGCTTATGTTGAATGCAAAGGTGGGTAGATGGTGTCTGTGGGTGATGATTCTAGTGTTACAGTTGCGACAAAGAGCCCCGAGATAGTTGGGTCCATTTATGAGGTGGTCATGGTGCCAATGCTTGTCTTTACTGCCTCTAAATTTCTCATCGCAAATTTGGCAGACGTTTTGCGCGTCAAAATGGATGCGATCGAGCGGTGTCGGGAAGCTTTTGTACGAGTTTCTTTCTTTCTTAATACGCCCCCACTCGGCGGCTAGAGACCGAAGGAAGTGAGAGGCGGCATCCTCGCTGCAATAAAACTGTTTAGAAATGAGGCGCCCTTCCCTATCCACAATGCAGAATCCGTAGGACATCGCTTTGTGCTGATGGGTGATGAGGGTGGATTCGGATGTGGAGTTATCGAGTGTTGACTCATAATCAAAGTAGGCGGTGTGGGATGGGGCGGCTGTCTTCGCCGCGTTAATATATTTCACGCAGCTGCCTGGCTCGGGAAACACCACCTTTTGTTTCAATTGGCATTTGTCTTGGTGCTCCTCTAGATCTTTAGATAGAGTGAATCTCAATAAGCAGTTTTTGCAGAAGATGGGGGGTTGATTCAAAGTCTCCTTGGCTACACTCGCCCTTCTCCGAAAAAATCGTCGGAGTAACTGATGAAAATCCTTTATGAGCCCAAAATGTTCTCCATCCAATAATACTAAGGGTACAAATTTTCCACTGACGGCGCCCTTACGGGCGAGGTAGATGTTGTGTTGGGGCTTGTGACCATTTTTTTTCTTCTTCTCTTTCTCCTCCCACCACCCTCAGTTTCATCCTTCCCATCGCTAGGAAATATCGCGTACATGTATATGGATACCCGGTTGCTCTTTTCAAAAGCGACGATATTCTCCCATGCCTCTGGAAATTCCACATTGTCTGGTATGAGGGCGAGATCGGCGATTGTCCGTCCTACGATTGAGGCGTGTCATATTGGGGTTCTTCTCCAATAGGAAAAACGCTGCGAGGCACTGCAAGAAACATTGTCCATCTCGACCCGAGGGGTTGAATATCGACCTATCTCCTCTGAATGATTGTCTTATTTTCTTCTCGGGTCTGAGGGTGGCAGAGTAGCCTGTCTTTCCTAACCCCACTTTAAAAACCTCAATTTCTTGTACCATCCAACCGCTACCCTCAATATCCCCCAAGTGTTGCTCCAACCGATTTATGACATAATTAACCAGGTCATCTACGAAGGTGGGAATTTCTCCACGTGTTATTAACTGAGATGGGAATATTATGAAAAAACTGGTGTGGGATAAATTTTCCTCAAGCTCATTCGGTTGAATAATTTGTAATCGTATCTCGGCCATTGCTCGCACTTGTGGTGCCGGGTTGCCCATGTTATCTACTTTCTCCATTAAAATTCTTTGTAGTTCTTCCCGATTGTTACGAAGGAATGTTTCTGGATCGTAGGCATCCTCATAGGGAATACTAAAGAACAAGATGACTAAAGTTACCCCAAACGTGACTTCTCTGTCCAAGATCCACGTATATCCTCTGGCTGGATGGGGGGGTTGCACCTGTTCGTCCTCACTGTCACCACCACGGGCCTCGCCATAACCATCCCCACCACCTACACCGCCGCCACCGCCACCGCCCCTCTTTCACCCGCTCGATCGTGGGGGTCATTGTTATGCTTCCTGGGAGTACTGGTGATTAATTCTTCACCCCATTCGCCGATAATATCACTTTCGGGATAATGACTCAATGATGTCCACATTGTGTCGTCGTTACTTTCGAGCGTGCGAGTTGAATTTGAATGATTTAGGGCGGTACTCGAGATGCTCGCGTTTGATTCCCATTTACTTTCTAGAGTTTGATTTAAACCGCGACATTCGTCGGCGTTGTCACTTTTGCAGTAATGGTTGGAAAAGGATGAGTCGTAACTAGAGATGGTCAAATTTGTTTCCCATTCACTTTCGTCCAAAAGATTTAAAAGGGAATTATCACTGTCACTTTCATAACACACCACAGTTTCGCAAAAAGAGGGTGAAGTTGACTCTAATTGGGTTACATGGGTAAGAGTACCTTCGTCTTCACCAACACGAAGTGAATAATCTAGGATGTTGCTAGAAACACTCGAATATGTTTCCCATTCACTTTCAAGAGTTTGCTCAGATACACTCTTAAGATATTTATGGGAATTATCGCTGTCACTTTCATAACACACACCATTTTCACAGAAAGAAGGCGAATTTGGCTCTAATTCACTCTCTTGCGTAAAAGTATGGCTAGTGTCGTGTTCCTGTTCATAGCTTAATTCACTTTCACTCGTGTGTGGGGATTGGGAGCTATTATTATTATTATTATTATTATTATTATTATTATTAGGGTGAGAAATGTGGGATTGGGCTGGGTATGTTTTACTAAGGGGTAAATATGCAGCCATAATCACTGTTACAGCCGAGTGGGCGCTTCGCTAAGCCCCTCACGGTAACTGATTGTGAATTCGGATGAGCGGCAATAAGAATGTCGCGCGTGTGTACTCACCTAATTGTACTCACCTAATTGTAGTATACAGGATTTGAGTTTTTAGGCTCGTATTGTCCCGCCTCTAAAGATTCTGTTATCTAATTTGGATTTTAAAATTTGGATATTCCCCGCACCCACCACTTCATCATCCAACTGATTCCACATATTAATACATCTATATGGAAAGCTGAATTTCCTCACATCTCCTTTACATCTGCCTTTCTTTAACTTGCAACTATGTCCTCTAGTCCTCCCTTTATCTCCCTCGATAAAGTCCTCCTTGTCTATCCTTTCCAATCCCCTAACACATTTATACATCATAATCATATCCCCTCTTTCTCTTCTCTCACTTAGAGTTGGCAAATTCAATCTCTCTAATCTCTCTTCATGTCAGTTCTCTTAGTTCTGGAATCATCTTCGTTGCAGCTCTCTGTACTTTCTCCAACTTAATTATGTTTTTTTTTTAAAGATGGAGTGACCACACCACTGTCGCATATTCCAATTTTGGTCACACCATTGATTTTATTATATTTACTAGCATCTCTTCATTCAAATAGTTGAATGCTATTTTTACTTTATTCAACAGGCCATAAGCTTCTCCCACAACTTTGTTAATATGGCTCTCAGGTGAAAGATCTCCCTGTATTATAATGCCCAAGTCCTTTTCTTTCTCTGAGGGGTTAATCGTGCATTCTCCTAGTTTATATTCCCAATGAGGTCTTCTTTTACTCACACCCCCTTCCATCACATGACATTTATCTTTGTTAAAATCTAATTTCCATATCTTGCTCCATCGGTCTATCTTATCCAGATCTCTCTGTAGCTCTCTACAACTGTTTTCGTCCACTATATGTTTCATAATTTTTGAATCGTCAGCAAACATATTCATGTATGCATTTATTTCCTCTGGCATGTCATTTATATAGACCAGAAACATAATTGGGGCCAACACTGATCCCTGTGGAACTCTGCTTGTAACATCCCTCCATGTTGATAAGCTGTCTCTTATCATGGTTCTCATCTGTCTTCGCGAGAGATAGTCCTCCATCCACTTCAACAAATTACCCTGAACCCCTCCAAACTTCTTCAACTTCCATCTAAGTCTACTATGAGGAACTCTGTCAAAGGCCTTCTTTATATCAAGATACACACAGTCCGCCCATCCTTCTCTCTCTTGTAGTATATCTATCATCCTATCATAAAAGCTCAGCAGATTAGTAACACATGATTTTCCCTCTCTGAATCCAAATTGTCTTACAGTAAGTAAATTATTTTCTTCCAAGTACTTTATCCATCTTTTCTTAATAATCTTCTCACACATTTTACAAACAACACTTGTCAGTGACACTGGTCTATAGTTTAGCGGCTGCTCCCTACTCCCACCTTTGTAGATTGGTACTATATTAGCCCTTTTCCAGTCTAGTGGTAATTTTCCAACTTCAATAGAGTACTTAATTATTGCATATAAAGGTTTTACCAATTCCTCCACACATTCTTTTAGAATCCATCCTTCTATATTGTCTGGGCCCATAGATTTTCTCACATCTAGTCCCTTCATAAGTTCTAGTAGTTCCTCTGGTTGAAAGATAATATCCCCCAATTTTTCATCATTTTGGTATATAATCTCTGGTTCTAAAAAAAATTCATCCATAGCATAAACTGAATGTAATGTATTATTCATAACCTCACATATCTTCTCATCACCCTCATAAATATTGTCTCCTTCCCTCAGCTTCATTATTTTGTCCTTAACCTTCATTTTGCTATTTACATACCTGTAGAACAATTTGGGATCACTTACAAATTTTTCCACAATGTTTTTTTCATAATTTCTTGCTTCCTGTTTCCTAATTCTGCCATACTCGTTCCTTAGCTTCCTATATGTATTCCAGGTCTGTTCATTTCTCCTTCTTCTGGCTATGTTCCATGCCTTATTTCTCTTATCCCTAGTTATTCTATATTTATCATTAAACCAGTCTTTTATCTTTTCAGTCTTATTTCCTTGTCTTGGCACATACCTGTTTACAATAATCATCATAAATGTTTTTAAACACACAGTATTTATCATTAACATTGTTTTTCTGTTCAATTTCACTCCAGTCTGCATCCCTGAAGCAACTTTTTAATAGCTTAAAATCTGCTTTCCCATAGTTCAATCTCCTTTCTTTATGTTCTTCTCTCTCCAGCATTGTTGGATAACCCATCAGGATTTCCATTTCAATTACCACATGATCACTATTTCCCAGCGGAGGTAGGTATTTAGTATTTGTAATCATATCTGGATCTCTTGTAAACACCAAGTCTAATCTAGACGATTCATCTTTACCCCTTCTATTCTGAATTAGCAGGTTTTCTGTAACCAAGTCTAGTAGTACATTCCCCCAAGAACTCATATTACTACCTGCGTCTCCCTCCTCCCAATTAACCTCTCTACAATTAAAATCCCCTACCAATATTAACTCGTTGTTTCTGCGAAATAAGTGTTCCATAGTTTTGATCATCTCCTTTTTTAATCCTTGGTATTCTTCCTCTTTCCAGGCCCTCGTATATGGTGGCATATATGCTACCGCAATATAAGTGTTTTCATTATTTTCATTAATTACCTCCACTGCTATAATTTCTGCTTTATTGTTTAGTAAATCTATCATTTTAACTTTTAATTTATTGTGTGTAATGATTAATACTCCTCCACCCATCTTGCCCTTCCTATCCCTTCTCCACAAATTATAGTTATCCCATGCCATCACTTCCAGACTCATATCTTTATTTAATTTTGTTTCACATAAACACATTATCATGGGCTTTTCTTGTTTTATGAGGTCACCAATCTCCAATTTTTGGGATATTAAACCATCCACATTGCTATACACCAGTTTACAGTTGCTACTTTTATATTTTTTGCTATGTTTTCTTTTCCTCGTTTTTAATCCCTCTTCTTCGCCAACTCCCCCTCCTAATTCTCTCTCCCCCCACCCCCCTCTCCCCTCCCCTCTCCCTCTCCCCCCCCTCTCCTCTCCCTCTCGTCCCCCCCTCCTCTCTCTCGTCCCCCCCCCTCCTCCTTCTCTTTCTCGTCCTCCTCCTCCTTCGTTCCCCTCCTCTTCATGTACCATTTTTTCACTTTCCCGTCGATATTTCGGTAGAATGTTTTTATTGTATCTACCCCTGACCTATTATCGTTCTTTTCTCTCACTTCCTTTGTATTTCTCTCATATTATCGCGCTCTTCTGCATTCAAGTCTTTCCTTAATATAACCTTGGTGTATTTCCCTTCCTGACTCAGTTTCCAGGCGTTCCTCAATATCTCTTCTGCTGCTTTCGTAGACTTAAATCTAATTTTAATAGGCCTCCTCTCCCCCTTCTATACTTTCCCAACCTCCAACTATCTTCCACCTCCTTCTTCCAACCTTCCTTTCCTACCCTGTCCAACACCTCAACATGTCATCAACCTTCTTCATTTCTGCAACTTTCCTGTCATTTCTGCAGAGCTGGGCACTTTAGCCAACACTTCCGCAAATAGCCAATTCCGCCATGGTGGAAGTGTCATTTTGTTGGCGAATTAGCGTTGGCGCCAAAATGGCTGCCTATTTGCGGGTTTGAAGCTCTGGAAAGTACCTCCATGTTGCAAACCTCGAGTCCGCAAAATAAAAATTCCAGCCGCCAGCCAGCCCTGGGCTGCTCCTGCAGCTCCAGCCAAAAAAAGTCATGTGACCAAGCCAACTACCTGTGTTCTGGAATCTAGGCCTATACATCGGTTCTTCACGTTTGTTCACTTACTTAGTAGCAAGCGTCGAGCTAACACCTACAACACACAGCAGTCCAAGAGTTCCAACCTGCTAGCACTTCAACTTTGTTTATATTTTCGGCCTATTGAAGTGAACATGGAGTCTACCATCATGTCTACCGCAGCTGCCAACAGCATGGGGAGCAGTTCACCACCATCATCCGACAGTGATGCTGCAGAGCATGCAGAAATCGAGGACCTAAGCCACCCCTGGCCCCACCTAGAAACCTTCTATGGGCCTGTAATTACCAAGAAGATGTCTCTGGAGAAGGGCTTTATAACGTTATAATCTAGCCTAATTTAAGATTATAAAGTTAGGCTATCGTTAATTTGATTGATAGCCTGTTAATTTTTAACCTAAACTAATGTTATTAGGCTACCCTAATCCCATCAAAATGCCTCAAAGCATGTAGGCCTAGGCTAAGTCTAACTTCTATATAGGCTAGGCTATATAGCCTAGGCCTAGGTCTATAATCACTAATTCCCATCAAAATGCCTCAAAGCATGTAGGCTAAATATTGCATGTTCTAACTTCTAAATATAGCCTAGGCCTATAGGCTAATTACTAATATAAGTAATTTTATTAGGCTAGGCCTAGGCTACCCTAATCCTATCAAAATGCCTCAAAGCAAGTAGGCTAAATAATATTGCATTTTCTAACTATATATATATAGGCTAGCCTAGGTCTAGGCTATAATCAGTCAATCACTAATTCCATCAAAATGCCTCAAAGCATGTAGGCTAAATATTGCATGTTCTAACTTCTATATATATAGCCTAGGTCTAGGCTATAATCACTAATTCCATCAAAATGCCTCAAAGCATGTAGGCTAAATATTGCATGTTCTAACTTTAATATATAGCCTAGGCCTAGGTCTAGGCTATAATCAGTCACTAATTCCATCAAAATGCCTCAAAGCATGTAGGCTAAATATTGCATGTTCTAACTTCTATATATATAGCCTAGGTCTAGGCTATAATCACTAATTCCATCAAAATGCCTCATAGCATGTAGGCTAAATATTGCATGTTCTAACTTTAATATATAGCCTAGGCCTAGGTCTAGGCTATTATAATCAGTCACTAATTCCGTCAAGATGCCTCAAAGCATGTAGACCTAGGCTAAATATTGCATGTTCTAACTTCTATGTATAGGCCTAGGCCTATAATCACACTCATTTTATTAGTGTCAAGTAGAAAGTGTTAATTTTGAAAGTATCATATAGGCCTAGACTAAATTTAGCCTACAATAAAATTTTATTAAATTTTGATCTGAAGCTAGGCCTTTATTCTGAGCATTAAAATTAATAGGCCTAGGCTACTTTCTATTAAATTACTTAATCTATCTAAAGTAGACCTATCTAGGCATATATAGCCTATTGCCAGTCCCAAAGGGGGGACCACGAATAAATCGCCTCCTTGCACCTCTGTGATCCGGCGTACCTCCTCCTGAATGGTGCGGAATTGCGAATACTGATTATTACTGAAGCACTCCCCATAAACAAGTTGCTCCAACATTTTACTGCCCATGTGGACAAACTAAGTGGCCTATGCTATATATATTAACCATTTCACTGCGGGTGACGTTCTGGAATGTTTTGGCAATTTACAGCAATTTCCAAGCTTTAAAAGCCTGTATGTATATCCTTGAGGTCCATGGAAGTTGGGCAACATTATATTTAAGTAAATATATATATTTATTGACATTAGAGATTGAATTTATTGATTTACCCTTGATTCTGTAGTTTAAATTTAAAATTAATTAAAAACGGTTTGCGTTTGCATATCTGCATTTGAGGACTAGAAATGTCACAAGGTTTGCACATTTGTGTTTGCTGAAGTTATGTTCTGGGTTTGCTGATTTGTGTTTGCTGACTTGACTTTTTGTTTGTGGTGCCCAGCTCTGCATTTCTGTCCATTATTTCCTCCTCCACTTATCCAAACATTATCACACATCTCTTCTTTTCCACTATATAAGTTACCTGTCTCTCATTTTGCCTTATGGCCTTCACTACTTTCTTTCCTAGATTATTAACCTGCCACTCCTTTTGTTCATCCATAATAGTTTTAAGACTAACCTCTGTTTCCTCTACTTTATTACCCAAAGCATTTTTCATTTCATTCATTTCTACTTCCACTTTTTCTGTCCTATCGTGATTCCTTTCCAATCCTTTCCTTAGTCTTTCATTCTCCTCTTTAAGTTGTTCTATCTCACTTTCCGCCTTTTCTCTATATTCTTTATTTTCTCTTTCCAGTCTTTCTATTACCGCCTCTCTTTCTTCTCCCTTTCTATCCCTAATCACCACATTCTCCATTTTCTCCTCCAAAGCCTTCAGTCTCATAATAACCTTTCCTAACATTCCACCTACCTCTCCTCCTTGGGATCCTTCACATTCTTCACTCTCTTCCCCATCTATATCCTTCCTACTTCTCAATTTCCTTCCTTCTGTCGCGGCCATATTGCCGGCCTTTGTTTACCCTCAGCTACCACCTTTACGCGGGAATATCCAACGCCAATGAAGAACAATGCTTCATTTCTTTGTTTTAACTATTCTTACTATTACCATATTTACTATATTTATTTTCAATAATCCGGGACAATACTGCCGCAAAATACAATATGTAATACTTAATTTAGGTGAGTAATGTAGATATTATTCTATGTGAAGCACCGAATCAATTCTCGAATCCTCAATTCACACATCGAGAGCTCCCAAAAACACTTCCGCCCTCTTCCATACTCTGCACAAGACTGTGTGTGTGTATGTGTGTGTGTGTGTGCACGCGTTTGAAATTTTAGTAGACGTAACCGAGTAACCGATATCCGGAAAAGGTCATGTGTTGAGGTGTGGGCCTGTGGTGGGTTGTGAATAGGGAAACACTGGGATCTCATAAATATTTCATTATCATTTATGTATACAAAGAGTATTGAATGAAAATACGAAAAATTAAAAAAAAAACAAGGATGAGGAGAATCGGGTTATATTCATGGGGTGAAATATTGATTACCATTATTACACGTTCAAAACAATATTGAACGAAAACATGGAAAATAGATTATCATTACTACGATTAATTTTTCAAAGAGTATTGACTAAGAGCATGGGAAACAAAATGGGAACATTTATGAATACATTATAATTATATTTGTAATAATCTAGAGAGGGTGGTATCTGTATATTTAAATTTTAGTAGACGTAATCGATTTCCGGAAAAGGTCACGTGTTGAGGTGAGGGCCTGTGGTGGGTGGTGAATAGGGGGACGCTGGGATTTCATAAATCATTCATTTCGCCTGCCTATGGGGGACTCCGTTTTGGTTGGTGGAGCCTAGTGGATCAATAACAGCAGATCACTACTTGTTTTGCCCGCTGGAGGTGCCACTGTTACTGCGGAAGCATCCATCGGATGGTGGGATCTCACATATAGTTATTTAGGTCTCTGGGCGGCACCAATGATTCAACGATATTCGGGGGGTGGGGTCCTGGATCAGCACCAATACTCAGTGCGCCAAATCCATGGATTGATAATGGTGGGGGGAGGGGGGGGAGTGCCGACACTCCGAGCGCCAAGTCTAAAGGTCCCAGGAGGCACCAACACTATCTACTGGTTAGGATCTGGTTTCTCGGCGGGGCGTAAGTTGAGTACTGCCCTCGGCGTGATTATCGCTAGCAGCGGTCTGGTGCACCTCGATCTAATTAACCAGTTCGTAGCCTTGAGCCAAGAGCGAACTCCCGGCGGAAGGGGAAGGCTTCCACAGGGATTCCGGCGGAGCCGGAATGACTCACCTATATAAATTTTAAATTTTCCTCACGCGGCGGGGAGACTTCTAATCTGTCGGCACGGCGGAAGAGTCATGGCTCGATTCTGTCCGCGGCAGAAGAGCAATTGTGTATATAGGTCAGTTATATGCAATATCATAGATAAGTAGTCTTAATTCCTCCAGTGGGAATAAGCCGCAGCATGTTTTTTCCCGGGGAATATACGAGAAACTTAGAATGGTGAGACTAGCCATATCTATTTGTCTGATATAGTCATGGTATCGGTAACATGTAAATGTGTCAGGCTAGCCTTATGAGCATTGATTCTTGGAATTTTCTTTCCAGAAATCACATGTCATCCTCGGCAGTGATCCCCGGACCGGAAGCCGATCGCCGGCAGGAGGTTGTTGGACTTGCAATCATGGATCTCATTACGTTATATGTTACAGCATTGTGTCATGGTATCCCTATTATCGGTAGTAAACTATGTGTAAGATGCGTCACATGCCTAGACTGTTCCAGAGGACAGTGGGTAACTAAGAAATGTCACATATGCACGAAGCTCCGTAATGATCTTATTACGCACAAGGAGCCGGGATATCATAGGGTACTAGAACGTATTCGCACGTGTTTCAATGACTATGCGAAAGATGTGGCCCATAAGGCATTATGTTGTGATGATGAAGTTTTGTGGGAACTTTTCATTATTAAGTCTCAGAACATTAAATCCGTCAAAGCCAGTAGTCGTTCTAGTAGCCATAAGAAACAGTTTAAGGTACTTTCTAAAGAAACTGTAAGTTCTAGTGAGTTCTCGGATGAGGTGAAAAAAGCGAGTCCTCCCCGCCGGTCGTCGAAACGGCCTACGCCCTATTCGGCTTATGAGCAAGGACGGACCAGGTCGCGCTCCCGGTCCCCCCTGCAAAAATCATCCTCTCACCATGAAGTGACCTCGAAACGGCACCATACTATTTTTGCCGACTTTACAATGACTCCCAATTACAATTTACAATTTTTACAATCACATCTGAACTGCATCTGATGCGGATATTTGCCCCCAGATATTTTTGGGCGCGGCCCGGGCGAGATTCGATCTCGGTCCCCCCACGTGGGAGGCGAGCGCTCTGACCACTTCACCAAGAGATGTACTCCATTTGGCATAATAGCTCAAGCAGATTTCTGCATATAAGTCAGTTACAGACATTTTGCCACAATCCAGGCATTATACCCCTTTATCGTACAGGTAGCGAAGACTCCGAGCGAGCGTAAGCAAGTGAGGCGCATGTCTAAGCATGTCAACTACAGCGAGGCTCTGAGACAACGATCACCAGCGACATCCCTTATTTCCGTCAGTTGCCGGGTCACACACCACAGCGAGGAGGCAGTGCAGGAACCACCCCATCTGCTACCATACCACCCCAACGAACAGGGGTCACTGGGACATCATCTCTGAGAATTTCTGAGAGCTCTAGCCTTAGCAACTGTTGTAGCCATTAACCAGTTAAGGCAAGCCAGTACACCATGGGGATATACTTAGCCTATATGTACAGCACCCCAACTAAGCCTCTCAGATATCCCTTTACAGCTGCCACCAGTGAAGTGACCTCGAAACGGCACCATACTATTTTTGCCGACTTAACAATGACTCACAATTACAATTTACAAGTTTTACAATCACATCCAAACTGCGTCTGATGCAAAAATTCGCCCCCAAATGTTTTTGGGCGCGGCCCGGGCATGATTCGGTCTCGGTCCAGCCACGTGGGAGGCGAGCGCTCTGACCACTACACCAAGAGAAGTACTCCACTTGGCATGATAAGTCAAGCAGATTTCCGCATCTAATTCAGTTACAGACATTTTGCCACAATCCAGGCATTACAACCAATCTTCCGCCCGGGTAGCTCCATCGGTGACGAAGAAGAGGAAAGTGACGCCGGCGAAGGCGCACGAACAGGTTTCTTCAACATCCCATATGGCTGGGTTGAGCGTAAGATCCAATCAACCGTAGGAGTCTACACCTACCGTCTCTACCCCTCTGCCTGACTCGAACGTCCAATCCGGTTAGTCAGAGTCGGGTTCAGGTTCGGTGGAGACCACGCCGAGGGACAGGGTAAAATTGCCATTGGAAAGGCACAAGTTTGTAATTCCTCGTAACATTGCACCTTAGGTTAGACCTCCAGGTACCAGTGAGCCTCAGGGTAGAGTTCCACCGCAGGTTCTAGCCGAACACCATAGAGGCTATACTCCACAAGTTAATGTGAAAGACACTAGTGTTACACAATTACCCTCTTCAATATCTGATTTAGACTGGAGTGCTTTTGCCCACGACGTCCTGGAGCCAGCTGTCCGGTCATCCCGGCAGCTTGAGGCGGAGTCTGAAGAGGTTATAGAACCTTACGTCCGGAGTGAAGAGGTTCAATTCCTCTCACCCCGGCCGCCGGAGGAAAGGTTGGAAGTTTCGATGGACTCTCAATCCATTTATGAGGTCTCGGATTCCCTGGACTCTGGCCAGAGAGCCACTTCTTTTGGACAATCTGATGTTGAGTCAAAAGTATCTACAGATAATTCTAAGGAACATGTAACTAGGGCAGATCTTGAAAGCATGTTTGAGTCTTTTATGAGTAAATTTAGTGAAGTAAGATCGGTACCGGATCCTCCGGCACCTTCAGTTGCACGACCCTTGGGATCGGTTCTTATTTTCGCTCAAGAGCAATTTACTCCCTCCCTTGTCACTACTAGTGTATCCCCCTTGACGTCGTTTTTACCGACCGCCAATGTATGCGTCGTGCCAGACGTAATTCCTCCCCCATTGGAGAAAATTCCCCTTAGAAATGGCCCTATGCCTTTGTTATACGGCCAAGATCGGTCATGGGTCGATATTGTTGCTCAGAATCCCCAAGTCGCGCAACCGACGGTCTCTGGGGAAATTCCGGTACCAGATCATTGGATTATTTAGGTCAATGACGGTAAGAAATTAAGAGCAAAGAATATGTCGGGAGAAGTGATGGATATACTGATTAATGCCCCTGATTTGTTCACATATTCATCTTCTCCGGCCCTTCCGCCGGCCGCATCAGCAAAATTGTACTCTGACTGGTCTCGGCATGATGGCTTTAATGATATCAAATCACTCTCTAGCCTCACGCCGGAATTGGACACTAAGTCTATCCGAGATCAGTCCGGTAGTGAAGTGTTGCACATTGGGTCTGTAAGTTCGGATCCGTGGCTTGAGTGGGCAGCTGAGGCACAGAACTCTGCGGGAACAATTACTAGTAAGTCTTCCCATCAAATACCGCAAGAGAATCACAACTGATTTTCCCTTCCCGTTGCAATCGCCGGAGGAATACCACAATAGGTGTTAGATTTCCTTAGTGCCCCGAAGTTGTCTCTTTGGGAAGTCAATGACCCTTTTTCTAGTCCCAACCCTGTTCACCTTGATAAGGACTATAAATTGCGACAAAGGGCATGGAGATTGTTGTCACAGTTCTTGGTAAGCCGTCAAATTGCTGAATCTCTAATTAGGACATCTGAGGCCATAGAGGTACCACAAGCCACGAAAGCACTATCTCTCACCCGGCGGCTGGTTCTGCAGAACTCCGTTCAGATTCTTGGCGACATCCGGGTTGCCTTTTTGGAGGCAGTCCGGGCTAGGCAAGATTTGCGGGTGTTTCTGGTGAAAAAGTTGCCGGCGGAGACAGGACGTCGGATTGTGCTGTCACCAGTGTTAACTCCTACTCTCGTTTGTCAGGAAACATGGAGGACTGTATTTAGCCTTATTGACTCTCATAGGACTCCTGTCTCTACGCCATGGAAGGAGTCTCCTAAATTTACTAAGCCAAAGTATACTCCTAAGAGTCATCCAAGTAGTTCTAAGTTTTTTCCCGCATCCAAAGCTCCTTCTGCACAGGGGGGCAGTGGCTCTACCAGAGGTAAGCCACAGCATAAGGGGAAGTGGTACAAAAGTCAGCCAAAGGGTAAGTCAGGACAAGAGTCATTGAGCCCTACTACCAGCCAGTTGTCTACCTCCACCACTCCCCAGTAAAAATACTAGAACACAAAGCTCTCTCACTCCCGGGGCCCAGGCAGGGTCGAGTTGGATCAGAGTGTAGCTCTGCTGGACAAGTCCAGTTGCGTGACTGGAGAATTCCGGACATGTCACCGGGCTTGGCCCCAACAGACTTGGGCAAGAACGGTGGTACACAAGGGTATCACTTGGCGGTGGCTCCGGCGACCTCGATTACGTCAAACTTTCGAAGTCAACAGTGTTTTATTAGAGGTGGAGTCACTAGTCCAAGAAATGATAACCAAGCGTATCATTGTTCCGGTCAATCCAACTTTTTGTTTGCCCTGTTTACACGTCCAGACTTTTTCTCGTGCCAAAGATGGACAGCGCTCAGATGAGGCCAGGCATAGACTTGTCTCATCTGAATCGCCATATTTACAACCATTCATTGAGAATGCTCACTGTGAATCAAATCAGACTAACTCTTCCGCCGCAAGGTTGGATGTGCTTGTTAGATCTGACAGAAGCCTATTGGCATGTCCCAGTCAACAAAAGGTTCCAAAAATTCCTCGCTCAGAGGATCAGGCAGCATACTTATGTCTTTCAACGCATGCCTTTCGGTCTGAACCTGGCACCGAGAATCTTCACCAAATTAGTACGACAGGCTTTGTTACCACTTTTGCAACAAGGAATCACGATCATGTGGTACCTAGACGACTGGCTGGTGGTAGCAGAATCCGAGATGCTATGCCTCAAACATGTAAACATCATTCTACACCATATCATATCCCTGGGGTTCAATATCAACTTTGCAAAGTTGAATCTTGTCCCGACAAGGGTAATTCAGTGGGTGGGGCTGGTGTGGGACACGACGCACCTAACTCTCAGTCAGAGTGTAGACAATCGAAACAGGTTCCGCAATTAAGAAACTGTTTCTTTTTCTACACAGCCTGACTACGATGAGGAAAGTGTAGGAGTCCCTCGCCGGCTTTCTCAACTGGATTCAACTTACTGTAAAGTTAGGCCGGTTGAAAGTAAAGAGGTTAATCTTAGAGGGAAACAGACACTTTCCGCTCTTGCCGGCGGACAAGTTATGGCGTAACCCATAATTAATCCACAACTTACTAGCGGTCTAGGCAAGGCCGGAAACATTGCATACAATTATGACGTGGACTTCTCCTCCTCTGACGGTAGGGGTAGATACCGATGCTTCGGGGACACGGGGTTGGGGCTATCAGTCAAACCTCGGACATCAGGGTCAAGGTCTGTGGTCCCGATTCAAAGATTTTCACATCAATGCAAAAGAGTTACTAGTTCCCCTGTTTTTCCTTCAGGCTCACGGTTCGACTATAGTGGGGAAGTCAATAGCCTTTCGAATGGACAATCTGAATGCAGTCACATGCATTCAGAAACAAGGGTCAACGAGGTCTCAAGTGTTTGATAGAGTTGTCGGAACAGATTTTTGTGTTGGCGAAGAAGCTAGACATTTATCAACACACATCATATCTGCCAGGCGTAGCCAACGTTTTGGCAGATGCTCTGTCTCGGAGACAGAGCACCCTATTAGAATGGAGGCTCAAGCAAACCATATTTCAAAAGATGATTGTAGAGCCGTACCGTCCACAAAGTGGATTTATTCACGTCCGAGGAGAACCACAGGCTCCCTCTCTTCCTCACCCGCCAGACGCGAACTCCGGCGGGAGGTCCAGATGCACTACTGGTTGACTGGAACAAATGGAATTCCATCTATCTATTTCCACCACCAGACGCTTCACTCATGTGTCAAGTAGTTCACAAACTACAGGATTATCGAGGCATAGTCTCGCTGATCGCGCCCCTGTGGCCGGCCCAGGAGTGGTACTCCCAATTGAAGACATGGTGCGAGAACCCGGTGTCGCTCCCGATCTTGTACTTCCATTTGGAGATAATTGGCCACCTAAAGACCTCGCTGACTTTTGCATTATGGACATTCAAAGGGCCAAATGGTTAGCCCCTTATGGGGAAAGCGTGACTAATACATTCATTAATCAGTACACTTTTTCCACCAGACGTCAGTACCAATCACACTGGAAAGCTGTTACTACTTGGATAGTGGAAACTGATCAAACTGAAGCATCGGTATCGTTAATTTTCAATTATCTTGATTATTTATTTGAGCATAAACGATTGCCAGTAGTAACACTAAAGAATCACATGACAGCAATAAGATTCCCCTTTTTTTACTTAACTGGGCTCTCCGTACCGCCGGCGGAGGAGAAGGGTTTCATGCGTGCATGTTTCAAGATTCGCTCACCACCACGTCAGATCATGCCTACCTGGTCGCTTGACAAAGCCTTGTCATTACTAAATTCTCAAAAATTTAGTCATCATCCTACTTTTGATTTGATCTTGAAGAAGGCAGGTTGGTTGTATTCTGCATCCACCCTTTCTTCAGTACAAGCCCCAACATTCTAGGCATTTTTGTAGCTGAAGGGGTGTGTACTTCTGAGTGTAAATTATGAACTAATGTGTGAGCGTACAACAATGTGTGCCCGTTGTGAATGTTAATTTTCAGGGTCTAGGCTAGTCACAAAAAATTGCCTTCTTTATATTCTTTATTCACCGTTCAGTTCAAGCCCCAACACCCTGGGGAACGATGTAGCTGAAGGATCAAAACAGTGTATATGTGTTATCATATAATTGTCTGCATATGTACTGTATGCTTGCCAGCGGCGACCAAAAAGACCCTTTGCCAAGCGCTTGTTCAATGTCATTTTGACTATTCTGTGTCATCCTGGTACTCTGCATCATCTAAATCAGCACAGCACAAACTTCAGGTCACTCAAAATAAAATGGTTAGGTTCATGCTGAACCTAGGACCCAGATCACATGTTGGCCAGGAACAACTGAAGTCACTAGGTATGCTCAATGTCTCTGACAGGGCCAAACAAATCAGGCTCACTAATGCCTTCAAGATATTCTATGACAGGGCTCCAGAGTATCTAAAGAGTGATTTTGTTAAAGCAAATGAGAGGAGTGGACATAACATTCGAAACAGGATGTTTAATCCAAGGACAGGGTAAGCAAACATTCTTCTTCACTTCCATCAAAGACTGGAACGACCTACCCCAGTCAGTCCGTGAAAAGAGAACACTGTATTCCTTCAGACGTAGCCTGAAGGAACACCTGAACCGGACAGCTGCGAGAAGGGAGCACCAAGCTTATGTCTACTACTAAATACGACATAAGAGATAGGCAAAACAAACTGAAATTATTACTGATTACGGATTACTAATATTTACTATAGGATGTAAGGTTTCTTAAAATAACCCCCCAGAAATACTTTCTCTAAAGTATCTATTTCTTTTTTCCTCCCCTTTTCCCCAGCTAACCTAATCCCACATGGACCCCAATGGAAATACGCCTAACGGCCTTATTGGGCTATCCTTAGTTGGAATTATGCAAAGCTGGTACATGTCATATCTGTAACATACAATGTGGTACCAACTCTGTAAATTGCTAACTGAATAAATATTATTATTATTATTATTATTATTATTATTATGCGGGTCGAGTATGTCGGATAGAGAAAATGTTTTAGTTTCCAGTTAAAAGTCCATCTTCTCTTGAAGCAAATAATTATAAAAAACGTTTACAATGAGTAACACAAATATTTTATGAACACAATACCACTCATATTTAACATAAAAAAGCATAATCCATCTAGTTTTTATGACAAAATATGTAATATATATTTAAATAACAATAAATATCATATAATTTACCTTAACCCTCTCCGTCATCCTTAAAATATAAGAAATGAGGATATGTTTTACATGTCAACAAGTTGTGAAGGAGTGTTCAAGAAATCGTCAATCTTTATTTTGCTGCAATCAAGATCAGGTGATATTTTGATAAGTGCATGTTAGATTGACATTGAGTAGTATTTCAATAGGTTTTGCGATATTATTAGCTTTGTCAAGTTTCCATTTTTAAATAAACATCAACATATTATTTATAATGGCACGAAAATCGAATGCTGCTCCATTAGCATTGACAGCTTCGACAGCTGCGGCTCCACTAGCACTGAAACCTTCACGGATTGCTCTGTTCAGTCCAAAGATGTCTGTCCAACGATGGAAAATGGTCTGTCAAACGACGATTTAACCCCAAAAACCATTAGCCAAGAACTGATGGGCCAAAAGAAAAAGACAGGGATTTGGCAAAAAGTGTGGTTTGCACTTTTGGGTTTCTTTTTCTTTACTTTTGTAACCATTGATGTGACCTCTAACATTTATCTAAAAGTTAAAGTTCTGCCCGAACTTCCGAACGACGTCGCCGGGGGTCTCTCTATGATGCTTAAAAGTGGCATCTCCGTGAAAGATATTCTGGGATCTAACGTCGATCCTAGTAAATTTGACGAGCTCATTCCCGTAGTGCTTAAAATGTTCAAAACTTTTCCAAGTATGCCAGACTTGGATGGAGTTTTGACTAATTACACGGGTATCGAGAGCCTCCCCGACCTAAAACACGTCGTTAACAATGGTATTATACTATTGTTTACCATTGAATCACTGTTTCTTTTCAGCGGCGTTACGTTTTACTTTGTTAAATCTATCTGGTACCGTACAATAGTCATATTCGTTTGCTTGGTATTCGGCCTGAGCATGTTCACATGCCAGTGGGCCATAAGCCTTCTTTTCCACACGCAGGTTCTTGGCCCATTGCAATTCTTCAATATCATTGGAAGCCAACCTTTCTGGTACGCCATGCAGGATGTTCGGAGTGCCGTGATCTATTGTTTCCTGGTGAAACTTTTTATTTACACATTGGCACTCCAACAGACCCCTGTCAGTATCCGTCGTGGAAATCAAGCCATTGAACCTGAATCAACATCCAACTCTCCCGTTTGAGGTGCATTAGCTCGTTTATTTATATATTTCATTTATCTAATTTTTAGGTTTTATTTTTATGAAGCTTATATAGAGTGATATTTGTTTTATTTTAGTTTTTAGTTTTATGGAGAATAACAAGATTTGTACAAGATTTTTTGTTGTTTTCGTTTTATGGGGGTACGGGGAATAGAATATGCCCCACGTGCCTTCTGCTTGTCGTAAGAGGCGACTAAAGAGCTTGGGTCGGTGGGCTTGCGACCCCCACCCGGGTAAAATACCTAAGCAAGGAAAAACAAGCGAACAGCCTCGGATGCGGACGGACCCTATGTTGACGAACCACGACCGACTAAGGACATTCCTTCGGACATTCTGAGAATGGCTACATGGAATGTTAGTGGCATGAATGATGGCACAAAAGAGAGAGAGGTTCTGGAAGTGCTAGTGAATGCCAGGCTGGATGTATGTGGAATGACAGAGACCAAATGGAAAGGTTCAGATGTGAGAGAGTGGGAGTGTGGAATGGGTGTGTGTGCTGGAGTGAGTGAAGGAACAGCGAGAGAAGGTGCATGTTTGTTTGTAAGTAACAAATGGAAGGAATTTGTAAGAGAGTATGGGTCTGTGGGTGAGAATGAAAGTAGGAATACAAACGTGGGTGATTGTGTGTGTGTATGCCCCGACAGAGGATACACTTGAAAGAAAGAAACAGGAGTTTTGGATGAATGTAGAGGCGTGCCTGGAGAAGTTTGACAAGAACGGAAGAATATTTCTGATTGGGGATATGAATGGTAAGGTGGGTGATAGGAAAGTTGAGGGAGTGTACAAAGTACAAAGGGAGTACAAAGGAAATCAAGCAACAACAGGTCTAGTGATCCTTCTAGGCTGCTTGTCCTCCAAAACACTGAGGATCAAGTGTCCAAACAGTGGTTTAAAGTGGGAAAGGGAACATTGGAAAGGGAACTACTGCCCTGGAACTAATGTCCGTGGCAGGATTAGGAAGTTAGTAGGGGACAGATGGGTTAGTACCTGAAGGGGGGATAAAATAAAGTTATTCATTTACAAACGCAGTCAGTCGTGGGTTTGATGCGGGATATTTGTCTAAGCGGAGTTTAAATGAATCAACGGTGCTGCAGTCTATAACGTCTCGGGGAAGCCCATTCCACAAGTTGACAACTCGATTGAAGAAGAAATTCTTAGATTCGTGTGAGTTAAAAGATTTACCAATAATTTTGCAACCGTTTCCCCGCGTGTAATTAGATTGGTCGATTGTGAAGTACTTACTACAGTTCATATTGTCGATGCATTTGATGATTTTGAACACTTGAATTAAGTCACCTCTTAATCTGTGCTGGGTTAAAGGCAATAGATTTAATTCTCTAAGACGCTCTTCGTATGGTTTGTTCTTTAGGCTAGGTATCATTTTGGTAACTCTACGTTGAACTCGTTCTAGCTTGTTTATATCTATTTGGTAATAAGGGCACCAGGATTGAACGCAGTATTCCAGAAGAGGCGGACTAAGGAATTGTAAGGGGTTAGGATAACTTCTTTGGATTTATGCTCAAATGACCTGCCTATAAAGCCAATTATTTTGTTTGCCTTCTTAACAACTTCTGAACATTGTTGACTCGGTTTTAGGTTACTCGATATTGTTACTCCCAGATCGGTTTCTCTGTTTACATTCTTAAGTTGAGTGCCATTCATCGAATAGTTTGCTTTCTCATTTAGGTATCCGATATGTAGTACAATACTTTACATGTATCCGCATTGAAACTCATTTGCCAAATTTGGGCCCAACATGACAATTTATCTAGATTGTGTTGCATATCGTCAACTTGTTCTTTTGAGGGTACGCTATTTGCAATTTTTGTATCGTCAGCAAATTTTGAGATTGTTCAGGTGAGACCCTCATCTGTGTCGTTGATGTAAATTAGAAAGATAATTGGTCCTTGTACCGATCCCTGGGGTACTCCGCTATTACATTGGTCCATTTAGATGCCTTACCGTTTATGACTACTCTTTGCTTTCTGTCGCTGAGACAATTTTCTATCCATTTCAACACACTATCTTGTATTCCATGCGTTTGTCAAAGGCTTTTTGAAAATTATGGTATATAATATCTACAGCTTTTCTCTCATCGTAGAGGTTCAGGATATCGTGGAAGAAGTCTAAGAGGTTTGTTAAACAGGAACGTTTTTTACGAAAGCCGTGTTGAGTATCTTTAAGTAAGTTATTTGCCTCTAAGTGATTTACGAGTCTGTCTCTTATGACCGTTTCTAGCATTTTACATACAATTGAGGTTAAGCTAATTGGACCAATAGTTACTGGGTAGGGATTTGCTGCCTTTTTTTAATATCGGTGTTACGTTGGCTAGCTTCCACTGGTCAGGCATAGTCTCAGACTGCAAGGATTCATTGAATAGCAATGTCAATAGCTTCCTTTAGAACTCTAGGCGAGATTGTATCAGGTCCAGGCGTTTTATTTACCTTGAGTTTATCTAAACAATTCAATACTTCTCTCTCTGTAATGGTGATATTGCTTAGAACATCTGAATTATCAATCTGAATCGACGATGGTGTAGGGATATTACTGAGGTCTTCGGTTGTAAAAACTGATGCAAAGAAGGTATTGAGGGCATTACTCATTTGTACTTCGTCTTTGGTGTATTCTCCATTTTCATCGACTAACGGTCCAACAGTTGAAGTAACTACTTTTTTCTTTCTGATATAACTATAGAATTCTTTCGGGTTTGTTTTACTTTGATTCGCAACATGTAACTCCAGGGTCTTTTTACTTTGCTTAATTAACTTTTTGGCTTTGCGTCGTAGCTCTACAAATTTCACCCGTTCTTCGTCATTATGTGAGGATTTTAATCAATCATTAGCAAATTTTTTAGCAAGCAGACAGTCTGAAATATCTTTATTCCACCATTTGGGCTTATCATTATGGCCTGGACGCCGTATTTTCGATGGTATACAGTCTTGTACTGCCTTAAGGTAAGTGGTTGTGAAACACTCCCAAGATGTATTTATGTCGTTATTGTTAGTCAGAAAGCTAAACTTCGAGTGGGATCGAACACTGGATATCTGAATGCCAGGCGGGAACTCTAGTGACTGTACTACAGAGCGAGCTAAAGCGAGTGGTGGGAGGGTGGGGGGTACCATCAGAGGTGAATGGGAATGGTAGTGCACTTGTGGACGTGTGTGTGGGGAGGAGGCTGTGGATAGCCAACACCTTCTTCCGACACAGAATGATCCACAGGTACACGTGGAAACGGATGTTGACGATGAAGGATAAGACAGTGGTGGAACGAAAGTCATTGATTGATTATGTATGTGTGGATGAACGAATGAAGAAATCTGTGATGCTAGGGTGTATAGGGGTATTGGAGGGGGTCTGTCTGATAATTATGTAGTAGTAGCTAAGGTTAGGATACAAAAGAAGTGGGTGAGGAGAGCTGGAGGGAGGCGAGAGGAAGGTGGAATGGTGAGGAGGGTGGAGAGGTTACAGGAGGAGGAAATCAGGTAAGAGTACAGGAGAGCAGTAGAAAGACGACTAGGTGGGTTTGTCCTGGAAGTTATGGAGGAAGTGGAGGAGATGAGCAAGGTGTTTAAGGAAGAGATCTGTGCAGCATGTGAGGAGGTGTGTGGAGTGAGGAGAAGAGGGAGGGGAGTGAAAGGTACAGCATGGTGGACAGAAGAGGTAAAAATAGCTGTGGAATAAAAGAAGAAAGCATATAGAGAGTGGTTGGGTAGTAGAGGGAATGAAGATTCCGAGAGACAGAAATGAGCGAGGTACGTGGAGAGAAAGAGGGTGGTGAAGAGAGTAGTGAAGGAAAGTAAGAGAAGAGTAGATGAGGAATTTGGAAGGAATCTGAGTGTAAAATGGAGGGAGAGTAAGAAACTGTTCTGGAAAGAAGTCAAGAAAGTTAGGGAAGGTAGCAAGGGAAACAGTAAGGGTGTGAAATATAAGAATGGGAGAATGCTAGCCGAGAAGCAAGAGAGAGTCGAAAGATGGAGGGAGTACTTCAATGAGTTGCTAAATGTAAGGAATGAAGAGCCAGCAAACATAGTTGGATATGGTATGGGAGGAAGAAGAAGAGAAGTAGTGGAGGAGGAGGTGGGGATCAGGAGGTCAGAAGTGTGGGAAGCCATGAAAAGAGTGAAGTTGGGGAAAGCACCAGGAACAGATGGAGTGTGTGTGGGGAAATGTTGAGGTATGGTGGTGAGATAGTGATCGAATGGGTATGGAAAATGTGCAAACTAGCATAGGAGAAGGGGAGTGCACCCGATGACTGGAAGACTTGCATAATAGTCCCCCCTATATAAGGGCAAAGGGGAAAGAGGAGTGTGTTGTAACCACTGAGGAATATGCCTTCTAAGTGTAGTAGGGAAGGTATACAGTAGGGTAGTGACTGAGAGAGTGAGAGTGAGAACGGAGAAATGGATAGGCAACGAGCAGGGAGGTTTTAGGAAGGGAAGAGGATGTGTAGATCAGATTATTACCTTGAATTGTGTTGTGGAGGAATATCTGGAGAAGAAACAAAAGGTGTATGTTGCCTTTATGGACTTGGAGAAGGCCTATGACAGAGTGGATAGAAAAGGTTTGTGGAAAGTACTTAGAATATACGGAGTAGATGGCAAGTTGCTGAAAGCAGTGAAGAGTATGTATGAGGGTGCAAAGGCGGCAGTACGTGTGGAGAGTGAGCAGAGCGAGTTCTTTGACCTGAAGGTTGGTTTGAAACAGGGGTGTGTGATGTCCCCGTTGTTGTTTACTGTATATATGGATGGAGTCATGAAAGAAATACTATCAAGAGCAGTGGATGTTGGTGTATCGGTGAAAACGGAGGGAAATGAGTGGAAGCTGCCTATACTGCTGTTTGCGGATGATACAGTTCTGATGAGTGATAATGAATGGGAGCTGCAGGGTTTGGTAAATGAGTTTGGAACAGTGTGCAAAAAACGGAATTTGAAGGTAAATGCGGGGAAGAGCAAGGTTATGGTATTCGAATGGGGTGAAGTCACAGAGTGTGAGGTGAAGTTGAACGGTCAGGCTATGGAGATCGTCAGCTCTTTTAACACCTTACGAGCGGCCTATGCGGTTTATTTATGTGTACCGCACAGCGGGGTGTTTTTAGCCAAAATAGGGCTGTTTACGTGATCATTTTCATGCCTAAATAAGACCCAGAACGTAAATCAAGTACCTATCCCTGAAAGGGCATTTAACAGAGCTTTCGAATGACACCATAACGATCCTTGTATGATGGATAGTTTTCTTGCAATAACCGTGCAACGCGAGTGCAAAAAGCAGGTAATTCGGTACTTTCAGTAGATAATTGAGTATGTAGCGAGTGAGAGAGGGAGGAGGGAGCTGAGATTTGTGTCAGTAGGTTCGCCGCGGTGGTCTGGAGCAGTCATACGCTCGCTAGTCTCCTGCCACCACTTGTCTCTCTCTCTCAGCCACATTACGTGCTGAAATTGCCACTCGAGTTATGTCGAGCGCCGCCACATAGTCCAGCTTTTTTTAACTCGACTTATGTTGCTCGCCGCTAATTATGGGTTAAGTATCTGGGCAGTGTGTTGAGTAAAGATGGGAATGTGAATGAGGAGGTGCGGGAGAGGGTGCAACAGGGGAAGAGGGTTGTAGGAATGTTGAAAGCAGTAACAAGATATAGGGTGGTCAGTATGGAAGTGAAGAAGTCCTTGCATGACAGTGTGGCTATCCCGACACTAACTTACGGAAGCGAAGCATGGACGTTCGGGAAGAGACTTAGACCAAGAGTGAGAGCGGTGGAAATGAGTTACTTGAGAAGTGCGTGCGGAGTTACATGGAGGGATAGACAGACGAATGAGGAAGTAAGAAGGAGGTGTGGTGTGGAGGTAGATTTGCTGGAAAGTGTGAAAAGGAACAACTTGAGATGGTTCGGCCATATGGAACGTATGGAAAGCGAGAGATTGACTAAGAGGGTGTACGAGAGGGAGGTGGAAGGACAGAGAGGGAGAGGTGCACCGAAGGAGAGGTGGAAGGATGGAGTGAGGAAGTATATGAATGAAGGCTGTGCTGGTTGGAAGGAGGGGCGTCGACTGACTTGGGACAGAGGTGCATGGGGGCGGTTCTTTCGTGGCCACCCCTTCGGGGATTGCGGCGTCAGGCAATAGATAGATAGATAGAATTATTAATCTGTCGGCTTATATTAAAAAGACATCCCTTTCAAGATACAAGGAAATATTTTGGCTATTATTAGACGTATATTAGTGTATGTTTTGGCTATGAGTAGAACTTTTTCAGATTAGAAAGGAACTGAGGGACTCAGAGAGTAAATTGAAATAGAGTTTACCCTTCGGTTCCCTAAGGACCTTTTAAAACTGAATAAAATCGTCTAATGTTAGCCAGAATATAGTGAAAATGCGTCCTTGAATGCTGAAAGGGTTAAGGAAGTTTAGGTTAATTGTATTTTATAAATTTGTTTATAATTATTTAGTACACATGTAGGATGGTCATTATTTATTGAACCCCTTGATGATTATGTCGCGTTTATAGTTAATTCTGGCAATCATTAATCGATGTTATACAGCAGCTACTGAAGACTATATCATTTAGCCCTCTGACCTCTACATACCCTTTCTGATCTGAATAAAATCATATAATAATAGGCAAAAAAACAAAAGAAATGCATCATGATAAATTATCTTGAAAGGGTAAGTGTAAGGAAATTATTAGAAGGAATATTTATTGAGCTCCAGGAAAGTGTAATTGGTTTCATAATAATAATAATTTAGTTGTCTTTAACCCTTTCAGACTTTCTCAACTAAACCTCTGACATCCATATATACCCTTCCTAATTTGAATAATATCGTCTAATAATTGCCAGAAATCAGAAAAGAAATGCTTAATCGGATTTTGGAAAGGTTAACCTTTTCAAGGTACGATAACACGTTTCTTATATCTGTTTTCTAGATATAATTGGACGGTTTTATTCACATTATTAAGGGTTTATGGAAGTCCGAGGGTTAATTGAGATCTTCTTTAACTCTTTAATTTCCCTCAGATCCTTCCTAAGCTGTATACAAACGTCAAATGATAGCCAGAATATACTGTCAAAACGCGTAATATAATCCTCAAATGGTTAACACTGTCAGTATTTGAGAACACATTTTTACACTGTATTCTGATTATCATTAGTCGATTTTATGCAGTTTTGGAGAAGGATCTCTATTAAGCAATGTTCATCCTAAGCTGAATATAATCATCTAAAATAGCCAGAATATATTGTCAAAATGCGTCATAATCCTCAATAAGTTAAAGAGATATTTAATTTTCCTCCCTCGACCCCCATCAATCCTAAAAACAACGCCCCCAAGACCTCCCTTCGAGAAAAGTTTGTGCATTAATCGGTCGAAAACAATTCCGGCCGCTATCGCTAGCTAGGTAAAAATTGACACGTGAATGGCACAAAATGTCATAAAATCGCCAAACTGATGGCGCCAATGTCTTAAAATGTCTAAACTATAAAAGCTAAGCATGAGGGAGCAGGGGGTCCAGACAAAAACAACGCCCCCTTAAACCTATAATCTAAGCTAATATAATTATAATACGGAGTTACTGAGAGTGTTTATAACAGTTGGTGTCTCGTTATGGTCCTATATTATGGTCCTGTGTTCGCTAGTAAATCAGTTAAGGAATAATACCTATCACATGTAAGGGGGTGTCTTGTTCTGGACCCCTTTCTCCCTCATGTTTAGCCCAATTAGTCTTGGAAATTTAAGACTTTCACTCCATTTGATTGGCCATCTTAAGACCTTTTGCCCCATTTATTTGTCAAGTTTAAGACCTTTCTTGCCATTTAGGTGTCGATTTTGTCCTGGTGAGTGATAGAGAGCCTGTAATTAAGAGGAACTGGCCTTCATCCGGGATAGTATTCTACCGAAAAACAATTACAACTTCATCTTGAAGGGGGATCATGGGCGTGTTTTTGTTTTTATTTATAGCTTGATGGAGGTCTAGGAAGGACACTGAAATAAATAAAAAACAGTCAAATTATAAAAGTGATACTGTATATAAAGACAGAAAAAAAAGGAATAAATATAAATTCCTCCCTTGAAATCTTTTGCAAACATTAGACGATTTTCCCTTTATAGGAAATCATCACAAATTTATATTTAACCCTTTCTGTACCGGTGACTTCCTTTGCATTAAATTCTGGCAGCTATTAGACGATATTATTTTAATCTTTGAAGGATGTTTACTAATTACAAGGTTACGGACTAGAGATGGAACGAATGTGAATTTTCCATATTTGCGAATACGAATGCGATTGCGATTTTTTAGTTGTAAAACTCGCGAATGCGAATGCAAAATACGAATAATGCAATCCTTATTCCATCCTTCAATAAAATATTCAATATCTGGTACTATTATTATGTTCCTTCCAACAACCAACCATACTCCTAAAATCGATTAATGAAATTTACAAACACATGTGGCAGTCCGTGGACTCGAACCCAGGATGCTCACACCGAAAATCAACACCTTATACATCGCATCACGAAGACAGTTAAAGGTTGGTGGACACTGCCTACGATTTATTATGCAACTTCGAATCCTGCATATCAATCTAAGCATGTACACACATCCCAACTGCAACTCACGTAGGCTATGAATATGTGAATGGAAAGAGCAATTAATGGGGCCTTAACCACTTAGGGAAGTCCTCTCGATAAATTACTCCTGAACCAATATCAATTATTATGTTCCTTCCAACAACCAACCGTACACCTATATACGAAATCAGTGAGGAAATATGATGGAATATTCTTTATTGACATGCTTTTACATTGGATATGTATGAAATGGCAATATTGTGAATTTCGGTGTTAGTATCCTATGTTCGAGTCCTTGGAGTGCCACATGTATTTGTTGATTTCATTAATTGAATTTAGAAGTAAAGTTGGTTGGTGAAATAATATAAATTAATTCTGGTTCAAGAGCAATTTATAGCGAGGCCTTCCCGAGGGTTAAGTATCCCATTAATGACTCCTTCCATTCGTCTATACATTGAGCTACCATAGCACAGTTGGAATGTATGTACATGCTCAGATTAATATTCAAGATTCGAAGCTGCATAATCAATTGTAGGCTTGTGAATAATTCTTTAACTGTCTTGATAGCATAATGCATAAATGCGCAGAATGTTGGTGTGAGTATCCTAGGTTCTAGTCCTTGGAGTGCCACATGTATTTGTTGATTTCATAAATTGAGTTTAAAAGTAAGGTTGGTTGGTGAAAAAATATGAATTGATTCTGGTTCAGGAGCAATTTATAGCGAGGCCTTCCATTAATTACTCCTTCCATTTGTCTATATATTAGGCTACCATAGCACAGTTGGAATGTATGTGCGGTCGCGCTAATGTCATGTCCCAGCTGTCATTTCGTTTGGCTGGCTCTGTGCTGTATTATTGTCTGTCAGATGTTGAATAGGGTGGGTAAGTTTAGGAACATGTTTGTATATTTCACTTGATATGAAGAAATGAAGCTTAGATATTGCAGATACCAATTATTGATACAAACATACTTGCTGCTGAGCCATCACTTATTATCGCGACTTTACATGCTCAGATTAATATGCAGGTTTCGAAACTGCATAATAAATCGTAGGCTTGTGCATAATTCTTTAACTGTCTTGATAGCGTAATGCAAAAATGCGCGGAATTTCGGTGTGAATATCCTAGGTTCGAGTCCTTGGAGTGCTACATATATTTGTTGATTTCATTAATTGAGATTAGAAGTAAAGTTGGTTGGAGAAAAAATATGAACTATTAAATAAAGTTAAGTGGTAACACTGCTCAGTCCTCCTTCATTCCACTAGCGGCCACAACGCACATCTACACTTTTATTTATTCGTTTATGTTAACATTCAAATTTAATATTGTATATATATTTTTATTTTCCATTGGTTTTGTGAAAATATTCGCATATTCGCAGATAGCTATGAATGGAAATGCGGATGCGAATACGAATGGGAATATTGAAAAACATAGCGAATTTTCGCACATGCGAATGCGGAAGTGAATATTCGGTCCATCTCTATTACGGACTATCTCAATATATTTGTTTAGGTGTCACACACCATTCAAATCAATTTATCAATCTTACGCCGTGACAGCGCGTGGCCGCACTCACCCGCTGACGCCACCCAAAGGGATCCTCCCGGAAAAGCTTCCAGGCATCTGCCTGGTCCCTATTAATCCCTTCTGTACCGGCGATGTCTTTTTAGCTTTATTTTGGCTACTTTTAGACGATATTATTCAGTTTAAAAAGGGCCCAATTAACAGACTTCGACCTATCTCACTTTACCTTTTTTACTACCACAGATCCTTCTTAAACTGCACAAAACCGTATAAATATAGCTAGAATAAACCTACTAAGACATCGCCGGTATAGAAGCGGTTAAGTATTCCATCGCATGATTTACCAACTGCCTTCAGCCATGAGTTTCATGGTCTTCCCACCGGCGTCGTCCACTCAGGGTTGTCTACTGTAAAGATCACCTGGTGAGCATTATCAGCCTCTGGGAGGTGAACCACGTGCCCATATAGCCGAGCTTGGCGTTCACGGATTATGCAACTAATATGTCTTGAGTCAGTTTGACGGAGTAGTCGCTGGTTTGATATACGATCGTACAAGCGATAACCCATGATCCTGCGGAGACATTTAGTACCAAAGGAGTTGATACGTTTCTTAAAAAATTGTTAAGTGTCCATATCTCATAGCCATACAGTAAGACAGGGAGCACCAGTGTCTTGAAGATCCGCAGCTTCGTCCTTCTCCATAGGTATCGACAATACTATATACTTTTGTTGAGTGAACCCATAGCACCCCATGCTATGCCAAGACGACGATTTATATCGTAGCCCGACTCACTACTGTTGTGGATCATGCTGCCAAAATAGGTAAGCTAATCCAAGATCTCTAAGTCCTCACCACATGCATGAACAGATTGAACGGCATGATCCAACAAATCGCCAAATGCTTAGACTTTGGTCTTAGCCCAAGACACCTTTAGACCCAGTGGTTCCGACTGGGAGTGCCTCCAAGGCCATTCTGAGAACATCCAACGTCTCCGCTAGGATCACTGTGTGATCTGCAAAATCAAGATCTGTGATTCTGAAATTGCCTATGTCAGCTCTGCAGTGACTCCGTCCAACTATCCAGTCCATACTAGTGTTGAAAAGTGTAGGTGCTAGAATGCACCCCTGTTAGACCTGAGCTCACTGGGAAGAAAGAGGATGTTACCCCACCACACTTGACAGCACTCTCTGTTCCTGTATACAGTAGAGCCTAGACACCAGGTTGATGATCGCCGTGGGGATCCCACGTAACCATAGCAGCTCCCAGAGTGACTCTCGATGCACTGAGTCAAACACCTTTTTGAGATCGACATATACCGCGAGCAGCCCCTGTCGAAACTCTAGTCTGCGCTCTACAAGAACTCGGAGTGCCAGAATTGGGCCAACTGCTGACTTCTTGGGTGTGAATCTGGATAGCTCAGGTGTCTGCTCCTGTAGCAGAAGGCCTCTGATTCGCATCAGTAGAATATGGGCAAAGACCTTGCCTGGCACGCTGAGCAGGGTTATGTAGGAATAGATTTTAAACAATACCCGAAAGAGGATTTATGGAGCTCCGATCTTACTCTCAACCATCTTAACAATTTTACCAACACACCTAAACTTCGTTAGATGCTGAAATAGCCTCCCCGAAAATATCCCTGGCCGGGAATTTCACTCGCCAGGACCCTTGGGTTAATGAGGCAGTCACTCTATCAGTTAAACCAATAGAGATATCTCACTTGGCCTGGTCGGCTCAAGTTTATTTCCGCATCTTGTTCAGTTTAGGCTAACATATATTTACTGACTTTACACTACTGCACCGTTCGGGGAGCGAAGGCTCCGAACGAACAGAGAGGAACAAGCCTGAGCCGAAACGACTGTGAGTTCGTCAGAGAGACTGGTCGGGAGAGGTGAGGCAGGCAACTGAGCGGTGCTACACAGCACACACTAACGGCCCAGTTGGAAACTCGCGGGATCGCTGGCAAATCCACAGCCAAAGCCTTGGTTGCGAGTCTCACAACACTCCCTGTTCTCTCCTATCCCCTTCCTTGCCCTGTAGGAAAAGGTTTTAAACCATACCTGAAAGAGGATTTATGGAGCTCCGATCTTACTCTCATCCATCTTAACAATTTTACCAACACACCTAAACTTCGTTAGATGCTGAAATAGCCTCCCCGAAAATATGCCCTGGCCGGGAATTGAACTCGGGACCCTTGGGTTATGAGGCAGTCACTCTATCAGTTAGACCAATAGAGATATCTCACCTGGCCTGGTCGGCTCAAGTTTATTTCCACATCTTGTTCAGTTTAGGCTAACCAATTTTTCTTGACTTTACAGCCATATCACGGTAGTTATTGCAGTCTTTACGGTCTCCTTTTCCTTTCCAGATAGAAGTGACCAGACCCCTTTTCCAGTCAGGAGGAATGGTACCTATCCTGTTTATTATTCCTAGGGGGTAGAGGAAAACGGATATAAATCAAATAACTAAACCTGGGAAGATGAATTGGCCTAGGCTATAAAATGATACCGGTCGGCGGTTGACTTACGTGTTAAAATGTATATGTAGGCTATCTGTGGTAGTCCCAGTAATATCTATGAAGTACTTCTAGTATTAAAGGAACTTAGCTGTGATGCAAAGAGTGTAGGTTAGGTGATGGACATGTTGAGAGGCGAATATCGGGGAAGTTTTGGTGTTATGTGGCAGCAGCTGGCAGTCTGTCTTGGTGGGGTGAAGTCTGTGTGAAGTGTGTCTGAGATTCCCTTTTATCATGACAATATAAAATATATTTAAGGGTTTTACATCGTCCCCCGTGATTAAATAATAAGGGAAAATAAACTAAGATATAATTGGTGTAACCACAGTAATATTTATCCACAAAGATAAATAGAGTTATGCGTATAAACAAAAAGGAACCAGCTGTCGTGAACCCGGGAAATTCAAACTACGGTATCTATACCAGTATTCACGACATACTCCGCCACCAACTATATAAAGTATTTACAATTGTCCCGTCCCGATCATGGATCACCACAATTGGGAGGAACCCAAAGCAGCCCGACGTGACGGCCTCTGAGGGGTATCACCTCGGTCCGCTCCATTAGCAGGAAGGATATTATCAGAGTTCGGTTTGCTGTTGCCATCCACTACCTCTAAATCTATCTCTAGTGGGTATAGCTTAACCACCGGTCTGGTGGTCAAACCGGCTCCTGTTTTTACCTGAACTACCCTACATTCGTGGTCCGGACCACGAAGAAGTTTCATTATCCGACCTATACGCCAAAAAAGTCGGGGGCCGTCATCATGTACTAGAACGACGTCCCCAACTTACGGTGATGCTATCTCTCTTTTTACCATTAAGTGACGATGGTGCTCCCTGAGTGATATTAAATAATCAGTGCTCCACCTTTTCCACAGGTCATGTGAGAGTTTTGTTACACATTGGAAGCGTTGATTGACGGAATCGTTGTTACGCCACGTCGTGTCCTTGAGATCTTCATCTGTGACGTCTCGCCTTGGAAAGCTTCTGATCCGCCTCCCATGAACCAGTTGTGAAGGAGTGATGGGTAGAGGGTCTTCAAGATCACTGTACGTGTAACCAAGCGGGCGATCATTGACTGTGGCCTCGAGCTCCAGTAATACCGTATTCAGTTCCTCTGAGGTAACCAATGCTCGACCCAGTACCTTCTTCAAGCTAGCCTTTAGGATGCCAATGACCCGGATTCGGGTAGTCTAATAACATTAGTTTATGTTAAAAATTAACAGGCTATCAATCAAATTAACGATAGCCTAACTTTATAATCTTAAATTAGGCCTAGGCTAGATTATAAAGTTATAAAGCCCTTCTCCAGAGACATCTTCTTGGTAATTACAGGCCCATAGAAGGTTTCTAGGTGGGGCCAGGGGTGGCTTAGGTCCTCGATTTCTGCATGCTCTGCAGCATCACTGTCGGATGATGGTGGTGAACTGCTCCCCATGCTGTTGGCAGCTGCGGTAGGCATGATGGTAGACTCCATGTTCACTTCAATAGGCCGAAAATATAAACAAAGTTGAAGTGCTAGCAGGTTGGAACTCTTGGACTGCTGTGTGTTGTAGGTGTTAGCTTGACGCTTGCTACTAAGTAAGTGAACAAACGTGAAGAGCCGATGTATAGGCCTAGATTCCAGAACACAGGTAGTTGGCTTGGTCACATGACTTTTTTTGGCTGGAGCTGCAGGAGCGGCCCAGGGCTGGCTGGCGGCTGGAATTTTTATTTTGCGGACTCGAGGTTTGCAACATGGAGGTACTTTCCAGAGCTTCAAACCCGCAAATAGGCAGCCATTTTGGCGCCAACGCTAATTCGCCAACAAAATGACACTTCCGCCATGGCGGAATTGGCTATTTGCGGAAGTGTTGGCTAAAGTGCCCAGCTCTGCGCATAGGCCACTACACCATATGCTACTGAGCTAGCATCACTAAATAGGTGCAGCGTAACCCTCTTAGAATTAGTAACCTGACGGGGAAACATGATACCTGTACTATCTATCATATCGTCATTAATACCCTGCCAGTTAGCTCTCATGTCATCTGGAATGGGTACATCCCACCTACACTCTAACCTCCACAAGTCCTGTACGAACCTCCGCGCCCGGATGGTTACCGGTAGCAGCACTCCTAGAGGATCGAACACACTCGCGGTTAGACTTAGAGCCTCGCGTTTTGTAACCAATGCAGGGCTACTTCCGCGGCAATTAACCTGTAACATATCCTTATCAGTTAGCCATGCAACGCCAAGTACCTTAACCCCATCTTGTTTTGCGGAAGCTATACCCTTCAGGTGCAACAGTTCCCGCAAACTCTCATTATTTGTGACCCACTCACGTAAAGACAGGTTAGCGCTGGAAAATATTCTACGGGCATCCCAACATTGTTGTTGCAAATCACCTACATCATCACCAGTCCCCTGCAAGTTATCAATATACAACCCCCTTTTTAGCTTATTACCTACCTCACTGTTCTCCTGTATCATAGACAGGTGTTTTTGAATGGTAGCATTAAGGAGGAACTGGGAACAGGTGGCCCCGAACAGAACTGCACGGAACCGGTAGACAATGTAAGGACTTGCAACATCCAAGGGATCAACGGGCCACAGAAACCTAGTAGCATCCCTATCCTTCTCACTCAATCCCACCATGAGAAATGCTTTCTCAATATCAGTCACCCAGGCAAATTGATGGCATCTAAAGCGTAGAAATACCTGGGTGAGGTCAGCCACTAGCGATGGACCTGTATGGAGACAGTCATTCAGACTGAACGCCCTCTCGTCCATCCTAGTCGAACAGTCAAACACTATCCGTACAGGCGTAGTAACACTATCTTTAGTAATACCATGGTGAGCTAAGTAGTGAATGGGATGACCAGCTTGATTCCTGTTTTCTACCCTTTCAATAAACCTCCTTTCTACCTGATCATCCAGAACCTTTGTATACTGTTGACAGTAGTTGGAATCTTTTATAAATTTACGCTGTAATCCTCTCATTCTGCCAAGGGTTAACTTAAAGTTATCAGGTAATTTATCTATGTTATCTCTCCACGGCAGTTCCACTATATACTGTCCCTGTGCTTCGGAATACTGTACCGTTTCAGAAAATCTATTTAAGACTCTCTCCCCACCCTTACCAGTCTCATTAGGACTTATACCAATATGGTCCAAATCCCATAAAGCTGTCAGATCCTTTAATTCTGGAGATTTCCTGCCAATATCTTCCTGTATCTCCACTAAAGAGTCTACAGCTAACTTAAGAACAGTGACTAACTCTAAATGGGTCTCTTCTATATCTGACTGATAAGTGCCACTCAGTGCATAACCATAAATTGTGGGTAACATAACTATACTTCCTTCCCTGACATAGCCTGAATGTACAAAGTGGTAATAAAAGTCCGCCCCAATCAGTAACCCTATCATATCTCCATCAGTGATACCTGGATCGGCTAAATTGTAACCCCGAGCCTTGATAACATTTACCTCCATTCCTAATCCTCTCCCTGGTGTGTATATTGGTAACTCCTCCACCACAACGGCCCTCAACTTACGCACCCTTCTTCTGTGATGATAGGTTAACTCTACTATTTCATAATCAGTACTACCAAGTGAGCCAGTAAATCCCTGGAGCCGTAGCTGTTCCTTACTGACCCTAATGTAATCAAGCTGCGACAAAGCAGAGCGCAAGATGAAGGTACGTTGCGAACATTGGTCCAACAAAGCTCTTACTTTACTGGAATGACCGTTTCAGTCAGTCAAGGGAATCTGAATGGTAGGTAACAACACTGCATTATGGCCCGAAGCCACAGCCATGGTCACTGTTGGTTCAGGGGCCACTGGTTGTCCAGTTTGTTCAAGGCGTGGCGTCGGACACAAATAATTAAAATGTTTCCGTTGGCAGAATCGGCATGGCCTAATTTTAGGGTTAGTACACCCCTAGCTGCCATGTTCTGACGACAGGCACCCGACGCACAATTTCAACTGCCTTGCTCTATTGGCCTTGGCGGGACTGTTCTTGTATTTAGCACACTTTGCCCAAAAATTTCCTGTCTTTAAACACAACTTACATCCATACTTCTGCTTGGTGTCGGGTTTCTGATACACCGCATATGCTGCTGTGGCGGTCGCCCCAAACTGTTCTAGTGGATTATGTCTACTTTCTAGATTGCACACTTCAGTCTTAAACACAGGAACATATTCATCCACATCCAGCCAGTTGTCTTTTAATTCACGCTTAATCATCTCAGAGGTAGGAAGTTTATTATGCAACAGTACTGGACACATTTCACTTACTGTTACATCCATAGAGCGTAATGACTCTAATGCACACTCAAATGACGCGGACAAATCTTTCAGAGCACTGACCTCCTGGCTAGGATGCGGGAGATTACACAGTTTCGCTATGTGAGCTGCTTTGATGCGATCCTTTTGACCATAACTGTTCTTTAGAATATTGACCGCTGGTTCATAACTTGCAGCGACCAAACTAAACCCACTAACAATCTGTAGAGCCTCACCACTAAGTTGTCCCTTTAGATACGTAAATTTCTAAATGTCAGTTAAGTCTGTTTGGGAGTGAACACTACAATCAAAGAGCTCCCAGAAACCTACCCACTGTGGTGGATCCCCGTCAAAAACTGGCAACTTCAGGGAGGGTAGCTTAATACCCTTCTGTTTCCTACTTGCTGCGCTATCATGAGACCAACCAGTAGTGGTTGTCTGGAGAGCACTATCTAATTCAGCTAACTACCTGTTTACTTGATTAACATACTGCATATCTTTCACCATCTCCTCCTCTAACTGATCATCTGAATATAAGCTACACAACTCTACGTTATATGACTCGATATCAGCTAGGGCCTTTTCTACAGTGATTTTCACACCCCTTACATCATGCAGTGTAGCAGTATGTTTATATAAAATCAGACAGATTAGAGGTAAGCTTAGTAATCCCTCCCTTCTTGGTGGCCCTGAACCGCCGCAATGACTTTATTTTCCCCTCCATTCTTAAAAAGTTTACGGTAACTAAAGCTTAAGGAACAACAATACTAATCGTCACTGTAGGCTAACCTATTCTAATCTATTCTAAGCGTAGGCTAACCTACTTACATTGATGATGACAGCAACCAAGCAAATTGAAGCATGCAGATCGCGTGCCCCCTGTGAGTTTACAAATTATCAAAGAAAAGGAAATTTACATATATCATATTACTCTACTTTACAATATTTTACTTTAATAGGCTATATTAAATTTTTACAAATTACAAAGTTAGTACCTGAAAAAGAAAGGAAAAGAAAGAGAAAGAAGGATCAAGACTCCTCTGAAGGAGGAACAGCCGCAGACGTCGTCGTAGTCTTTAGATCTAGCCTATTGTGTCGACTGCTCCTCCTCGGCCCTGTCCTTCTTCTCAAAGAAGGCACATGCTCTGTCCAGTAGCCTATCTAATACCTTCCGGCTCCCTGGCGCATCTAAATGTACTCCGTCCCACAAATCGGTCTTACTCATTCCCTTGGCAAAGTACCTCTGTTTGGTAAATGGGAGATTTCTCCGCAAGTGGAGGTTCACACCATTTTTGGCCCTATTATATTCCTCGGGGGTCATACCCCTAGGGCTTATCCTAGACTCCAGACAGTGACCCCCAGTATTTTGCTCGATCTCTTCAGCCAGAGACTGGAGTCCGAGGGCCACCTGCTGAAGGTCAGTCTGCAGGGTCAAATCGTTGCCCCCAAGGATCAGGAACGTAAGATCCGGCTTGTAGGTTAGCACCGAATCCCAGGCCGAGGTCTGCCTGACAGTGTCCACCCTTACCCCTGGTCTATATATCTGTTTAACAAAAAAAACAGGGCACTGCACTGGACGGTCCAGCGGAAAATCCCGGACATATGAATGGCCGGAGAGGGCCACCTTTCTCAAGGGTACAGGGTAACCACCGAACGATGGCACAAACTGTTGGCCAATGCACCCCACCCTTGCAGCTTTCTCCGGTGCACCCCTCGACATTTGTCCACTGGATCGCCCAGCTCTACACAAAGGCAGAGAAGTCAGGCCTAATACCCCCCCCCCCCCCCCCAATTCCTATCAATATATAACAGATGGCCCAGAATCCTGGTCACGGCACCAATTATATCCTGTTTATTATTCCTAGGGGGTAGAGGAGAAACGGATATAAATTAAATAACTAAACCTGGGAAGATGAATTGGCCTAGGCTATAAAATGATACCGTTCGGCGGTTGACTTACGTGCTAAAATGTATATGTAGGCTATCTGTGGTAGTCCCAGTAATATCTATGAAGTACTTCTAGTATTAAAGGAACTTAGCTGTGATGCAAAGAGTGTAGGTTAGGTGATGGACATGTTGTGAGGCGAATATCGGGGAAGTTTTGGTGTTATGTGGCAGCAGCTGGCGGTCTGTCTTGGCGGGGTGAAATCTGTGTGAAGTGTGTCTGAGATTCCCTTTTATCATGACAATATAAAATATATTTAAGGGTTTTACATCGTCCCCCGTGATTAAATAATAAGGGAAAATAAACTAAGATATAATTGGTGTAACCACAGTAATATTTATCCACAAAGATAAATAAAGTTATGCGTATAAACAAAAAGGAACCAGCTGTCGTGAACCCGGGAAATTCAAACTACGGTATCTATACCAGTATTCACGACAGTATCTGTCTGCCATACAGCAGTCAAGACTGCATTAACCCATGGACCATGGACTCGCCACCAACTTTCAGCAGTTCTCCGGGAATGCCACAAACATCAGGAGCTTTCCCGCACTTTAGCTTAGCCATGGCCTCCTTTATCTCAGCAAGGGAGGGAGGGTCTTCGCTAATTGGTGGATCAGGCACCGGTGGTAGGACATTCACCGCATGAAGCTGTCCAATGTAAGCACTGACCCTGTACAACTGCTCAAAGTACTCAGCCCAGCGGGCCTTGCACTTTTCATCACCCAATGCGAGTTGGCCATCTGACTTTCGAACTGAACTAGTCTGGGGGGTACCATAGGCTTAGAGCGGAGTTTCTTCAGGGCTCGGTAAGCAGGCCTAAGGTCATTAGAAGAGAAATGGCCCTCGACCTCCTCAAGCGATTCCCCTGACAGACCTCTCCTTGTCTCCCCTCAGTGAAGTTCTGGCTCTACGTGGACAGAGCCCTGTTGCGCCCCAGGTCTCCATTCAATCTGGCAGCACGACTTTTTTCTATTATGCCCAGTGTTTCACCTGATAGGAAACCCCTACTTGACCTTGGTTTAACTCCAATACATTCAGCAGCTGCTGACAGGGTCCCACGTTTAAAGGTTTCTCACAGTTCTACAGGGTCCTCCAGCGAGTCAAGCACTTCAAGTCGAATTGAGACTGCTACTGCATACTGTACTGAGTTGCACACTCCTCATCCTTGACCCTCTCAAGATAAAACCTGGGGGCGATAACATTTTAAGATTTTTCTAGATTTGAGTCGTAGCTTCAGTTTAGCAACAAATCTGTGTTCGGTAGCAAAGAACTCGGCACTCGGAAGTAGGAAGGATCTGTGGGAATTCAAAGGGTAAAGACTATCTCAATTAACCCTCTGACTTTCATATACCATTCCTAATCTGAATAAAATCGTCCAATAGCAGCCAGAAAATGGAAAAGAAATGCGTAGTCGGATCTTGAAAGGAGTCGTGGCTTTTCAATATGTATTATGATAAGGTCAATGTTAACCCCTTTTGTACCGGTGACGTCTTTTTTATTATATTCTAGCTATATTTTGATAATTTTGTACTGTTTAAGAAGGATCTGTGGTAGTAAAAAGGGTTAAGCGAGTTAGTTGGAAGCCTGTTATTTGTTGGAATGCCCTTTTGAAACTGAATAATATCGTCTAATAGTATAGCCAGAATAAAGTTAAAAATATGGCACCGGTACAGGACGGGTTAAGGGGACAAGGTCGTTTTTCTGGTCCCCTTTCTCACTCGTGTTTAGTCCCATTAGTTTTGAGATTTTTAGACGTTCGGCCCATTTGTTTGGCGATTTTAAGACCTTTCGTCGCATTTTGTTATAAATGTTAAGACCTATCGTGCCATTTAGGTGTCGTTTTTTCCTGGCGAGCGATAGCAAGCCTGTAATTGTAAGAGGAACCACCCTTCATCCGAGACATTTTTCTTTCGAAAAATGTACAAATTTATCTTGAGCAGGGGTCTAAGGGATGTTTTTCTAAGTTTGAGGAATGTCAAGCGAGGAAACTAAGAACTTATGAATGAATGAATATATAGGCCAAAAAAGCAGTCAGTGTCCCCTTAATTCACTTCACGAGATGGGTGCAACTTTGATCCTTCCTTGTGGTGGTGTATCGGACGACGCAGGACTGAGTTGCCTGAGATAAACAAATTCACGCTCTTACTCACTGATAACTCTAGTCTAATATTGGCTGATAAGATATAGGGAGAGAGAGAGTGTGAAGGAGGGAGTATGTGTAGCTTGTTCATATATAGTGTTATAATTTGAGAGTGAGAGACAGAATGAATGTGTGTGTGAGTAAAAGAGGGAGTATGCATAGCTTATTCCTTGTGCATATTAATATTTGGGAGGGTCATAGAGAGAAATATGGAGGGAAGAGAATACAGGAAGAGAGAGAGAGAGAACGAGAGAGAGAGAGAGAGAGAAGGGGGAAGTATGTAGTTTATTCGTTGTGCATGTTGATGAAAGAGAGGGTCTTAGAGAGATTAGGAAAAGTGAATAAAGGAAAACGGGGAGAGAAGAGTTACACAGGTAGGCTACTCAGACCCCACAGACCTTGCGGCCCCTACTTCGTGGTCCGGCCTTAATACTACTAGACACAGGGATAGTTTGTAGTAGAAGAATAGCTAGGACACTAAGGACAGCAAAGTAGAAGGCTCTCCCCCCACCCACCTCCGGCTAAAATACTGTACTGGCAAATTTACTCTGTACAATATCGTCCAATGATAGCCAGAATATATGGTCAAAACGTGTCTATCATGCTTTGAATACACTATTGCTTATCTCCTTGAGAATTATGACACAATATATGGAGCAAAACAAAATATAAGTAAACCCTCGTTATCTCGGACTAATTGGGAGATACTCACTTCCGAAATATCCAATTATCCGAGATGTCCAAATTCCGGCTTATGTCCGACTACAAAGAGGGAAAATGTCCGAATAGGAAGGGGGAGTCCGCGCCACCATAGACAACTGAGATCACCCTACCACTGCTACACTTTATATTTCATCATTGCATGTTAAATTCATCATATTAATGACAAATATGAACATTATTATGTTTTCAGGGACAGTACAGTACATAGTAATTAATATTAACCCGTATTGTACCGTAGGATACAGTAATAAAAGTCCCCAGCAGTCCCAAGCAATGTGGCAAAAATGACAGGAGAGACGACCTATCCACCTCCAAAGATGAGGCAACACTGGCTCTGTCACCCTTCAGTGTGTCTCATAATTATAAGCTGAGAAGTGTTGACAACACGGGAGCAGTGCTTAAAAGGTTGTGGTCACTGGTACAGGGTTGTACAGGCAGTTACAAGGAAAGTACATTACTGACGGATATATACATCGCTGGAACTGGGAAGTTACTTATCTACTGACGTATATATACGGTGCTGGGATTGGAGGGGTTAACACAATAATTAAAAGGTACAGGCTTCAATTCATCCTAAAAACCCTTAATTAAAACCAAGTGAGAGAACACTGTAAACCGGACACAAATCCCGTCCAACTCGGAAATTGCCGAGATATACAGCGACATCTCCGAGAGGCCGATGCCATTCCGAGAAGTACGGGTTTCCGACTAAAAACAGTAAAAAATATCGGGGGTTTATTATATATATATATATATATATATATATATATATATATATATATATATATGTATATATACAGTATATATATATATATATATATATATATATATATATATATATATATATATATATATATATATATATATATATATAAATAAATAAATAAAAGAATATCAGGAATTGGAGTTCTTTTACATCAATATTTAGCTGGATTACCATCTAAAATATGGTTGTATTGCATATATGAATACATAAAACCAAACTCAACATACTCTCTTTCCATCAGAAACCTATTCTATTATTGTATTTCTGCTTAATATCGATGTTTACGGCCCCAACTTTCTGAAAGCCAGAAACTCGATCAGAAGTGGTCAGTTGGCAAAGTTTGGTTGTATTCTGCATCCACCCTTCCTTCAGTGCAAGCCCCATCACTATAGGCATTTTGTAGCGGAAGGGGTGTGTACTTCTGAGTGTAAATTATGAGCTAATATGTGAGCGTTTAACTGTAAGTGTCCGCGTTGTGAATGTAAATTGTTAGGGTCTAGTCACAAAAAATGGCCTTCTTTATATTCTTTATTAACCGTTCAATACAAGCCACAACACCCTGGGAAATGATGTAGCTGAAAGAGCAAAACAATGTGTTTGTGTGTCATCATGTAATTGTTTGTATGCGTACTGTATGTGGGTGGAGTGTGTCGGATAGAGAAAATGTTTTAGTTCCTGCTTAAAACTGCGTTTTCTCTTCAAGCAAATACATTATAGAAAACGTTTCAATGAGTAACTAAAATATTTTATGAACACAGTAATAATAATAATAATAATAATAATAATATAATAATAATAATAAAGTAGACGTGCCGTTTTGCCCAAAATCAAAACGGCATACCCAACTCTGCGAAGGGTTACCATCATCACTAATATTACCACCATTATTACTACTACTATCATCATCACTACAATTGTCACCATCATCCCTAACACTACCATCATCACTAATATTACAACCATCATCACTACTACTATCATCGTCACTACAATTGCAATTGTCACCTAATGTCTACTAAAGGGGAGGTGTGGCAGAGTGGTCTTGCCACTGGACTGGTAATCCAATGGACCCGGGTTCGAATCCCAATATGTCAATGGGAAGATATTATTGGGATGGAATTTGTGCTGTACCTAGTATCAGTGCATTACCACAGCACACCGAAAGGCCAAAACAAAATACCCTCATTGTTCCCTGATTAAATAGCACTGTATGAATATTCCCATATTCAAAATATGCTACAGGGGGCAATGCCTAGTGAGTTAATTGCTCAATAGGTGGCGTTCTGAGAGTGAGGGTCCGAGTGTGGGGGATGAGACTGTGAAGCACAGAAGCGAAGCAGCTTCAGAGATGGAGTTGGGTTCGGGCCGTGAATAGGTGCTTCGCATGTCTCACTCCCTAGACTGGAACAAGACCTCACAGGCCTCACTGTGTTCAGCGGTAGAGTGTAAAGGCTATCAGCCTATGCCCGAGAGGGAGTAGTTGGAATATAGAAAAAAAAAAAAAAAAAAAAAAAAAAAAAACTAACAAATGCGGGCGATTTTTTTTTCTCGCCCCCTCAACGATGGCGTTCTGTGTCAGTGTGCCCCTATGGGGCACACACACAGAGAACACCATCATCATTGCTTGGGAATAGGTAGAGGGTGGGGGATGGGGGTTCTGAGGGGGGGGGGGGGGGGGGGGGGGGGGGCTGGTTTATGTGGGGGGGGGGAGGGCAAAACCATATTTTGGACCTAAGATCATAACTATTGCACAAATTCAAAACAAAATTTTTTAATTACCGTTGCATTCACTCACCGAAGGTTAACTGTGTGAAGTTTGGTGAAAATCCGTCAAACGGTCTAGGAGGAGTTCTATAACGGACAGACAGACAGATGGACAGACATTTCGGTTTGCATGTACCACTATACGGGGGGCGATACCACTCTGCTTACGCAGAGTTGATAAAGTAGACGTGCTGTTTTGCCCAAAATCAAAACGGCATACCCAACTCTGCGATCGGTCACCATCATCACTACTAGTCACTATCATCATTATTATCATCAGCACTACTTCTATTATAAAGTAGACGTGCCGTTTTGCCCAAAATCAAAACGGCATACCCAACTCTGCGATGGGTCACCATCATCACTACTAGTCACTATCACCATTACTATCATCAGCACTACTACTATTACAGTCATCACACTACTCTTACCATCATCACTACTGTCATGATCACTACTACTGTCATCATCACTACAACTTTCACCATAATCACTACTACTCAGTATCATAACTAATACTGTCACCATCATCACTACTGTCATCATTATCACTACAACTATCATCATTGCTTGTCACCATCATCACTACTATTATGACCATCATCACTACTACTAGTACATTCACCATCATATCTAGTACTGTAATCATTATCATCACCACCATCATCATCACAGCTGTCCCTAACGGGGCACACACACACAGAACGCCATCATCATTGCTTGGGAATAGGTATAGGGTGGGGGGTCCTGAGGGGGGGGGGGGGCGGGGAACCATGTTTTAGACCTAAAATCATAACTATTGCACAAATTTAAACAAAATCAAACTTCTCTGTGTGAGTGCCCAATTTAGGACCTAAGATCATAACTATTGCACAAATTCAATACATTTTGTTTTAATTACCGTCGAATTCACGCACCGAAGGTTCGTGTGAAGTTTGGTACCAATCCGTCAAACAGTCTAGGAGGAGTTCTCGGGCGGACAGACAGACGGACAGACATTTCGGTTAGCATGTACCACTATACGGGGGGCGATACCACTCTGCTTACGCAGAGTTGATAATCATCACTACTACTCTCACCATAATTACTACTACTCTCATAATCACTACCATCAACACTACTGTCATCATTATCACTACAACCATCATCACTACTATTATGACCATCATCACTACTAATAGTACTGTCACCATTACTACCACTACAAGACTAGGAAAGACAGACAGACGTCTCACCATTATCATCACATCTGAAAGACATGTGTATGATGTGTGGATTTCTGTGTGTGGGTGCCCCTATGGGGCACGGGGCACCCACACACACAAGGAATAGGTACAGGGGGGGGGGGGGGGGGGCTGGTTGAGGGGGGGGGAACCATTTTTGGGACCTAAAATCATACCTATTACACAAATTTAAAAACAACAAAATTACCGTCGCATTCATGCAACGAAGGTTCGTGTGAAGTTTGGTGAAAATCCGTCAAACGGTCTAGGAGGAGTTCTCGGACGGACAGACGGACAGACATTTCGATTAGCACGTACATCTATACGGGGGGCGATACCACTCTGCTTACGCAGAGTTGATAATAATAAAGTAGACGTGCCGTTTTGCCCAAAATCAAAACGGCATACCAACTCTGCGGTGGGTCACCATCATCACTACTAGTCACTATCACCAATATTATCATCAGCACTACTACTATTCCAGTCATCACTACTACTCTTACCATCATCACTACTCTTATCATCACTACTACTGTCATCATCACTACAACTTTCACCATAATCACTACTACTCACCATCATCACTAATACTGTCACCATCATCACTACTGTCATCATTATCACTACAACTATCATCATTGCTTGTCACCATCATCACTACTACTAGTACTGCCAGCATCATATCTAGTACTGTAATCATCATCATCACCACCATCATAATCACTGCTGTCCCTAACGGGGCACACACACACAGAACGCCATCATCATTGCTTGGGAATAGGTACAGGGTGGTGGTTCCTGAGGGCGGGGAGGGGGGGGGGGGGGGGGGGCGGGGGGGCAAAACCATATTTTAGTCCTAAAATCATAACTATTGCACAAATTCAAAAACATTCAAACTTATTTGCGTGTGTGCCCCGACACACACACACACAGGGAATAGGTACAGGGTGGGCGGTGGGGGTCCTGAAGGGGGGTTGGTTGGGGGGGGGGGGGGGGACACCATTTTTAGGACATAAGATCATAACTATTGTACAACTTCAAAAAATATGTTTTTAATTACTGTCGCATTAACGCACTGAAGATTCGTGTGAAGTTTGGTGAAAATCCGTCAAACGGTCTAGGAGGAGTTCTCGGACGGACAGACAGCCAGCCGGACGGACAGACAGACAGACGGACAGACATTTCGATTAGCATGTACCACTATACGGGGGGCGATACCACTCTGCTTACGCAGAGTTGATAATAAAGTAGACGTACCGTTTCGCCCAAAATCAAAACGGCATACCCAACTCTGTGATCGGTCACCATCATCACTACTAGTCACTATCATCAGCACTACTACTATTATAATAATCACCACTACTCTCACCATCATCAATACAACTCTCATCATCACTACTACTCTCATCATTACTATAACTTTCACCATCATCACTACTACTTACCAACATCACTAATACTGTCACCATCATCTTAAAATCATCATTACTAATGTCACCATCATCACTACTACTAGTACTGTCACCATCATATCTACTACTGTTATCATCATCACTACCATCATCATCACTACTGTCATCATTATCACTAAATCTACAACCATTATCACTGCTATTATCACCATCAGCACTACTATCAGCATTATCCCCACTATTACTACCATCACTTCTAATGTCAACTAAACTAACTTAACCTAACAAATGCGGTCACCATCATCACTACTAGTCACTATCATCATTAATATCATCAGCACTACTACTATTATAATCATCACTACTACTCTCACCATCATCATTACTACTACTATCACTACATTCCCCGTAATGGCACTCTCACACAGAACGCCAGCATCATTGCTTGGGAACAGGTACAGGGTGGGGGGTGGGTGTACTGAGAGAGGGGGGGGACGGGGGCTGGTTGAGGGGTGGCGGGGCGGCAAAACCATATTTTGGACCTAAAATCATATGCACATATTAAAAAAAATATATTACCGTCGCATTCACGCACCGAATGTTCGTGTGAAGTTTGGTGTAAATCCGTCGAACGGTCTAGGAGGAATTATCGGACAGACAGACAGACAGACAGACGGACAGACAGACAGACATACGTCTCACTATTATCATCACATCTAAGACATGTGTATGTGTGGCTTTCTGTGATGTGTGTGCCCCTATGGGGCACACACATACACAGGGAACAGGTACAGGGTGGGCGGTGGGGGTCCTGAAGGGGGGGGGGGATCCATTTTTAGGACCTAAGATCATAACTATTGCACAAATTCAAACAATCTTATTTGATTACTGTCGCATTCACACACCGAAGGTTCGTGTGAAGTTTGGTGAAAATCCGTCAAACGGACTAGGAGGAGTTCTCGGACGGACGGACAGACAGACAGACGGACAGACATTTCGGTTATCATGTACCACTATACGGGGGGCGATACCACTCTGCTTACGCAGAGTTGATAAAGTAGACGTACCGTTTTGCCCAAAATCAAAACGGTATACCCAACTCTGCGATCGGTCACCATCATCACTACTAGTCACTATCATCATTAATATCATCAGCACTACTTCTATTATAATCATCACTACTACTCTCACCATAATTACTACTACTCTCATAATCACTACCATCAACACTACTGTCATCATTATCAATACAACCATCATCATTACTTGTCACCATCATCACTACTATTATGACCATCATCACTACTACTAGTACTGTCACCATTACTACCACTACAAGACTAGGAAAGACAGACAGACGTCTCACCATTATCATCACATCTGAGACATGTGTATGATGTGTGGATTTCTGTGTGTGGGAGCCCCTACGGGGCACCCACATACACAGGGAATAGGTACATGGGGCGGATGGGGGGCTGGTGGAGAGGGGGGGGGGGGGATTTTTGTTTGGACCTAAAATCATAACCATTGCACGAATTAAAAAACAAAAAATTAATTACCGTCGCATTCATGCACCGAAGGTTCGTGTGAAGTTTGGTGAAAATCCGTCAAACGGTCTAGGAGGAGTTCTCGGACGGACACACAGACAGACAGACGGACAGACATTTCGATTAGCATGTACCACTATACGGGGGGCGATACCACTCTGCTTACGCAGAGTTGATAATATTTATTCAGTTAGCATTTTTCAATGTTGGTACCACATAATATGTTACAAATATGACATGTACCAGCTTTGCATAATTCCAACTAAGGATAGCCCAATAAGGCCGTTAGGCGTATTTCCATTGGGGTCCTTGTGGGATTAGGTTAGCTGGGGAAAAAGGGGAGGATAACAAAAGTAGATACTTCAGAGAAAGTATTTCTAGGGAGTTATATTAAGATACCTTACATTCTATAGTTGGACTGGTCAACATATTTCAGTAATCATTTCAGTTTGTTTTGCCTATCTCTTATGTCGTATTTAGTAGTAGACAGTCATAAGCTTGGTGCTCCCTTCTCGCAGCTGTCCGGTTCAGGTGCTCCTTCAAGCTACGTCTGAAGGAATACAGTGTTCTCTTTTCACGGACTGACTGGGGTAGGTTGTTCCAGTCTTTGATGGCAGTGAAGAAGAATGTTAGCTTACCCTGTCCTTGGATTCTCGGGACCTTAATTTATACATCCTATTCCTTGTATTGTGTCCAATCCTCTCATTTGCTTTAACAATATTACTCTTTAAATAGTCTGGAGCCCTATCATAAAATATCTTGAAGGCATTTATGAGTCTGATTTGTTTGGCCCTGTCAGAGACATTGAGCATACCTAGTGACTGAAGTTGTTCCTGGCCAATATGCGATCTGGGTCCTAGGTTCAGCATGAACCTAACCATTTTATTTTGAGTGACCTGGAGTTTGTGCTCTCCTGATTTACATGATGCAGAGTACCAGGATGACACAGAATAGTCAAAATGACATTGAACAAACGCTTGGCATAGGGTCGCTGGCAAGCATCCCACCTGTCTATACAGGTATTTAATACATGCTCTACATTTACTCAGGATCGATTCCAAGATTGTTTCACCTGACAGAGTCGAGTCCAGTTTTAGTCCGAGATATTTCACTTGTGACACTGTTGTTATGGGAATATCATTACAGTTGACCGAGAAGTCCTCAATGTCTTTCAATGTGTGTTTTGTTCCACATAAGATGGCTTCTGTCTTGCCCAGGTGAAGAGATAGTCTATTGTCCACTAGCCAATCACTACACGATTCTAGTTCTTTGGAAAGTGAGGCGGCAATACTTATTGGGTCTTTTCCTGAAACCAGAAGCACACTGTCGTCTTCATACAGTAATAATTTACACGATACGCTCAGTTCCATGTCGTTCACATAACAGAGAAAGAGTAAGGGACCCAGGATGCTTCCCTGCGGGACCCCACAGTTAATTGGCATAGGATCAGAAAGATTATCATCAATTTTGACTCTTTGTGTTCTACCACTAAGATAAGATTTAAACCAGTTCACTGACCCAATGCCCATTGCTTGTAGCTTATCAACTCTGCGTAAGCAGAGTTTGGTATCGCCCCCCCGTATAGTGGGTACCACACGAAAAAAAAATCTGTCGTCGGCGTTGTCGTTGTCCGTCTGTCTCGGAACTCCTCCTAGACCGTTGGACGGATTTTCACCAAATTTCACACAAACATTTGTTGCGTGAATGTGAACGTCAGCCAAAAAATATTTTTTTGAATTTATGCAATAGTTATGATTTTAGGTCCAAAATATGGTTTTACCCCCCTCCCCCCCTTCCCGGCCCCCCCCCCCCCCCCACCCCCCTTCCTCCCAGACCCCCCCCCCCCCAGCAATGATGGCGTTCTGGGGGCTAAAACATCTCGGTACGCATTTGCTAGGGTAAGTTAGTTTAGTTGGCATTAGAAGTTATGGTAGTAATAGTGGGATTGATGGTGATAGTAGTGATGATGGTGATAATAGTAGTGATGATGGTTGTAGTTGTATTGATTATGTTGACAGTAGTGATGATGATGACAGTAGTAGATATGATGGTGACAGTAGTAGATATGATGGTGACAGTACTAGTAGTAGTGATGATGGTCATAATAGTAGTGATGATGGTGACAAGTAATGATAGTTGTAGTGATAATAATGACAGTAGTGATGATGGAAGTGACGATGGTGTGAGTATTAGTGATTATGGTGAGTAGTGATGATGGTGAAAGTTGTAGTGATGATGACAATAGTTGTGATGATGAAGATCATAGTAATGGTGATAATGGCAGTAGTAGTGATGATGGTGATAGTAGGATACATGATGGTAATACTTGTGACAGTAGTAATGATGATGGTTATAGTAGTAGTGATGATGTTAACAGTAGTAATGATGAGTGTAAGATGGTGGTGATGATAGTAGTAATGCTGGTTGATAGTTGTAGTATCAATGCTAGTAGTGATTAAGATGGTTGTGACAATGGTGACAGTAGTAGTGATGATGATGAGAGTAGTAGTGATGATTGTAATTATAGTAGTGATGATCATAGTAATAGTGATGATGACAGTAGTCGTGATGATTGTGGCGGTTTTAGTTATGAAGGAAGTAGTAGTGATTATGGTATTAGTAGTGATGATGGTAACCCATCGCAGAGTTGGGTATGCCGTTTTGATTTTGGGCAAAACGGCACGTCTACTTTATTACATAGGATATTATGGTCTACTGTATCAAACGCGTTTTGTAGGTCAAGAAGAACCATACCGGTGTAGTTACCTTTAGACTAGGGGAGGTGTGGTGGAGTGGTGTTGCCACTGGCCTGGTAATCCAAAGGTCCCGGGTTCAAATCCCGATGTATCAATGGGAAGATATTATTGGGATGGAATTTGTGCTGTACCTGGTATCAGTGCATTACCACAAGCCCACCGAAACGTCAATAAAATACCCTCATTGTTCCCTGATTAAATAGCACTGTATGAATATTCCCATATTCAAAATATGCTATAGGGGTGCAATGCCTGGTGAGTTATCTGCTCAACAGGTGGCGTTGTGTGTGTGTAAGTGTGAGAGTCCGAGTGTAGGGGGTGAGACTGTGAAGCACGGGAACGAGGTGGTTTCAGAGATGGGGTCGTTTCGGGCCAGGAGTGAGCACCGTGCCTCATGTGAAGGCAAGATGGCAGGTGCTCGTTGTACTCTGCGTGCTTCACATGTCTCACTCCCTAGACTGGAACAAGACCTCACGGGCTTCACTGTTCATTGTAAAGCGGTGAATGTTAAGGCTCTCAGCCTATGCCCGAGAGGAAGTAAGTTGGAATATAGACAAAAAAAAAAAAAAAAAAAAGACATTTCTTTACGAATGTGATCTGTTAAATGGATGAGACAGGAGTCTGTCGAGTACATGCCTCTGAAACCTGATTGAAACTTATAGAATAGATAATTTTCTTTGAGGTAGTATTTAATTTGGGTGTATACATCTCTTTCAAGGATTTTGTATACAATACATAATATTCTAACTGGTCTGTAGTTACTAACATCTAATGTATTTCCTTTCTTGAATAGAGGGGTTACAATAGCTTCCTTCAGTTCAGCAGGTACAGTGATGGTGGTAATTGACAGATTGATGATGTGGGTTAGGGGACCTGCTATACCAATGGCTCCATCTCGTAGAAATTTGTCAGGAATTTTGTCTGGTCCTGTGCTTTTATGTACATTTAGGTTAGAGAGGTCCTCCAATGTGTATTTTGGTGTAACATTTTGCAATCCAAAAGTGTTCGGGTGTATGCCTTTATCCCTGTAGAAATTTTGAAAGGTGACAGTTGTTGTGGTGTATTTATTGAGAGGTTGCGGTAGGTTCTGTGCTAGTGTGTTTGCTATGGAGGTGAAGAAGGTAATAAGGGCACCAGGATTGAATGCAGTATTCCAGAAGAGAGCGGACTAAGGAATTGTAAAGGGTTAGGATAACGTCTTTGGATTTATGCTCAAATGACCTGCATTTAAAGCCAATTATTTTGTTTGCCTTCTTAACAACTTCTGAACATTGTAGACTCGGTTTTAGGTTACTCGATATTGTTACTCCCAGATTGGTTTCTCTGTTTACATTCTTAAGCTGAGTGCCATTCATCAAATAGTTTGCTTTCTCATTTTGGTACCCGATATGTAGTACTTTACATTTATCCGCATTGAAACTCATTTGCCAAATTTGGGCCCAACATGACAACTTATCTAGATTGTGTTGCATATCGTCAACTTGTTCTTTTGAGGGTACGCTATTTGCAATTTTTGTATCGTCAGCAAATTTTGAGATTGTACAGGTGAGACCCTCATCTATGTCGTTGATGTAAATTAGAAAGAGAGTTGGTCCTAGTACCGATCCCTGGGGTACCCCGCTACTTACATTGGTCCATTTAGATGCCTTACCGTTTATGAATACTCTTTGCTTGCTGTCGCTGAGCCAATTTTCTATCCATTTCAACACACCGTCTTGTATTCCATGCGCTTTTAGTTTTAGCAGTAAATGTTTGTGGGGAACTTTGTCAAAGGCCTTTTGAAAATCAAGGTATATAATATCTAGAGCTTTACTCTCATCGTAGAGGTTGAGGATATCGTGGAAGAAGTCTAAGAGGTTTGTTAAACAGGAACGTTTTTTACGAAAGCCGTGTTGAGTATCTTTAAGTATGTTATTTTCCTCTAAGTGAATTACGAGTCTGTCTCTTATGAGTATTTCTAGCATTTTACATACAACTGAGGTTAATCTAATTAAACGATAGTTACTGGGTAGAGATTTGCTGCCTTTTTTGAATATCGATGTTACGTTGGCTAGCTTCCACTGATCAGGCATATTCCAGACTGCATGGATTTATTGAATAGCAATGTCAGTGGTTTAGAGAGCTCATCCTTAGCTTCCTTTAGGACTCTAGGTAAGATTATATCGGGTCCAGGCGTTTTATTTACCTTGAGTGTATCTAAACAATTCAATACTTCTCTCTCTGTAATGGTGATATTGCTTAGAACATCTGAATTATCAATCTGAATCGGCGATGGTGTAGGGATATCACTGAGGTCTTCCGTTGTAAAAACTGATGCAAAGAAGGTATTGAGGGCATTACTAATTTGTACTTCGTCTTTGGTGTATTCTCCATTTTCATCGACTAACGGTCCAACAGTTGAAGTAACTACTTTTTTCTTTCTGATATAACTATAGAATTCTTTCGGGTTTGTTTTACTTTGATTCGCAACATGTAACTCCAGGGTCTTTTTACTTTGCTTAATTAACTTTTTGGCTTTGCTTCCTAGCTCTACAAATTTCACCCGTTCTTCGTCATTTTGTAAGGATTTTAATCTATCATTAGCAAACTTTTTAGCAAGCAGACAGTTTGAAATATCTTTATTCCACCATTTGGGCTTATCATTATGGCCTGCACGCCGTATTTTCGATGGTATGCAGTCCTGCACTGCTTTTAGGTAAGTGGTTTAGAATAATTCCCATGATGTTTTTATGTCGTTATTGTTAATTAAAAAGCTCCAGTCAGTTTCTTTAAACATAGCTCTAAGTTTATGAAAGTTTGCTTTCTTGAAATTAGGGACTTTTTCGATGCTGCTATTTGGTTCGTTACTAGTAAACTTTAAAGTGAAAGTTATTGTAGCACAAAAGATGTGTCGACGTTTACAATTTGAGGTTTTGACAAGAGGGTCGGGTTAAGACTTTCTTTGATATAAAATAAAACGCCACCTCCATTTTTATTTATTCGGCTGTTCTCAAACATTACATAACCGGGAAGTGAATACTCTGCTAAAAAGTCTCTATCTTCTGTATTGAGCCAAGATTCTGTAATGCCAATCACATCATAATTTTCTGTAAACACTAGTTCCTCTAAATCTGAAAATTTATTGCGTATGCTACGAGCGTTTGCATAGAAGACCTTTAAAGTTGCGGTTTTAGAACTCACAGAACGTTCTTTAATCTAATTTTTGGTTCTGGTCGGATCTACATTTACATTCATGGCTGTCCTCGGTCCTCGGTCATTATCCCTGGCGGTTTTGAATTTGTGTTGTGTTGTTGGAGCTTTATCCAAATTCGCGGTTCTTGACGGATTAGCATTTAATTCCTTTGCAGGTTGCCGTCCTCGCTGTCTTTGGTCCTCCTTCCTGGTTGTCCTGTGCGGAGTCAATTTCTTCTCCGAAAATCCTTCACCGCATCGTTGAGAAGACGCCCAAAACGTGCTGCTCCCACCTGGTTCAGATGAACTCCATCGTCCGAAAACAAATAGTCATCGTAGTAGAAATTGTCCCAGGTGTCAACGAATCCCACGTTCTCCTTCCTGCAAAGGTTTGCTAGACAACGATTTGTGCTGGTGGCTATGTTGTAAAATCGGCTCTCTACACCGAGCCGGGGGACGAGTCCTGAGACGATGATCCTTGATGACTTCTCCTTAAACGACTTGATCAGCTGCTGGTGCTTTAAAAGCAAATCTTCCGACCGGGTTCGCTGTACATTGTTGGATCCAACGTGGATGGCGTACATTGTATTAGCAGGGGCCAGCTTTGATACTTCGTCAACTGCAGCAACTACGTCGTCCACACCACCACCAGGGATACAAAAACACTGCCTGGTCTTAGGTGCCCTGGTGCAAACCTCTGTGAGCTGACCACGTATCATCGAGTCTCCCACGAGCCGGACTTCTTCTATTTCCTCTTCGTCATCTGAGTCTGTGAGTATCTGGAAACGGTTTTGACACTCGGTAATTGTTATGGGTTTCCTGGTCTTGGGGCAAACGTTGTTCCTCACAACACGAAAGTTGTCTTGAGGGGGAAGAGAGTCACTATTTGTTTCTTGAGTATCGGAAGCATCAGCTGAAGTGGCTACTGCAGGCGTTGAATTGTTGGCAGTTGATGTTGGGGCGTTGGTGGCTGCTGGAGTTGCGGTGACAATTGAAGTTTGTGGTACTCCAACGTTGAGTGTTACAAACTCTTGGAGTGATTTCAGCTTCATGGTGAGGACATTGATCTTGTTGTAGGCTTCATCTAATTTCACTGTAAAATTCTCTCGTTGCTGGCAGAGCCGGCAGACTTGAAGATCGACAGTAGCAAACATGGACTCACCAAATCTACCGGCGCAGTTCGTACAAGCGCGAGGCATGGTGACAGTCACTTTCTTCAGATCACTTCACTCACTTAAAAAACACTTCACTCACTTTAAAACACTTAACTCACTTTAAATCACTTCAATCACTTCAACCGAAAACAAATATGTTGAAATACGCAGAAATAGGTTATCAGGGGTGAGAGCCTAAACAAAAACAAAAATGTTGAGATACGCAGAATTAGGCTTCCAGGGGCGATAGCCTAACCAAAAAAAAAAAAAAAAAATGAAATACGCAACAATAGGCTACCAGCGTTGAATAGCCTAACCGAAAATAATAAAATTGAAATACGCGGAAATAGGCTACCAGGTGTGATAACCTAACCTTAAACAAATATATATTTATAACAGAATATGTAACTAAATATACAATTCACCAAATAGAGATTATATAAAAATAAAGTGTGACTGCACATAAGGAGTTAATATACTGTGTCAACAGATGGCCCTGGTGTCGCTGTAGCCTAGTAAAGCAGTAGCCTACTCTTTTTAGATAAAAAGTATCAGTCAAAGGTTACTACAAGATCGTGCAAGCAACAACTAAAATTACAGATATATATAGCTACAGTAGGATACTAAATACAATATCTACAAGAGTTAATAATAAAAACGGATTGACTGGCTATAGGCTAGGCTAGGTTTGGGTTAGGTTAAAAGCTTGGCAGGTTGGGTTAGGCTAGGTTAGTTTGTACAAATACCACCCTTAGCTTAAAGTAAAATCAGTCTGAGGAGAAAAAGTAAAAAAAGGAGAGAGGGTTGTTGGCCGAGGTGTTGCCCAACAATAACTGATGAGTTTCTGGGATTTCTTTGGGAGGTTCTGATAACTTGACATACCAATTCCCGCTGAATAGTCATCATGTGATCTGGCTCGACCAGTCACCTGATTTGGCTTCCTGTGGCATCATATACTAGGCTCACAGGCTAGCTGAGTAGGCTCCGTGGCTAGCCTATGCTTGTGGGCCAGCTGGTATGCCTCAGTGGCTAGCGTGGGTGGTTTAAGCTGAGGGGACATCAATGGGACCAGGCCGGAAGTGATGGGGATGGTTGGTGACAGGGTTGGTTGCCCGGGATGTTCTGGGTAATTATTGTATTGGTCTGAATTCGGCTGGCCCTACGAATGGGGGATGTATTATGGGCGGTGGAGTGGTTGTGGGAGTTGCAGGATGTTTCTTTTGGCTATTCCCAGCAAGAATAGATTAATCATTGTTGCATCACTTTCTTGATGATCAAAACTACTTATTATGATGTTTCATGTGTATGAGAGGAGTAGGCACTTGTATGATTATAGCTTTTGATTTTGTTGTTAATTAACACCAATATATGCTCTAGCTAAAGCTTGACATTATTTCATATATTTGTTATCATATTTTATAACAATACTGCTCGTTGCACAAAAGGTATTTCCTCATATAATTGCAGCTTATATTTGTTATTAGGAATTAATGGGGGAATATAGTATTAATGGTACTTTAGATATATCAGCTTCATCCTTTCATTATAGTCTGGTTATTATTAAATAATTGCATTCAGATTAACTTTGAATTGTATGAATTAGATTGATAGTTAGGATAGTCTTCATCATTTTAATTCCTAAAAAGTATTCTTAAGCTGCATTTAATCTCCTAATGATAATCGGAATGAAGTCGAAATGGCACCATAAATACTACACATTTATATATCATCACGGAGGCCAAGAGAAGGGTCCGCTATCGTCTTCCAGTATATCACTATTGATGGGGAGGGAAAGCAAGATGCTTCACAAACTCAAGTGCATGGTCGTAAATTCAACACTTATGGTCAAAGCATTTAATGGGTTTATATCAAATTTGTACTGTCAATAATGGTTGAGAAATTATTATTAACACTTGATGTAGACAAGTGACATGACATTTATAAATTATATATAATACTAGGCATCACTGAGAGAGTACAGAAACCATTTCATCACCACAAATTTTCAACACAGATATACAACAAAATTACTATGGTACTATGAACAATACTATAGTATAGCTTCACAATTCCTTTATTTACTTATCAATTATATTAGCATATAAGATTGGCATAAGATAACAGAGATACAATATGTCAGTATTTTCTATGCAACTGTTTATACACAAATAACTAACCTATCATAAACAACACTGGTAGAGAAAATATATGCAAAACGCACAACAAAGTACTATTATTTAAATCAGAATTCACCCAACACTACTATTAGGTACACTCTTAAACTATTTTTATTCCATGAACTATCACAAAGGCATGACACTGACTCACAGATTGATTAAAAATCACTAGCCATAACATGCATCCTAATCACAAAAGTACACCCGAGATCTGCTCCTTCCCACTAGATAGAAACAGTAAAGCTGCACAAATCATCTTCTACAGTCATCGCAGAGTCAACTAAAATCAGGCCACTTCTGCATTCTTCTTCTTGATGATGACAATCACTATTGCCTACACCCCAGCTCCCAGCAACAGCAGGCAACCCACCACGATGAGGCCCGACAGGTCACCACCACCGCTGTCACCACCACCGCTGTCACCACCACCGCTGTCACCACCACCGCTGTTACAACCGTTCGTCTTCTCCACCATAGCCGCCGCCATGTTCGACACTGGACTGAAGTGCAATATTTAGTCATATTACTACCACGACGTCATTTCAGATGTCATAAATGGCATGAAATGTAAATAAATTAATACACCATATGTTGAATAACACTGATATCTATTATTTATCTAAGAACAGCGAAATATGAAGTCGTACCCACTTAATAGTCCTAAACATATACATCATTTGTTGGCCCGACGTGCAACTACATATACAGTATATATATATATATATATATATATACTGTATACACATATACTGTATGTATATATATATATATATATATATATATATATATATATATAATATATATATATATATATATATATATATATATATATATATATATATATATATATAGATAGATAGATAGATAGATAAATAGATACATAGATAGATAGATAGATAGAAAGATAGATAGATAATTTCTCACTAGTACCGTGAGTTACATGGATACATTTTTCTACCCTCACCTAGGATCGATTCAGGGACAGTTGGGACTATAGTCCATGCTCTAATCCACTCCACCACGGCAAGATAAAATATAGCTAACCATTTCCTATTTATAGAAATCCTAATTGAAGGAAATATTCCATACAAGTCGTAGGACCTATTTTTCAGAGTACACATACAATAGACTTTTACAACTCCTAGACCCACGCAGCTCGGATGGTAATAACATTATGTATTTCTCCTTCATGCAGGAACGTGGGTTGCAGCAATATGAAGTATATCTCACAAATACATGTGAATAACATTAATAAAATAATGTTTCTACCTTATCCCAAGATGGAACCCTCATGCTTGCCTGGAGGAGAATTACATGAAAACAATACAACTTGCGTTGCGTGGGTCTATCTGTAAAAGATCCACTGTGTGTGAACTCAAGAAAATGGATCCTACGACTTGGTATGGAATGGAATATTTCCTGTTAATAGGATACCTTCATCACCTCTAAAATATATATATATATATATATATATATATATATATATATATATATATATATATATATATTTATATATATATATAGAGAGAGAGGATACACAGGGTAGCAGCAAACAGCATGGTGCAGGATAAAAATGATGACCAGGTGGTGGGGCCAGTACTTTATTTAGCAGTCAAAAGTCCTGCCCCCCCCCCCCCCCCCACCTGGTCATCATTTTTATCCTGCACCATGCTGTTTGCTGCTATCCTGTGTATCCTCTTCAACTGTTACTTGAGGTTCCCCGAGAACAAACCCATCACTGATATATATATATATATATATATATATATATATATATATATATATATATATATATATATATATATATATTTATATATATATATATATATATATATATATATATATATATATATATATATATATATATATATATATATATATATATATATATATATATAGTCCATACATAATACTCATCGGCAAGGACAGTCGTTGTGTTGAGTGTAGGATTAAGTATTAAGTTTATAGGGTTAAAAATCGTATACTTAAGATTTAGTACAATTGAAAACAATATACACATTATATTATGTACCAAGATATCATGTAGTATAATATCTGTCCTATAAATAAAATCAGTATCGGGGAGTAAATATTTCGAAACTGCATCACGCCTGCACGGAATAAGCAGTGCTCCCGCCACTAATCTATATTTTATTAATTTCACCACAACACCAAACACCCCCAATGAAATCAATTAAAGTATATATGTGATCCACCGGGATTCGAACCTGGGTTATCACACACAGATTTTTGCCACCTTAACCATTACACCACCAGGACGGTTAAAGGTTTATGCACACGCCTACGACTTACTATCCATTCTCGAATACTGGATATTAATCTAATCATGTTCATATTCCCAACCGACAGACGAATCACTCGCTCTCTAAATAAAGGGCCCTTCATACCTAACCGACCTTGACCATGACCTGGCACAAATTGTGTTATTTGCAGTGTGGTCATCTACATTCGACCCGCAGACGACCCACCACGTCCTACTCGTTGGCTTGTAAGGCGAAAGGTTCGAGCAATATTATACAGTATAGTTGTGTGTTGTCATGGTACCTGCATGTTACTGGCGTGACACTGTCATCACTTTCGTAATACCGTCGAGGCACCCTCTTTATGTCATGGCACCATTATGACACCTTCGTTACTATCGTGGCACCGTCATTGTACAGTTGAACACTGGTTATCTTGTATTCAAATTACTGGAAATTATGAAATTAATACTGCATTATTCACTCATCATTAAACGTTAGTAATTTAGATAGAGTAATTTAGATTTTACCAATGAAGGATCTTTACACAAACCAAATATATTATATATATATACTGTATATATATATATATATATATATATATATATATATATATATATATATATATATATATATATATATATATATATATATACCTGTGTATATATATACTGTATATATATATATATATATATATACCGTATATATATATATATATATATATATATATATATATATATATATATATATATATATATATATATATATATATATATATATATATATATATATATATATATATATACCTGTATATATATATACTGTATATATATTTTGTTTTATATAATATACAGTATATATATATACAGTATATATATACGGTATATATATATATAGTATATATCATGTAGCGAATGTAGATACACGTAAACACCATGTTTGGTTCTGAGCGAACCACGAAGTCCCCTTTTGTGTACCATTTTCGCCCCCATTAGGCTATTTTTATGTGTAATTGGGATATTATGACTTCCTAGTTCCCTTATGTTTTAGCATAAATTATTGTTATTTCGGCTCTTTTTATTCTTTCGATAGTTTCTATTGTAATGGCATTGACATATGAATACAAGCAAAATAACAAAAAGAGTAATAATATATTCCCAGACGCTTCTATTCACATATGGACGTGGCCCGCCACCGTGGGAATAAATACTAAACCTCACCCCAGGTCCGTTGGATGAGGGGGAGTTTTTGTTTGCATGGTGGCGGTCCATGCGAGTGTAAAGGTGCGTCTACACCTGCCTGCAGACACGTGGGAAACATTGCCGTAACCACCACTGTCGACATGTCAAATATTTGTTTGCAACAATGTATGCAAGACTGTCAGTAAATATGTAGGTAACATGTTGGCATCAAGAGTTGACTTCCAAAGGCCGTCCACACGCGTCTCTGTAGACCAGAACGTCATGTCAGTGTTTGAGAACGCCTTGGTGGCACCTGCTGCAGTAATAGTAATATATGGTCGTCAAAGGAGACTGCGATCAGAGGTCTGCTATGCACTGATTACAACCCTCAGTCAGTATGTGAAGGTGTAATAACTGCGTTTATGTAGTACCGTCGAAATATGGGTATTACATTTTAATAATAATGGTAAACAATTGCAACAGCTCCTCCATCCTAACGAACAACTCGCCACAGAAAAGCGAGCTATAGTGTATTTCCCTATTTCTTTCACGGGTAAAAGCAGTTTCTCATTAAAGAACAAACTCAATAAACTCCTAAAGGAATTCTACCCTCAGATTAAAGTAAGAGCTATTTTCAGACCTACGCGAACAATCAGTACTTTTTTAAAGTTCAAAGATATACTACCTAAAGAACTACAGTCCTCTGTAGTCTACAAATATCAATGTCATTGCTGTAATGCAATGTATAAATTATAGGTTGCACAAAACGTCAAGTCAAGGTACGTATCTTTGAACACAAGGGTAAGTCGGTTAGAACAAACAAGCCATATTCTAATCACTCATATAGCGCCATACGTCAACATGCCTGAGACTTAAATCACCCCCTCCTCCAGGATAATTTCTCAGTTATCCAGTCGTGTCGATACGGAGAGGACCTCACGATAATGGAGTCCCTATTATCAGGGAAACTAAAACCTTCATTAGGTAGCAATGACAAATCAACCGACCTCTTGTGTTTTTAACATCTTCATAATGCAAGTTATTGTTCGTGTTTTCGTATGTATAGTGTTTAGAAGTGTTATGATTAACTTATAATGTTTGTGGTATTTATTATGACATCTATGAATCTTTGTGTTTCTATATCACCAATTTACAATACGTATTTAGGTTTACCATAGTCATTCTTCATATTTTCATACTATGTCATTTTTCTTAGGCTTTATGAAATTATTGTAATTCACTATGATACTAGTGTTTTCTTACAAGTGTGTGTATCTGTTACTTTTAGATTTGCCTGATGATGGAGTAAGTGTGTCTCCGAAGACGAACGTGCTCTTCTATCACGCCCTGGTGTTTCTCTTCATAATTCGCCTCCGCATTCCACTGACAAGATCAATAGCTGATATATATATATATATATATATATATATATATATATATATATATATATATATATATATATAGAGAGAGAGAGAGAGAGAGAGAGAGAGAGAGAGAGAGAGAGAGAGAGAGAGAGAGAAAGAAAGAGAGAGAGAGTGTGAGAGAGATAGATAAATAGATAAATATATTCCTTATTAAATAGCGATAATATTAGTTGTTTGGTCTTTAACCATTCCGTGCTTCATTTATGATGTAATGTACTTACATAAATAATAATTCCACCAACTCATGATGATTAAAATTACACAAATTAGAGTTTACAATGTATTAATATTCTTGTTTATTCATGTGTTGGTAGGGTATTATTTTTGGTTATCGTTTTCAATTTCATCGCATTATAAATTATTCGCTGATGAAAATAGGATGAAACATCACATTTTAGTGATAATGAATAAATAGATAGAGAGATAGAAATTAGTTTACAAGGTGAAAAGTCGGTAACGTAATTTATATATTTTTTTCGGAAATACCACATAATAACAGGTCCTGCCCCGCTATCATGACAATCGTTGTGCCGTCATAACCCTGTCGGTGATCATTTTACCGCGTCCTAACACGTTTCTCCCAAAGTCATTCAATGCTATTATCGTGCCCAGTATATTGCCCGATTAGTGTGAAAATTCATTGGCGTGGCCATCATGACCAACATCAAGTAGTTGTGAAGGTTCCTTAACCCTCCTGGCCCGGGCAGGTACTCCAAAGGACAGTGTGGGCTACCCGGGCGATCTGGCCGAAAAACGTCTAGGCCTAGGCTACCGTATTTTTGTTTAGTTTAACTGCTAGAAATTTCCCACGCATCTATAAACGTAGTGCGGTTTCCAATCTGTAGACTGGCGTTCAGTAGAGCTCTCTAAGTCAACTGGTTCAGTTGTGATGACGATTTCCGTGGAGCGAATTTTGCCGCGATGTTGACAATATCGGAGCTTTTCAGACACTAATTTCGTCTGACGTCACAACAATAACATTGATCCGATGTCTCCTTATTGTTTTCGGAGGTGCGGTGACGCAACGATCGGCTTTGTTTACATGCGTCGGACGCACGGCGTTCAGACCAAGCTGAATAGGCTTTCAAGCTTACTATCTCCTGAAAGGACACCCGGGGTCCTGCCCTTCTTTCGTGGTGTCCTTTGGAGGACTTGCCCGGGCCAGGAGGGTTAACCCGAGAGTGGCGCGCTATTGGTAGTTCAAACCCTCTCACCAAGCGAGGATACTTTGATTCATTCCCGCCTAAAAGCGTAATTTTAGCATAAATATCGTTATTACTTATTCATATGCACCTATTTTACGTTTAATATGAAGATATTAACATGTAACAGCAATAAAACAAGTGGGAATAGTATTTGGGGGGTGAAAAAGACAAATTATTGCCGACCCTCAGGTCAGAGGTGAGAGACGAACGAGACGTATATCGTCCCTCTTCAAGGCCTGAAGGCAGACTGAAGTCTCTCTCTCGCTTTCTTTCTCTTCCCACGCTCTCTATATGCGCAGTAGACGACCTGGGAACCGGATTGGAGATATTGGCGCGTAAATAAATTGATAAACAAGGAAATAAGAGGAAAAATAGGTTATAATTTTAGGAGTGGGGGTGGGGGGGAAAGGGGGGGTGGAGGGGGTTTTGACACATGTGGAGGAGTGATAGAGGGTATGGAGGGGAATGGTCTCACTTATTCAAATATTCCTTTGTTTTGAGTGCTGTTGGGATCTTTAAAAAGGCCTTTTTTAGGCCTTGGATCTTAAGAGTCACGTCGCCTTTCACCATCAAAACCTGTTAAGAGTCTCCTCGCCATTCCCAAGTTAAGGCAGACGACCGACTCACTTGCCCTCTCTCATTTAGCATTCTCTTCATACATTCGTTTGTGCTATATCCACCATCCATCTCCATCAACTCATCGATAACTTATTATATCTCGTCTCTCTGCTTGAATTCTTTTTTTGTTACTGGCAATATTACAACGATTATATAAACACTTATTCACTTATGATTAACTTCTTAAAGACCACATAATTTTTCAATCATAATAACCATACATTATATATGCAGTATACTGTATATATGCATATATTATATATATATTATATATATATATATATATATATATATATATATATATATATATATATATATATATATATATATATATATATATATATATTTATATATATATATATATATATATATATATATATATATATATATATATATATAATATATATATATATATATATATATTATCTCCACTATCAATATAGGAAACACACACACACACACACACACACACACACACACATTCCACAACAGCTCTATTTTTCCTCTACTCACCTATAGTTATCAGCATCATCTACGGCCCGAAGAGCGAAGTAGTAGAGCTGATCCTTGACGAGTTTAATACCGAGCTTGTACACTGCCTCTTCACCAGCCTCCACCATGATCTCTGTCACGTGCTGGGAGTCGCTCATGTCCAGTATTATGGTTGTGTTCCCGTTGTTGTTGAAGGTGTCTTCCAGTAGATCCTCTTGGTGGTGGCTCATCCTCACTTCGTAGCCCGACACTGAAATTATCTTTGTGTAGTAATTTGGGAAAAGACTAATCTTTATGTGTGCATTGATGCTTATATATTCTGCATTTATGAATTAACTATATTGATATGCAATCTACAGTATATTTATTAGAATAAGATTTATATAGCTATTGTTATACATATATACTCCCCCCGCCCCCCCTCAAGGAGGTTGAAAGAGTGGTAGAGAGCCAAAATCAAGGTATATACATTAATAAGAAAATGTAGGTGTGTGGGAAAGAAGTGTGGTGTGCTTGTAAAGTGTAGTGAAATGAATAGGAGGATGAGGTGTTTGTGAGAGTTAGCTGGATTAATCTCTGTGTAGGTGAAGCACAACATATACAGTGGGGGAAGCCAGGCAAATGAAACAGGAGTTCCAGCAACTCCTTATCATATGCCTATGTGGCGTCGTCTGGGTACTGCCTTTCTCGTTTGGTGCCTACAATCTCACCAATTTGCATGGTAGTCTTAAAATGTATGAATCATATTAATTCAATCTTCATCTGCACAGCCAATGTATCCCCATCAGTGCGGTGACGCCATTCATCATATTCTAATGGTTCTCGGTAGACAGTTTGAAACTAAATATTATCGTCTAGTATTAGCCACAATATAATATAATGTACACCATATTAGTGAAATGGTAAAAGGGTTTCCTGTTACATTTACTGATCAAACTACCAGGGAAAATCTTGCAATACATTATCCATTTAGCTGCATCATATAGTCTCAACTTGGCCACGGTACAGGAGGTTAATCAAGAGGGATCGCAAAAATATAGTACGATCAAACCAAACAAATTATATTCTTGTTTGCATTAGACGATTATTGCAGCTATCTCAATATCTCAATTAGTCCTCTGTGTCCCACAAATAATATATATGCTGAACACCTTATCCACCGCTAGCAAGAATAAATTGAGAAAAGGTGTCATCGTACTAATTGAGTTGATTATTGGGTGACTATAGTCCATTCAAAGGCTGTAGGAGGAACATTTGCTTCACTTTAATGCTGAGTTGTGACTCACGTTAGGAGAAAAAAAAAATATATACAAATAAAGTAAAATAAACAATCTTGCAGTGCAAGAACCACCACAGTCGGTAGCCGAAATGTTGCAGGTTCATTTTGTTTAATTTGGCTCTGCGAACAACTTTGGTCTTGGTGTTTAATGTCGTGGAGGTAGCCATTTAAGAGTAGTGCGTCAAAGGTTCTAGAAACAACAAAACTCAAATCGGCAAAACACAGCCCTCTTCCAAGCGGAATCGGGAAAAAATATTACTATGTCCAAAATACGAAAATGTATTAAACCAATTCAGAGTAAATGTAAGAAACTGCTGAATTTATTTGAACCTAATATAGTAAGGAGAAGGAACCTGGTCACTCCCGCTACTTGACATATTGGCTCCTCCACAGCGGAGGAAGATTAGGTTAGCTACAAAGACAGGGACTGGAATGACACTACTGACCAAACTGAATAAGGACTGTGGCTCATGAGTTTTGTGACCATGGACAATGGACTGCAGTAACAATGTGCTGGAAACTGATGAGAGGATGTGTATACCTGTGCCTTGGTCCAGATCGTCCCCCGGTGCTGTCCAGAGAAGGGCTTGATTTTGGTCCTGGTCCCACCCAGCGGCCAAATCCAGCACGCGAGCCGGGGGGAAGGAGTCACCATTCAAGGGTAACTTTATCACCTGTAATATCATCACACATGATTATGTTAATTACAGTATACCATGTACAACACAATTTTGGTCTGAAATACTTTAACAGCTACAAAATATACACACAAATGTAATGGTAGCATTATCTAGTGATTTCCAGTAATTTCATTGTTGTGGAGCTTTTCGAATTTGTCCAAAAATGTCTGTCTATGACTGTACTGTTCAATCGCCCGCACATGATACCTTTGTACCTTACATAAAGAAGGGAATACTTTGACTCAGGTAAGTCTTTGTAGTAAATGTAATAATTCCCTTGAACACCCTAATGAACCACCGACATACTCTATGTATAAGAAATTAATTAGAACATGTTTAAATTCTTCATAGTTTAAAATATTTATGAGTTTATTTGTGATTTTTTTTTATATCATACAGTTTCTTATAGGTTACAGTATATTTCTACTATTTCGCGTACCAGTGCGTAAGGATTCACTTGGGTAATGTAGCAACCTTATATTTAAATATGTGAGAATAGTCTGGCAACACTAAATCGCACGAATATTAAATCACCGATTGTTAATATGTTACAAAGGACTATATCCGTTCAATTTCAGAAATACCACTATTTGTTTATGCATATTTCGTTTATGAAGGCTTAGAAAACCACTTTAGAGAGGCTAAATATTATGATTGTAACCCCCGTATTTTAAAATATATGAGCAGGGTGCTACCAATACCATATCGAACGAAGGCAAAATAAGTGAGTGTTACTCTTTAATAAAGGACTAAATATCATAATGATTCAGAAACATTACTATTGTTTCTGCTTATTTCGTTTATGTAGGTCTAGGGCACCTCTTTAGTAAGGTTAAAACAAATATTGCTGCAAGAGTTAGTTAGTTAAAATATGGCTTAGAGGCTATAAACCCAACCTGGATTTTTTAGCCAGCACACTACAAGTCAAGAATAGCCCCTTTTAGGGAACCCCAGTCCCTTGTTGTAAGAGTACAAACACAGTCGGGGATAGAGAAGGAGGGACGTGTGGGGGAATAGGGGGATGAAGGACGAGTGTTGTTGGGGGACAGGGTGGCGGGGAAGAGGTTTGTTAGAGGCCACCCCGTCAGGGATTCGGACGTCTAGCAATAGATAGATAGATAGGTAGATAGACATATTTATTATAGATTTCAATCTTTGAACCTTTGAAAAGAAACACTGGAATATCTGATCTGTAATAAAGTTTTGATTTGTCATGGTTGGGTTCGATACTGAAACAAGTGGGTGGGTATCCTACTATGGTTCACGACGTTTGCGTTTATGTTTACTTTGAGAGACCCGCAGAGGGACGCTCTCGGGCGGCATAATGTGCGGGGGTTATGTATGGGGTGGTTAATGATTAGGGAGAGGATAAGGATTGGGATTAGGGATATAATGACTGGTGATCCTAGTACTAAAGGAATCAAGAATGAGGCTATTAAGTATATGAAATGAGAGGTGATTCCACTGTTGGATGATACAGGGAAACATTATTGTCTAAATACAGTATATGTCCGTGCTTGCCTGATAGGTGTGGTATTTTAGGTTCTGGCTGCGACTCGTAAATCGTATACTTGTAAGGTGTAAATATAATTGTTTTCTATGTCTACTAAGTTGTTAGTGATTTATATATAGCATATGGTGTCTGTATTTGTCTTCTTGATTCGAGTGGGTCTATCTAATGTCTTGTTTGAGCAGTGACAGATGTAGTGTGCTGTTATCTCGCCTGATCCATCTTGCAGCTTTGTTTTGTATGGCCTCTAGTTTATTGATGTTATTGTGGGTGTGGATCCCAGATTTTGTCGCAGTATTCTAAATGTGGCCGAACAAGGCTTAGTGTTTTGTTCCAAGAATGTTGATGTTTGCGTTATACTTGGTGAGATTCCTACGCAGGAAGCCCAAGGCCTTGTTAGCCTTGTATTTTTTGTTTGAGCTCTAGAATAAAATAAAGATATGGCCTTCTCAGATCTCCTTCAATTTAAAAATAAATAAATAAATAAACGTCCCCCAGACCCCCTTCAAGCTTAATATATAGGCTACATTTTTCGGTTAAAAACTGTCGCGGTCAAAGCCCGGTTTCTCTTAAACTGCAGGTTTGCTATCACTCGCCTAAACAAAATAAAAAACGAATGAGTTGACATATTTCATAATCACCAAGCCAATGAGGTGAATCATCATTAACATCTTCGACGCCTTGATTCATCCTAGAAAACCCCCGCTAAAGGATTGTCATGGCAAAATCCCAAAATGCCTCCAAGCTACTTTGTCAAGACATGCTTTGTTTGGAAATGCGACTATGTCCCCTCTATCACGTGGAAGTTTTCCCTCAATGTACTGTATATCTATATATATATATATATATATATATATATATATATATATATATATATATATATATATATATATATATATATATATATATATATAAACAATTATATATATAAATTTCTTCTCCCATACCATAGGTTATTTTCCTCTACAAGCTTCCATATATCGTTCTTGGCATTCTGCCCTCGTCCATTCTTCGAACATGACAGAACCACCTTAAATTACTACTCTTTATTTACTCAACCACTCCACATTTAATGCCCAAAGTTTGTTCGTCCATTCCAAAGGCCTCATAAATGTCCCTATTACTTAGCCCATCTAGCCTATTTACACCAGCTGTCATTCTGAAAGAAACTCATCTGCACAGATCTTCACAATTTGGAGAGGTCCTCGTCACTTGCTGCCTATGTCTTAATGTATTCAAGTACATTGGGGTTTGTAATGGAGGATTAATGTTAAGAACGCGGTGTTCCTTAACCCTTGTCTGGCGGGGGTGGATTTAAGTCGGGCTAGAGAACCATGGACTATGTGGCGGGGACCGACTTAAGTCTGTGTGCAATTTTGGAGCAATAATGACTCTGAGAGAGAGACGAGCGGGTGGAGGAGCGTAGCTCGGTTTATGACCGCTCGGCACGGGTCCCGCGCGACTACTGACGTTAACTCCACACACACCCACACTCACTGCCTCGCTACACAGGGAATTATGTAAGGAAATTACCGTATTTTAGGGATTTTGCACTCGTCTTGCACGATCGTTGCAAGAGAACGCGTTGTCGTAGAAGGATGGTTCTGGTGTCATTGGAAAGCTCAATTTATGCCCTTTCAGGGATACATAGTTGTATTACGCTCTGGCTCTTGTTTATGCATGAAAAAGAGCACGGAAACAAGGTCGTTTAGGGTAAAACTACCCGCTTGGCGGGTAGTAGAAGTTATCGACGGGCCCGCTCGTAAGGCGTTAATTTCATACGATTGTTGAGAGCAGCACACTGTTCCTCAGTCATTGTTTCAATTATTGACTTTATCTTGCTTCCTTTCAGGATACAATCAAGTTCTCCATCACCTTTCTTCCTTGTATTTTTCTCTCTGTTATCTCACTCTCCATTTTACTATATTTGCACACTACAGTTTAGCTCCCTAATACATGACACTTTCAACCTTTTCCAATTTTTAATTTTCAATTTTATATTACATTTTGTTCTCATTTTCTTTCTTGATTTTATGTTTTGCCTTAAAGTCTATGGATTCATGCATTTTTGTCTCAAACACCAATACTTTACACTTCCTTCATTGACTTTTAACTTCCTTTTTCCACACACCCTGTCGAAATCAGTAACCAATCATTTGTTTCGCCAACAGGACAGCATCGTCCACACTTTTGCTTCTAATTCAATCCTAGCTCCCTATGCCCATTGATCCCACCCTACATTCTCTGATCAATCTATCCATATATATTAAACATCTAAAGTGACATGACACATCCAAGTTTTACTGCTACGTTGATTTAAAAACTCTTGTTTAGCTTATCACCCACCTTCACATATGTCAATGCCAACTGCCATTTGCAACTTCCCTTCAATACCATATGCTGCCAAAACATCCCACAGACAATCCCAATCAACTTTAGTGTAGGATTTTTCCAAATCTATCAATGTTGCATACAGTTTGCTATGTTTGATTATATATGTCTCTATCAATAATCTCATTGAGGCTAACTGAACAATGCAAACACTATTTTGTTTCTTAAACCTCCCTGCTCGTCGACTATTCGTTGCCTTCTGTAGGCTGTTACTACTCTTCCATATAAGTTTCTGGTATCGGTACACTATAAACAAAAGTCTGTAAAATTTACAATGAATTTCTGGCAATTCACCTGTCAAACATTCTCTGTAAAATGTACAGGATTCTGCGTAATATTTTACTGAAACTCTGGAATATACAAATTGACTTGTAAAATTTACAGATATAGTCTGTAAAAATAAAATCCGAAAATCTTATAATATTGACAAAATTATGTGTTTAAAATATAACACAATATATCTGCTGAATTTACATTTCAATTGTATACAAATTTAACAGTGTTACTGTCAAAGAATTTCAGTATAATGCAGCCTAATTACAAGAGTTTGTTCCGTATTTTTTTTTACAGAATCTTGTATATTACTAATATTGTACATTCTTCGTAATCTAACCACCAAAACAAGATACGAAAGAATGAACACAAACACACACACACACACACACACACACACACACACACACACACACACACACACACACACACACACACACACACACACACACACACACACACACACACACACACACACACACACACACACAAATATGGGAGGTGTAGCTGAGTGGTCATAAATTTGGACAGGTCCTTCTTATGACTTGGGTTCGATACTCAGTTTATCTGGATTGGTCTGGGTCTGAAAAATAGACAAGTTTAAATTAGGCTAGGTTAATTCTATTGATTTTCTACCCATTCAATTCCTTCTTATTACCCTTCTCTTTGAACAGGGGTACAATGACATCCATACACTCCTCTGGTACACTCTCAAGTTTCCCATGATAACTTACAGTATGTATTATGTCTAACATTAATTTTCTCCATTACTAAAATGAATGACACATCCACTCCACCGTCGACCACCTCCCAATTAAAGTCCTTCATTTTACTTCCTGAATCATTCTGTCTTCCTCCCTCTGGCTTCCTTCACACCTCTGTAGTGTGATTACCTGTCACTCAGAAACTACTCACTAACCTTTTTTTCCATATTCATCATCTGCCTTCCTTTCAACGTCCCGTATAGTTTTTTTCATACTTTGTTTCAAGTTCTTATAATTTTGTTTCCTTGCATATGTATATTCTTTTGAAATATACTCTTTCGCAACTCTTTCTTTTCTTTCACTATATATTTTATGTCATTACTAAATCATGTGTAACCTTTCTTTTACCACATTACATTTTTTCTTGCCACAATCTTTCTCAGCCGAAATTATCATGGCATCTGTTAGACCTATCTACACTTCGTTTAATGTATTTCCTACATCTATCATATCAGTCTATTTCAGCAAATCCCTGTATGAGGTTAAACGTCTTAACATATCCTAACTAATGGAGTATACAGGGAGAGTCCAAAAAACATGCCTCGCACCAAATAGGGTTAAACGTACATTGAATGACCCGGCCACTGCTGTCCTCGTGAAGTTCCCGGTGGGGGTGGCTTGGTCAGGGTCGAAGGGCACCACACTTCCGCAGCAGCGAGTTGGTATATCTGCCATCACAGAAGGTCATACATTATAGAGGGAAATAATACAACAATTTGCTTTCAAAGATAAAATTCCCTGAATAATTGTTGTTGTTAATTTATTACTCTGAGTGTTTAGTTTGTTGCAAATATTCTGTTCCTCACCATCTCAGTAAAATCGTAATTTGTCAATGCTGCACTCACCTCCCCAACCCCCTTCCTTCACTCCACCTCCTGGAAGGGAGGAAGTAGAGTGAGGGAAAGGAGTTGGGCAGGTGGGTGCGGTGCTGCAAAATTACTGTTTTATGGGACTGTGAGGAAAGGAATATGTGCGGCAAACTCTACAGTAGCTCAACTAAGTTTTCAACAAAATGTTTACCCTTTCGCTCACCAGAAGATGCACTAGCGTTTTCCCATACCACCCTCTAAATGCACCAAGGCACCAACCGATTTGGTTGTGAGAAGCTGAAGAAACAAGAGATTACGTGATATAATTGTGTTTGTCTATGTATATCAAGGAGACAAAAGGCAGGTTGCCAGTAACGAGTGCCTCCCCGAAAGCCTAAAGATAGATAGGGTCAAATTCAAGAGACGTTGGGGTAAAAATGCCGAGACACACGATGTATAAAACAGTTTAAGTCATAGGATGAAGGATAGATTGATTGAGGGAGAGAGTTCCAGTGTTCCCTTGTTGAGTAAAAGAAAGATTGAGAACATTTGCCAATTCTTGGGTTGGAGAGCTGAATAGAATAGCAGTGGGACTGAGTTGAAAGGCGGGTGCCTCGCACTTACCGCAAGGGAGAGGGTATACGCACTAAGAGAGCTCTGAAGAACACTGATTGTTGTAATGGCGATAGAAGAGTGAAAGAGATGCAACATTGCGGCATGTAGAAAGAGATAGTATGGAACTAGTAAGAGGAAGTGAGTTGATGAGATAAAATAATTTGGACTATACTCTTTCAAAAAGTGCGGTATGGGTGGAGCCTCCTCACACATGTCAACAATACTCTATACAGGGGTGCACTGTGCCCCGATACAGAGCAAGAAGCTGCGTGGGGGTGAAGAACCCACAGAGACGATTGAGCACACCTAACTTTTGGGAAGCTGTTTTAGCAAAAGTGGTAATAGGATCTTTCCAAGAAAGGTCGGATGAAAAGATACACCTGGAATATTGAGAGAAGATGAAGGGCTGATTTGTGTATTGTTGAAGAGTAATTGATAGTCTTGCGGAAGATTGAGATTGAGGGATAGAGGGAGATATTGGGTCTTGGAGGCAATGAAAGTAACAAGATTTTCTCTTCCCCTATCATAAATATTTGATAAATCCGAAGATAGACGTTCTATGACCCTTTGGAGTGATTGCATGCTGAGTTGATGTGAAAAAATAGTTGAATAGTGTAAGGAAGAGTCATCAGCATATGAGTGGATAGGATTAGAGGTACAGTTGAGATCTATATTAGAAAGAGAATCGGAGACAAAACAGAACCCTTGGGAACACCAGAGTTGATATGTTGAGGAAGTGAGCAATGGCCGTCCACTACTGCCGCAATAGAGCAGTCAGAAAGGAAATTAGAGACACAGGCACTGATAGAGGGATATAAACCGAAGGAGGGTAGTTTGGAATTAGAGATTTGTGCCAGGCTCTATCGAAGGCTTTCTATATGTCTAGCACAATAGAAAAAGCCTCACCGAAGTCCCGAAAGGATGATGATCAAGAGTTAGTAAGATATGAAAGAAGATCACCAGCGATCTAGTAGAGCGGCTCTTAGGGAAACCATACTGGCGATCTGAAACTAGATTATGGGAAGAGTTATGCTTAAGAATAGTTTCAAAAACTTTAGAGAGTCAAGAAATGAGAGCAATTGGACTATAGTTGAGGGTTGAGAACGGTCACCCTTCTTTGGGAATAGTTGAATGAGAGCAAATTTCCAGCAAGAAGGAAAGATGTTAGAGGAAAGACAGAGACGAAAGAGTTTGCCTAGGTAGGGAGCCAGCACGGAAGAACAATTTATGAGTACAACAGGAGGAACACCATCTGGTCCTTACGCCTTCTTAGTATTAAACTCAGAGAGGGCAGAAAGTACATCCTTAGAAGAGATTATGACCTTAGGCATTAGTAGGTGAGAGAGGAGTGGAGAGGAAGGAATTGCACCGGAATCATCCAAAGGGGAGTTTTTAGCGAATGTTTGAGAGAAGAGTTCAGCTTTGTCAGAGAAAGAGGTGATGGTAGTGCCATCAGAGTGGAAAAGAGGAGGGAGAGACGAGGAAGTAAAATTGTTGGAGAGGTTCTTGGCTAGATACCAGATAACTTGAGATGAGCTTGAGTTTGAAAGTTCCGAACATTTATTATTGATGAAAGAGTTTTTGGCAAGTTGTAGAACAGATTGGGCTTGTTTCCAGACAGAAACATATCTAGCACAAGATTCTTGAGTTTGAAGGTGACGGTACCCTTTGAATGTGGACAGCAGTAGAACAAGTGTAAGTAAACCAAGAATGTTTTACATTAGACTGAGAGAAAGAAAATAGAATGTATGCCTCCATGCCCGAGACGATTACCTCGGTTATGCGGTCGGCACACTCCAAGGGTCACCACCCACGGAAGCAAAAATCATCCCATGGAAAATCAAAGAAGTTCTGCCGTAGAGCCTCCTAGTCGGTAGCACCAAAGTGCCACCGGCTGGGGGGGTTAGAAAGAGAGATAGGACAGGTGACAGAGATAAGGTTGTGCCACCGGCTGGGGGGGTTAGAAAGAGAGATAGGACAGGTGACAGAGATAAGGTTATGATGGGAGGAGCCCAACAGAAAGAGAAGATTTATAGTATAAGCAGAAGTATGAGAGATTAGAAATAAGTAAAGGCTGTTGGGCCGGTCTCCAGGGCGGTCCGGGATACATGTGAGATGCTGAACTAGCTGCTCCAGGGCATTTAGGATAGAACAGATGTAGGCTTCCTCACCAGATTGGTCAGTGAAAAGAGAGAGAGCCAATGGTGGTGGGGAACATTAAAATCTCCTAAGATGAAGATTGATAGAATATGTTCCACTTTAGAAGTAAGTTAGTCAAAGAATTTTTGGATAGTTAGTAGAATTACAGGAGAGAAGACAGCACAGATGTATTTAGTGAGAGAGTGACAACATAGCTTAAGCCAAATATTTGAGAATTTGAAAGAGTCAAGGTTGGGAACACTAGAGCAAGTAAGATTGTTGCGTACGTACACACAAAATCCACATTTGGCTTTGAATTGAGGATAGAGATAGTAGGAGGATATAACGAAGGGTTTGCTGTCTGTTGCAACACTGTAACCCCAAAATTATGCTGTGCTAAGGGGCTATCACACGGGCAACTTTCGCTGAGCAAAGCAACTTTTCACCAAGCACGCTGCTTGGCGAAAACTCCAAACTAGGGCGTTCCTCTGAGCAAAGCCAGAACTCATTTCACTAATCATTGCTCAGCGAAATTATGCTCACCGAAAGGATTTGTATAGAACCTATACTCCCTGCTAAATAGAGCTTCAATTTAAATATGTAAATCGGAAATGTGTGTATAAATTATGCCTACAACTTATAAAGTTTACAAGTTATTATATTAAGACCGAAACAATCATATTATGTGTACAGATATCTGAAAAACCAGAGCTCATTTGACTACGTTCTTTTGTCCATATTTCGCACTGATATTTTGTCTCTTTCTAATGGTCTATTCACAAGCTATTATGGCTCCTGTCCCTGATGTATGGGTGAGGAAGACTACCAAATAGCATGCTAAATTAAAAGATGCATTACATATTTAACGGTAAATTACGTAAAATACAGCAAGAAATGGAGCGAAGTAGAGTTGCATCACTCTCCTGCAAGTTTCCTTGCTGTCTCCTCGGCATTATTTAACACTAATCTGACCTAAATGTACTCCTTGCATATTTTTAAAACTGTGTAATATATAATTTTGAGTGGTATATATATGATATAGATGTATTAATCTCGAAATACTTTGCAATAAAGCGACAAAGACAAGCTGAAGTACAACAGCAAGAGCCATACTTTGCTCAAATAACTGTCCCACCGCCAACATTCTAGTGACGCGCTAACCTAGCAGCAATGGTTACGGTTTTAACGCCTTACGAGCGGGCCCGTAAGGAATTTCTACTACCCGCCAAGCGGGTGGTTTTACCCTAAATGGCCTTGTTTCCGTGCTCTTTTTCATGCATAAACAAGAGCCAGAGCGTAATACAATTATGTATTCCTAAAAGGGCATTAATTCAACTTTCCAATGACACCAGAACCATCCTCCTACGACCACGCGTTCTCTTGCAACGATCGTGCAAGACGAAGGAAAAATCCCTAAAATACGGTAATTTCTTGACATAATACCCTGTGTAGTGAGGGAGGGAGGGTGGATGTGTGTGGAGTAAACGTCAGTAGGCCCGCGGGTCCCGTGGCGAACGGTCAGAGCCCGACCTACGCTCTGCCCACCGCTCGTCTCTCTCTCAGAGTCAATATTGCTCCAAAATTGCACACAGACTTTAGTCGGGCCCCGCTCTTTGGGCAGGTGTTCTCTATACGGACTTAAGTCGGGCCCCGCTAAAGAAGGGTTAAATCTGATGTTTCAGGTTCGAGGCCCGGCGGGGACGATTTTTGTTTTTTTATTATATTCATTTTATTATATAGTTCTTAGTATATTTGTACTTGTATATTGAGGGTTAATAGAAGCAGAGTTGATAATAGGTTGGTTAATATTTTATAATTATTTTAATATTTATTATTATTAATTGGTTAATAAAGTTATCATTAGTTAGAGTATGATATAAGATTATAGCTAATTTAATTAATGCTATCACTCATAGGCTAGGTTTGCTTTATTCTATTTTATTAAAATGTGCCTAGGCATGCTTTTTTTTTTTTTTTTTTATATGGTAGGTATACAGATTAACACATACTAGCAGTTAGGCTACAGGTAGTTCACGTTTGGAATTAACTTATGCCCGGGTAGGACTATATTTTAACAGGTCAATAGAAAAATATACTGCAGTATGCAATGAAACATTAGCTATGTTGCTTACAATCACATGGTGTTCACGATGGTGCACTGTAGCCTACAGTATAATGCTATCATTGATTAATATTACGATTAAACCCATGATTTATGGCGTTTTTAGTAAGGTGGGTAGTAGATTTTGTTCTAAATATTGATAACTGTTGTAATTGATATTGATAACTAATTGTAAAGAGTGAGGATTACATCTTTGGATTTATGTTCAAAAGATCTACCTATAAAATCTATAATTTTGTTGGCTTTCTTCTGTAAATTGATGATTATGTTTTAGGTTATTCGATATTGTTACTCCCAAGTCCGTGTCTACACTCTTTAGCTGAGTGCCATTGATTGAATAGTTTGCTTTATAATTTCGGTTTCCGATGTGATGTATTTTGCATTTATCTTTGTTGAAGCCCATTTGCCATATTTAGCCCAATGTCACAACCTATCTATATTGTGTTGCATATCTTCAAAAGCTTCCCCAAACGATCCATCATAATTCTCTGGACAAGGCCAGTCACTCTTACTATCAACCTCTGCAATATTAGTGGCCTTGCCACTAATTTTCCCTCTGTTGAACACCACCTCTTCTCCTACAAACCTGATCATCTTTTCCTTACTGAAACCCATGTGTCTGCGCCAGCTGCCAGCAGTTCCTTCTCTGTATCCTGCTACTTTCTGTATCCTAGTTTCAAAGATAAGGACGGAGGTACAAAGTCACTTGCTCTAGTAATCCTGACTTCAACTCCTCTGAATTCTCAACTTTATGGCTCAAACTATCCTGTCATTCTCTTGCTAAATATTTATGTGCTATCTATCTATCTTTCCCCTAACTTTACTAACTTTCCTAAATTCTTTGAATATCTAAACTCTAAAGTGGAATTCATCTTATCCGTTTCTCCTTTCTCAGAAATCTCCATCTTAGGCGATTTCAACGTTCACCACCACCAATGGCTCTCCTCTCATTCCACTGACCAACTTAGTGAACAAGCCTACATCTTTTCTATCATAAGTGACCTAGAGCAGTTGGTTCAGCAACCCACCCGTATCCCGGATCGTTTCGGAGATTGGCCTAACATTCTTGACTTTTTTCTTAATTCTAACCTTTCCGCTTATATTGTTGATTTGTTTGCTCCTTTGGGCTCCTCCGACCAAAAACTTATCTCTGTCACCGGTCCTATCTCTCCAGTACGGCCACCCAATCCTCCCAGCTAGCGGCGCTTGTGGCGCTTTAGTGCTGCCGACTGTGGAGCTCTTCAGCAGTACTTCTTTGATTTCCAATGGAATTATTTTTGCTTCCGTGGCCGGGGACCCTCAGAGAATGCTGAATGCATTACTGAGGAAATCCTTTCCGGCATAAACGCACACATTCCATTTTCTTTCTCTCAGACTAATTCAAAATTATCTTGGTTTACTAACGCTTGTTCTAGTGCTGCCTGCAATAAGGAGGAAGTATTCAAACAGTACTGTCGCCTTCAAACTGAAGAATCTCATACTTCCTATTTTTCGGCCCGGAATCAAGCCAAATTTGTTCTTCGACTCGCCACTCTTTCATCAATAATAAATGCACTGAATTATCCAACACTAGCTATTCCCAAGCTTTTTGGCATTTTGTCAAAAACCTCTCCAACAGTTTTTCTTCCTCGTCTTTCCCTCCTAGTTTCCGTTCTGATGGCACTACCGTCACTTCTTCCTCTGATAAAGCTGAACCCGTTGCCCAAACTTTCGCTAAAAACTCCACATTGGGTGATTCCAGTGCTATTCCTCCCTTTCCATACCCCTCTCTCCTACTTATACTTAATATCTTAATCTCTTCATTTGATGTACTTTCTACCCTCTCTGGGCTTAATACTAAGAAGGTGTACAGACCAGATGGTGTTCTTCCTGTTGTATTAAAGAAATGTGATTCCGTGCTGACTCCCTGCCTAGGTAAACTCTTCCATCTCTGTCTCTTCTCTAACATCTTCCCTTCTTGCTGGAAGTTTGCTCTCAAACAACCTGTCCCAAAGAAGGGTGACCGCTCTCAATCCTCCAACTATCTTCCAATTCCTCTAATTTCTTGCATCTCCAAAGTTTTTAAAACTCTTAATTTTTCAAAATTTCTTAAGCATTTCTCTTCTCATAAGCTACTCTCAGATCACCAGTATGGCTTCCTTAAGGGTCGCACTACTGGTGATCTTCTTTCATATCTTATTAACTCTTGGTCATCTTCCTTTCGGGACTTCGGTGTGACCTTTTCTATTGCGCTAATCATATTGAAGGTTTTCGATAGACTCTGGCACAAATATTAAATTTCGTAACACCCTCCTTTGGTTTCTATCCCTCCATCTGTGCCTTTGTCTCTAACTTTCTGGCCATTCCATAGCTGTGGTGGTGGACGGCCATCATACACTTCCTCAACCTATCAACTCCGGTGTTCCTTAGGGTTTTATCCTATTTCCAGTTCTCTTTCTAATATTTATTTATGATCTTCTCAACTGTACCTCAAGTCCAATCCATTCCTATGCTGATGACTCTACCTTACACTATTCAACTAGTTTTTCTGAATGCCCAGCATACAATCACTCAAAAACTAACATGATGAAGCCATAGAACACTTATCTTCTGATCTATCAACCATTTCCAATTGGGGCAGAGAAAATCTTGATGCTTTCAATGCTTCTAGAACTCAACATTTCCATGTATCTAATTGTCAAAAACTCCTACAGGTCTATCTCTTATATTTCAACACTACACAAATTGTCCCATCCTCTTCTCTCAGTATTCTCGGTGTCCCATTTTCTTCTGATCTCTCATGGAAACACAATTTACCCACCCTTCCTACTACAGCTTACTAGAAGCTGGATGTGCTGCGCAACTGCCTCCGGGGGTTCTTTACTCCTACACAGCTTCTTACTCTGTACAGGGGCACAGGTTGTCCATGTATTGAGTATTGTTTGCATGTGTGTAGAGAATCCTCTCACATAGCACCTCTAGAGAAGTTAAAAAAGAAAGCATTTTGTCTCATTAACTCACGTCCACCCACCTATTCTCTGCAATCCCTGTCTCTTCGCCGCAATGATGCATCTCTGTTGCTATTCTACCGCTATTATAACCATCAATGTTCCTCAAACTTCTCTCAGAGTATACCACCTCCTCTGTGAATAGCACGTAGCACCCGTCTTGCAACATATCTCCTCCCCTATTCTGTGCAACTCTCAAACCCATGAGTGAAACAATATTCCCAGTCTTTCTTCTATTCAACAGCTGAACTCTGGAGCTTTCTCCCTAAATCCACAGCCATAATTGAGATGCATATAATTATGCCACACAACTTTTGATGAAAGAAAAATCACTGCTGAATACTTCCTTTTCACGGTCCTAGTATATGTAATTATATATATATATTTAAATGTATATATACAGTATTTAAATGTATATATATATTTAAATGTATATATATATATATATATATATATATATATATATACCGGTATATATATATATAATATATATATATATATATATATATATATATATATATATATATATATATATATATATATATATATATATATATTATATATATAATTATATATACTAAGGCTGTGAAAAGGAAGTATTCAGCAGTGATTGTTCTGTCATAAAAAGTTGTGTGGCATACTGTATATGCATCTCAATTATGGCTGTGGAATACGCCATCTCCTCCAAATAAACCTGATCTTATTTTTTTCACAGAGACTCAGGTGTCTGAAGTAACTTCTAGCAACCCCTTCTCTGTTTCCTCCTAATTTTTCTACCCTAGTTTCAAAGCTAAAGGTTGATGTTTGGCATCTGTGCAAAATAAACTCACTTGCTCTCTTTAAGGGGAGGTATTTAGTTTGTTCCCTAGACCTCCATCAAGCTTAAAATTACACCCGCTTGAGTCCCTTTCAAGATAAATTTGTACATTTTTCGGTAGAAAAATTTCCAGGCCGAAGGCCGGTTCCTCTTAAATTACAGGCTCGCTATCGCTCGCCAGGATAAAATCGACACCTGAATGCCACGAAAGGTCTTAATATGGGGTGAAAGTTCTTAAAATCGCTAAACTAATGGGGCAAACGTTTTATAATATCAACAGCAATGGGGCTAAACATGAGGGAGAAAGGGGTCAAGAAAAAAATCCCTCAAGTGGAGATCTCCCCTTAACATGCCAAGTCAAGGATTAGTGCATGAGGGTGAATTTTTGTTTTAGCACAACTAGATGTACCCCAGATGAGGTAGCAAAAAGAATAGAATAGGTTCAAGTCATCCGGCCCAGATATTTGTTTTCCCCGAGTTGTACGAGAAGTGCGAGAAGAAAACACACCTTTCTTGGCAGAAAACCTTCAATAAATCACTAGAAAATGGAGAGGTCCCTGAAGACTGGAAGCTGGCCAATGTGATCCCAATCTTTATGAAAGGTGATCATGAGTGTCCCAAGAATTATCGGCCAACTAGCTTGACTTCTATTATAGTAAAACCTCTTTGAAGGGATACTAGTGGACAAGATAGGTGATTACCTATATGTCCACGATTTAATTACAGATTCCCAACATGGATTCAGGCGACACCGATCATGTCTTACCAGTTTGTTGGAATTTTGTCCACGAAATGCTGAGTGAGTATGACAAAAGTACAACCATCGACATTCTTTATATAGATTTTTAAAATACTTTTTGACAAAGTGCCTCATTGCAGGCTGATGTCAAAAATAAGTTCACTAGGTATCAATTCAGAGGTCACAAATTGGATAGAAAGTTGGCTAACAGGTAGACAACAATGAGTGGTAATCAATGGTGTTTCCTCTGAGTAGATTCCAGTCACTTCTGGAGTTCCACAGGGATCTGTCCTAGGCCCACCTATGTTTATCAATTATACAGTATGTCAATGACATCGATGTTGGTCTGTCGAGTGTGATCACCAAGTTTACAGGTCTGATTAGCAGTGTCCTAAAGTTTTCCAAGCCGTGCATTGAAGTAGAGAAGAAAGCTCGGAAATGATTTGACTATAATAAGAGGCAATTTAAGTAAAGTATACTAGACGTATTTTTAGAAAAGCGCCCTGTATAAGGCACTAGAAGCATTTTTAGTAACAGTTGGGAACCTGATTATTTTTACATAATAATTAAGCTATGGTGAATTCGACTAGCCCTGTTACCAATCTGAATTTTGATGTTTTGACCATATAATTAGCATAAACAAAATGGCTGCCAAATTGACAATTGTGGGCACTTTCTTGGGACAGGCACTACTATACCATTTAAGTAAATGCACATTGTCCACATGTACATGCTAATAAAATTCGTAAAATGCCAAAAACATAAAATTACGCTAATTTGCTACCGCCATTACCAAAACATTATTTTATTCTGTAAATGTGTTAATACCCATGTAAACCTGAGCGATAAGGTGTCTAGGCTTACGTTTTGAAGGTCAAGGACAATGAATACGATATTTTAGAAGTACTCCGTGCAAAGCTATTACCATAAACAGGTAAATCTGTGACAGCCATTACCTAAAAATCTAGTTTACTTGTAACTGGTCAGTTGTTTTTCAGGTGATGCTGGTTTCGGCATAACGCGCTTTTTATTTTTCCTCTTTCAGCTACAAATTAATGGCTAACATTAAAAATCATTCTTCTGTTTTCTACAATTTGATGGTGCATGTGTTAAATGTAGATATGGGCTTGTGTAGTCCTATACTATTGATTCTTTCGTTTGTTGCAGGCTATAATAGATCCCGTGATTAGCTTGAAGAGGCATTCACCTATAGACTACAGCCTGTGCATTTCCTGCCAAACGCATACAGCCAGAAGAAACCTGAGTGAAGCAACAGAACTTGGACTCACAACAGTCAGTGTTGCAGCCTGTAGCAGAAAGAAGCTGAGGGACTCCACAAATATAGACTTAATTGATCATCTTAAGAATGCATTAGATTGTGCCACAGTCGTATCTCTTGTGTGGCCCAGAATGTGCTATGCCCACTTCACGAACAAAAGTTAAATAGAACGTGTTCAGAGGACTCAGACATATTATTCAACAGAGGGAGCAGGTTGCAGTTCAGGTTTTCCTGGTGGTAACAGGCGTTCATAACGAAAAAGGTGTGCACCCAGTCAACTGGAGCCTTTGCATGTTCTGCCAAACTGCAAATAAGAAGGCACGACTGATCTCCGTCATAAATAAGCAAATGAGTAATCAAAAATTCAAGACACACATCTTCGTGTGTCCAGATATTTTAATTCTACTGTACTTTGATTTTGGCTCTCTTACAAACTTTCAACTTTGGTGGTGGAGGTGGGGACGCGGGGGGGGGGGGGGGGCGGCTAAGGGTACTTGTTACTGATTGCTTTGCCCTTTGTCTCCTTCATACACATTGGAAACAATAGGAAACTCGGAGACAACATGAATATAGGCTAATAATTATCTTCAGTATATTATTATAGTACCTAATTTAGTACTGAGACAATATACCTAAAGTAATATCAGTAATATTATATTAACTATTGCTTGCTAACATAACGAAATCACGGATATTGACAAAATGCGAATGGAAATTGTGTATGTTTCGATTTACATAATCTTCAGCAATAGAAGAAATAATGTCTTTCTGTCATGGGATTAACACTTTATGACAATAATGTCTTTCTGTCATGGGATTAACACTTTATGACAATAATGTCTTTCTGTCATGGGATTAACACTTTATGACAATAATGTCTTTCTGTCATGGGATTAACACTTTATAACAATAATGTCTTTCTGTCATGGGATTAACACTTTATGACAATAATGTCTTTCTGTCATGGGATTAACACTTTATAACAATAATGTCTTTCTGTCATGGGATTAACACTTTATGACAATAATGTCTTTCTGTCATGGGATTAACACTTTATGACAATAATGTCTTTCTGTCATGGGATTAACACTTTATAACAATAATGTCTTTCTGTCATGGGATTAACACTTTATGACAATAATGTCTTTCTGTCATGGGATTAACACTTTATAACAATAATGTCTTTCTGTCATGGGATTAACACTTTATAACAATAATGTCTTTCTGTCATGGGATTAACACTTTATGACAATAATGTCTTTCTGTCATGGGATTAACACTTTATGACAATAATGTCTTTCTGTCATGGGATTAACACTTTATGACAATAATGTCTTTCTGTCATGGGATTAACACTTTATGACAATAATGTCTTTCTGTCATGGGATTAACACTTTATGACAATAATGTCTTTCTGTCATGGGATTAACACTTTATAACAATAATGTCTTTCTGTCATGGGATTAACACTTTATGACAATAATGTCTTTCTGTCATGGGATTAACACTTTATAACAATAATGTCTTTCTGTCATGGGATTAACACTTTATAACAATAATGTCTTTCTGTCATGGGATTAACACTTTATGACAATAATGTCTTTCTGTCATGGGATTAACACTTTATGACAATAATGTCTTTCTGTCATGGGATTAACACTTTATGACAATAATGTCTTTCTGTCATGGGATTAACACTTTATGACAATAATGTCTTTCTGTCATGGGATTAACACTTTATAACAATAATGTCTTTCTGTCATGGGATTAACACTTTATGACAATAATGTCTTTCTGTCATGGGATTAACACTTTATGACAATAATGTCTTTCTGTCATGGGATTAACACTTTATGACAATAATATCTTTCTGTCATGGGATTAACACTTTATAACAATAATGTCTTTCTGTCATGGGATTAACACTTTATAACAATAATGTCTTTCTGTCATGGGATTAACACTTTATAACAATAATGTCTTTCTGTCATGGGATTAACACTTTATAACAATAATGTCTTTCTGTCATGGGATTAACACTTTATAACAATAATGTCTTTCTGTCATGGGATTAACACTTTATAACAATAATGTCTTTCTGTCATGGGATTAACACTTTATGACAATAATGTCTTTCTGTCATGGGATTAACACTTTATGACAATAATGTCTTTCTGTCATGGGATTAACACTTTATAACAATATGAAAGATTATATAAGATTATCAAAATAATTCCTTCTTGTTAGCTCATGTTTACAAACTTCTATTCATATTTTAAGAACACTAATTTGGTAGTCGACTTAAATTATCATGTTACTTACAGGTAAAATAAAGGAATGCATTACTTCATTATTTACGGTAAAATATAATATTGTATCACTAATACGTGATATAAAAAAAATACATTAATTCATTAATTTTAAGTTAATAAAGCCAATTCTATCGAGCCAGGTTGAGGCTGTATACGTAACTAAGAAAATAGGTTCCTGCATACATTTATCTATACTTGAATTACAGAAAATACGAGACCATGAACAGGTGTAAAGTTAATTCTATTATAAAATAAATGATGTCACATAAAACAATACATAAAATGAGTGTGATGAAATTGTACTGTGCCACCCTTATTTCGAAGAAATTAACAAAAGCATTGCTCAGAATATCAACATGAGTTAGACAAATAACCTGTACTTCCTCTAGCAGCTAGTGCAGAGAGTGCCAGAGGAGAAAAGTGGGCTCTGTGCTTGATGTGGTAGTTGGCCATGGCTTGAGATCGACGTGATCCCAAAAATCCGTTGTTAATGAAGGAGTTCCCATCACTCCAAACCTGGTGAAATCAACATTCAAAATTAACTTATATATATATATATATATATATATATATATATACCCATTTACTTACTCACATAGGCACACGAAATGTTATATATATAACAACATAAACATACATATAAGCACATCACTACAGTATATATTCGTGTATTATAATATACAAATATACATACAAATATACAGTACATGTACACACACCAATACTGATACATACATATACATAAGTAATTGTATACTTTCATAGCACATGCACTTACAATATATGTAGCTTAATCATTTATATAACTACTTCTGGAAAAATTTAACGAACAACTTAGCCCCTTCTGCACCGGTGACATCCTTTTAAGTTAATTCTAGCTATATTTAGACAATTTAGTGCAGTTTAAGTATTTGTGGTAGTATAAATGGTTGGTAAGATAGTTTGAAGCCTGTTAACCCTTGTCTATTAGGGCCCGACTTAAGTCCGTATCGAAAAATTTGGACTATGTGGCGGGGCCCGACTTAAGTCTGTGTGCAATTTTGGCGCAATATTGGCTCTGAGAGAGAGACGAGCGACGGGAGGAGCCTGGGTTACCTCATGACCGCTCGCCACAGCCGCCGTGGACCGACTGAGGTGTACCCCACTTACATCCACCCTCACTCCCTCACTACATACGTAATTATATAAAGAAATTACCGTATTTTAGCGATTTTGCCCTTCGGTTGCACGATCGTTGCAAGACAACCAGTGATCGTAGAAGGATGGTTCGGGTGTCATTGGAAAGCTCAATATACGCTCTTTCAGGAATACATACTTGTATACGCTCTGGGTCTTGTTTATGCATGAAAAAGAGCACGGAAACAACCCCATTTATGTTAAAAAAAAAAAGCTGGGCGGCACAGTGAAATATACTCCACCACCCGCTCTTTGAGCGTTAATTTCAGGAGGCCCTTTCTAAACAGAACAAAGTAAAAAAGACGTCGTCCGTACAGCAGGGGTTAAACAAGACAATGTTTATCTTTACATTTGCTGGTGTCACAACACTGGATCTCACTTATCAGTATAACGAATTAGATGCGTGATAATACAACAAACAATTTTTGCTTTCTCCAATTCTCTCTCACTCTAACTTTTATGTGCCTCACAACCTATCTAATCATCTGTTTCCATATCACACACATATATATATATACTGTATATATATATATATATATTGATACTGAATGAGAAGGATCATATCTGAGATGTTTATACCAACCGAAAATTCCGGATTGCCCTATGCCTGAGCGTCCTGATTGGCTACCTTTAGGACAATCCTGCCAGCTTACCCCTCCCCCCGTCATGTTGTTATTGTTATATTTGCTGCATGTTTAGATAGACAGAAAAACCCATCCCTATGGTTAGTTAAATTTAATGGGAAGGAGCTGCAATCATAGAGAAATTCCTAAATAAACAAACTAGAAGAATGTTGGAGGCGACACATTTAAGTGTACAAAATGTAACTAACCATAGGGATGGGTTTTTCTGTTTATCTAAAAATGCAGCAAACATTGCTTTGTTTACACGACGTTGGAGGGGTAAGCAGGCAGGATTGACCTAAAGGTAGCCAATCAGGACGCTCAGGCATAGTGCAAGGAGTTTCCAGTTGGTATAAATATCTCAGATATGATCTTTCTCATTCAGTCTCTCTGAAGATGGGTTATGTGTAGTCCGAAACGTAAGAGGAATACAGAATTCAAGCTCTTTCCTGCGTTTCCCTTCCCAAAGCGCGCCTATCTTTTGATCTATCAACTATTTCCAATTAGGACAGAGATAATCGGGTTAATTTCAATTGTTCCAAAAAACAATTCTCCATTTATCTACCAGTTACGATCTTCCACCCGACTATCCCTTATACTTCAACAAGACACAAATCAACCCTGCACCTTCTCTCAGTATTCTTAGTGTTTCTCTTTCTTCTGACCTTTCTTGGAATGATCATACTACCACTCTTGCTAAAACAGCTTCCCAGAAGTTAGATGTGCTCAACCGTTTCTGTGGATTCTGCAGCCCTGCACAACTTCTTGCTCTGTATAGGGGCACAGTGCGCCAATGTATTGAGTATTGTTCGCATGTGTGGGGAGGTTCAATCCATACCGTATTTCTTGAAAAGGGTCGAGTCAAAAGCCTTTTGTCTCATCAACCCATTTCCTCTTATTAATTCCCTACTATCTCTCTCTACAGGTCACAATGTTGCATCTCTCTCACTCTTCTACTGCTATTTCAATATTCAGTGCTCTTTATAGCTTTCTGTGTATACCGCCTCCCTTACGGAAAGTTGGGGCACCAGCCTTTTTAACACACTCTCACCCCTATTCTGTCCAACTCTCTAACCTAAGAGTGAACCAATTTTCCCAGTCTTTCTCCTACTTAACAAGTAAGCTGTGTATCTCTCTCCATTAATCTGTCTTTCCTTCGTCTTGTGACTTAAACTGCTTCAACCTCCGTGTGTCCAAACATTTTGACTCTAAAGGACTTTGAATTCCTCTTTCAACTTGTTACAGGGAGCTTTTGCTTTTGTCTGCTTCAGTCACATAGAAAACAAAATATATATTATCTCTCTCTCTCTCTCTCTCTCTCTCTATATATATATATATATATATATATATATATATATATATATATATATTGTCACTCCCAAATGAGTTTGTAGCCTACAGTATATCACTTGTGAGTGAGTTACAAGGACAAGGCCTATATTGCAGGGCCTTCGCGCCTAGCCTCTGCCTTTGTTTCCCACGAGTGAGCCCTTGGTTGGCGCCCTGTGATATGTTGCCGTCTTGTTAGCCCTATGATTTAGTTAGTTTATTTATTCTTGTGTGATTAATTTAGTTTATTATGAGTTGCACAATGATGACTCGTATTTATTTTATTACTTTTGTTGTTGATGAAAGCACAGGCTGTCTGAGATAATTGAGTATTGTTGCGACGCTTGGAGCCATTCCCCGCCACGCGAGGACCCGCCCGAATCCTGTGGCTGCAGGGCCGGCACTTCAGTTCCACAGTCCACCCCTCGAGATAGCAACATCCTTGCCTCACGTGTTGGCTTGCTTCATGTTTTCCCTTTACACACCGCATATCTCTTGTGTTTCTTTGTTTGATTGAAACATAGCAGGGGCTGGAGTCATATTGAGCATATTGTTTTGTTTCAACCTCTTTAGTTTAATATTAATTACTGCATCCCTTCCTTCTTTGGCAATCCTAGAGTATATAAGCTTCACCCTTGTTCTTCCGTGCATTCTTTCCCATTGTTTAACTACATTGCATATTGATGTTACATGTATATTTCTCCTTTATTATTGAAGTTGACATTCACAGTGGTTAGTATGCTCAGGTGTAACATATCCCCAACCTACTGGAATGTCAACTCTTGTGTTCCATGTCTTAGGTTAGTGCTCCAGACTCTCCCCCATGTTTCGCCTTTATATTATTCCTAATTCCTAAGCGATTGGGCATACTATGAAGTGTCTGGGAGTCTGGCAGCGTTATGTTTCCTCAGTTAGGTGCAGTCTAGACGAGAAGTACTCTTAAATATTTTACGCATTATCTACCAGACTCGGGGACAATCGATATTTTTGTGTCTCCTTGTTGCTGCTTTAATAGAGCCAAGAGGAAGATAACTATTTTTCCTAGAGAACCTGCGTGTCTTGGTGTTTGAGTCAGATATTAAGAGCGTGTCTGTTGCAGGGTGAGGGTGCTGTGGGCTAGGCTATTTGAGCACCTGTTTTCCCCCATCCTCCCTTCGTAACAGTGGCGACCTCGCCTAGGATAGTGTGATAGTACAGAGTTCTTGTGGTGTGAAGCAATTATATTTAGATTGTCAGTTATTTTTCTTGTAGTTGAAAGTCTACGGACTTAGTACTCTTATTTCATTAACCCGTGTCCACAACTATTGCTAAGATGTCGCATGTTGATTACATTCCTGTTCATATTGTGGGGAAGGAGGTTGTTGTGCAGTTTATTGCAACCCAAGCTAGTCAAGAAGAGGTTGCTAGCAGGAGTAGTGATGAATTAAGACGTGTGTTGGAGGCGTATGGATGGAGGTGCGGTGGTATGGCTAAGGCAGAGATAGTTCGAGAGGTGTCTTAAGTTATCTGCACAGACTAGTGGTCTTCAGGAAGCTAGTACTCGTGATGAGGATGATGGCGCCATCCAGCAGGTGCCACAGCGTCCTATCAGTCAGGCTAGCTACCATTCTACTGGGGACCGGAGTGGAGCAACAACTCCTACTGTATGCAGGCAGTCTCCTACTATTACCACAACACCTGCCACCACGCCTCCACTGTCAGCATTTAACCCTATCAGTACGGCCCCTTCATTTTTACAGATCTATGTTCAGGCCCCTATGGCCAGTACATTTGTTTCAAGTTATGCTAGCAATCCTCAGTATCCTCCTTCTTACCCCCCATGTGTCGTTGGCCACACCCCAGCACTTCCATGCCACTCATACGGTGGCTGCTCATGCACAATGTTCCCCCTTACGCCCAGTTTCCTCCAGAGGTTGAGTTGCAGGTCCAGAGAATGGAGTTGGAACAGAGAGAGAGAGATAGAGAGGGAGAAGAGAGACAGAGAGAGAAGGACAGAGATATGCAAGAGAGGATCAAGTTGAGAGATATTAAGGTCACAGAGTGGTTCTTACGTTTTGAGAAGAAGGCCCACGAGTATCAGTGGCCGAGGCACCGCTGGGCAGCGTTGGTGTCTAATGTGCTAAAAGGCAAGGCTCTCGATGCATACGATCACCTAGAAGTGCAGGAGCTAGAGTATGATGTACTTAAAGAGGCTGTGTTAAAAGCCTACGAGCTGCGTCCCGAGGCTTACAGGTTGGCCTTCAGGGGGGCTCGGAAGCGGCAGGGGGACTCTCACGTGGAATGTGCCAGGTACCTGCGCGATACTCTAGCTAAGTGGCTGCATTCAGAGTCAGCTGGTACTTTTGAGGTGGTGTGTGAGGTTTGGCTGATGAAGCAGTTTGCAAGCATAGTTGAAAAGGACATTGGGGAAAAATTAAAAGAAAAGCGGTTTAAATCTATAAGGGAAGCAGCAGTTTGGGCTGATGACTTTGCACTAGCCCGGCGTGGCACGTGCATGGGGAGCATTGGTGACAGGAGAGACCGACCTGTGCACCAAGCAGCCACAGTATCAGCTCATCCATCATCACCCAAAGGGCCAAAGGTACCACAAATAAAACACATTATACCAAGGCTGACAACCAGCAAGCTTCTACGGAAGTGAGATGTTATTTCTGCAAGCAAGAGGGTCACATTAAACCTCAGTGTGCTAAATGGAAAGGTACCCAGGAACCCAAGGCTGTCCAGTTGGTGGCAACATTAGGGAAGGTGCCTGTGAAAGGCAAGCCAGGTACTGGTGAGTTTGGGGGGCAGTGTTGGCTAGCGCGAAGCAGGGTAGTAAGCACTTTGCCGCCCCTGATGGTATCACCACCTGAGCATAATCAGACTTCCCCTGATTGGTGTCGGTCATTCATACATGATGGATCAGTACGGATCGGGGAGCAGACGTACCCTGTCAAGGTGTTTAGGGATACTGGTGTGCAACAATCCATGTGTCGCAACCTGACAGGGGGACCTATTAGTACGGGAGAGTTTGTGATGTGCAGGGGATTTAACAGTGAACAATTCTGTGATTTAGTCCCGGTGACCCTAGAGTGCCCACTTTTGACTGCCGAGTGTAAGGTGGCTATGGTGGACACTCTGCCAGTTGAGGGGGTGCACTTTTGCTCGGGACTGACTTGGCAGGGGATGTAGTTTTCCCGCCTCATATAGTCGTCGCTGAGGCTGCTTTTATGCCCCCTGGTGGTGGTTGTTTGCAAGAAGATAACATGGACTCTATCTACCCTGTTGGTGCAGTGACCCAATAAGTGGCACATTTGGCACAACAGGTGGATGATTTAGTGGATGCGGGGGCCGACAGCCATGAGTGCGGGCCATCCCATGTTGCACTACTAGATGACACTGGTCCGGAGACAGCTGTGGGCTTGGCTGACCCCAGTGAGGCTACCGTGACTAGTAGAGGTGACCTAGTGCCGGACGAGGAGTCTGACATAGTGAAACCGACTCAACCTTCTGATATTTTTGAGAGATCAGAGGTAACTAACTGCCTTGATGGAGTTACCTAGAAACAAACTGAGCAAGTTGCAGCAAGAGGGCCCCAGTCTGGGCATCCTGTTTAAGAAGGTTGGTATGACTGGTGGGAAGAACGGTCAAGCAGAGAAATTTGTTGTAAAGGGGGCATTGTTGTATCGGCAGTGGAAGCCGGATACAAACTCAGGTTTGGGTGAGGAGCAGTTAGTGGTGCCTGCCCAGTTCCGGGAAGGGCTGGTTAGGCTAACGCAGGTGGCACCACTGGCGGGTCATTTAGGGGTATGTGAGACTACTAATAGGCTACATTCTCATTTTTGGTGGCCTAATATGCATGCATCGGTGGCTTCTTTTTTGATGTGTCATATTGGTAAGGTAGTTGGAGAACCCCACCCAGGAATACCCGTGGCACCTTTGATCCCTACACCTGCAGTTGAACCGCCATTGACTTGTGTCATAGTTGACATGGTTGGTCCCTTATTACCACCAGTTCGGGAGATAAATACTTGCACCCTTTAATTGATACTACCACTAGATATCCCGGTTAGCAGCATGAACACAAAGATAAGAGGCCATTGTGACAAACAGGCTAAATCTAGGGTGTTCAAGGTGGGCGACGAGGCTTTGGCATGGTTGTCAGTTCAGGGTTGGCTGCTAAGTTTTGTGGTCAGTATCAGGTCATTAAGCAGATTGGTGAGGTTGACTATGTAATAGATACGCCCGACCGTCGCATAGCCTCCCAATGCTGCCCTAGTAAAATGCAACAGCCCTACCATAGACCGACTGCATCTGGCCATGGCGCTGAAGAAGGTGATGTTGCGCAGGCAGGTGTAGCCACAAGGAATGCGGGGGTGCGCATGTATGGTATCGGCGGGGAAGCCTTGGCACTTATGAACTGTGGGAGTGACTGCACAGGTGGTAGAGATTGTTCCTCTCATGACCTGGCTGTATTAGGGACGGAGGTGGAGAAGGAGGGAGATTATAGTTTAGAGGCTGCGGTCCCGGCTGGGTTGTGGGAGGGCAATGAGTATGTTGTTCTTCGAGATAAGTTACAACCTCTTGTTCCTAAGCGCCAAGAAGAGTTGTTTACTAGGCTGTGGCAGTACTTCCGCATGTTTGTTGATTCTTCAGGCCTTATGTCCGGGGTGGCACCTGACATAGCGGCTGGAGGCAGTGCAAAGGTCAAGTTGGCTCCCTACCATATAAATCCTGCTTGGCAGCCTGTCTTAAACGCAAAGCTGGATTACATGATGGAGAAGAGTCTGAGGGATAAAGGATATCATGAGTGGTCTTTGCCAGTGACTTTGCAACCTGAGTTGTGTGGCAAGATCCGTTTTTGTGTTGATTACAGTAGTGTTAGTGCATTATCCCAGACAGACACCTATCCATTACCCAGAGTTGACGACCCCATAGGGGCTGCCACGTTCATCACTAAGGTGGAAATAGTGAAAGGTTATTGGCAGGTCCCGTTGCCGGAGAAAGCGAAGAGAAGTGCCAGTCTTGTGATGGACTGGGCAGTTTATCAGTGTCAGGTGTTGTTTTGCTGCCGGATGTGTGGCATGTTAAGGGCACTGATAATGTTCTGGCTGATTGTTTGTCACGGGAGGGTATGTTTTAAGGAGAACCCTCGCCGTTCAGTCAGTGTTGGTGTAGCCTCCTACTTTGGTTTGATTAGCATGTTTACGTCTGGTGCTTGTTGGTTGCCGTATGTAGCCCAGCGTAGGGTCGTAAAGTAGGAGTTGCTGTGTTTCTGTATAGAAGAAAATATTTAAATACAAAAATATAGAAACTATAAAAATACTAAAAAAGACTAGTTGTGTATGTCTTGTAGCGTTATTTGAAGTATGAGCAGACTGTTGTTTCAAGATGCACCAACAGACTCCCCTGGGTGTGAGGGTGTCACTCCCAAATGAGTTCGTAGCCTACAGTTTATCATTTGTGAGTAAGTTACAAGGACAAGGCCTATATTGCAGGGGCCTGGCGCGAGACTAGCCTCTGCCTTTGTTTCCCACGAGTGAGCCCTTGGTTGGCGCCCTGTGATGTGTTGCCGTCTTGTTAGCCCTATGAATTAGTTAGTTTATTTAGTTTTGTGTGATTAATGCAGTTTATCATGAGTTGCACAATGATGACTCGTATTTATTTTATTACTTTTGTTGTTGATGAAAGCACAGGCTGTCTGAGATAATTAAGTATTGTTGCGACGCCTGGAGCCATTCCCCGCCACGCGAGGCCCCCGCCCGAATCCTGATTATTCCTGTGGCTGCAGGGCCGGCACTTCAGTTCCACCCCTCGAGATAGCAACATCCATGCCTCACGTGTTAGCTTGCTTGGTGTTTTCCCTTTACACACCGCATATCTCTTTTGTTTCTTTGTTTGATTGAAACATAGCAGGGGCTGGAGTCATATTGAGCATATCGTTTTGTTTCAACCTCTTTAGTTTAATACTAGCAGGGGTACCCGGCGTTGCCCGGGTAATCACCATAATCACCATCACTACTACCACCACTACTACTACCATAATCACCATCATCAATACTACCATAATCACCGGCCTTGACCTCCCTGTGCCTCATTAAACGGCGACCTCGATTTCGATTGCTATATGACCTCCAATTTTGGGTCTGACCTCATCCGTACCCCCATTTTGGTGGGCTGCGAACAACATTCGTTCTATACACCTTTTCGATCGGAGGCCTCCTTCTGCCCCAAACGGCCATTTAAAAATTGTTTTTTTTTTTTTTTCGATTTCGCGCCCATTTTCTCCGTTCCTTTCACCCTGGGGAATTCTATTTTTTCACTAAAACCTGCCTAGGGACACACACACACACACACACACACACACACACACACACACACACACACACAGACAGACAGACAGACAATCGAAAATATTATATAGAGATATATATATATATATATATATATATATATATATTATATCCTTGCAAGATATATTACTTCTGTTAATGTGCAAACTTACATTCTTTTGACTCGGGGTACAATACAATATGTCATGGCCTACATGTCTTAGTTATGACTGCATGTTGTTATAGTTGTTGTTCTGTAGCATCCAGCTGACTAATGACTCATAGCTGGCCCTTCATAATATCTACGACAGCCTGGTTAGGCTCCCACGCCCTCCATGGTGAAGCTATATGTTTTTTAGAGTCATCTCGACACCGACTGGCAATCAAGATGCTAGCAACTCGTAACCAGAACCAGGCGGACCGTAGGTTGGACCACATTGAGGGTTTGTTTGAAAGAGGCATTTTGTCCCATACCCGAATGCTATAGCCCCCAGACGACCTTACCACCACTACTATATGGTGAGGTTGCACCTCTATTGTCCCATAGCCGAATGCTATAGCCCCCAGACGACCTTACCACCACTACTATATGGTGAGGTGGCACCTCTATTGTCCCATAGCCGAATGCTATAGCCCCCAGACGACCTTACCACCACTACTATATGGTGAGGTGGCACCTCTATTGTCCCATAGCCGAATGCTATAGCCCCCAGACGACCTTACCACCACTACTATATGGTGAGGTGGCACCTCTATTGTCCCATAGCCGAATGCTATAGCCCCAGACGACCTTACCACCACTACTATATGGTGAGGTGGCACCTCTATTGTCCCATACCCGAATGCTATAGCCCCCAGACGACCTTACCACCACTACTATATGGTGAGGTGGCACCTCTATTGTCCCATAGCCGAATGCTATAGCCCCCAGACGACCTTACCACCACTACTATATGGTGAGGTGGCACCTCTATTGTCCCATAGCCGAATGCTATAGCCCCCAGACGACCTTACCACCACTACTATATGGTGAGGTGGCACCTCTATTGTCCCATAGCCGAATGCTATAGCCCCCAGACGACCTTACCACCACTACTATATGGTGAGGTGGCACCTCTATTGTCCCATAGCCGAATGCTATAGCCCCCAGACGACCTTACCACCACTACTATATGGTGAGGTGGCACCTCTATTGTCCCATAGCCGAATGCTATAGCCCCAGACGACCTTACCACCACTACTATATGGTGAGGTGGCACCTCTATTGTCCCATAGCCGAATGCTATAGCCCCCAGACGACCTTACCACCACTACTATATGGTGAGGTGGCACCTCTATTCGGCATTTGTCCTGAAGGGACAAAAGTTAGAGGGTAGATTACCTTTTGAGGGGAATTTTGAGACTGACTGTCTGTCATGATCCTGAAAGATAGTCAGCTGATGGTCAGGCCATGACTGCAATTAATAATACACAGTAATTAACTCATGCATTGGACGTACTGTATTCGCCAATAAGATATTATGTTAATTCCATTCACTTTAAGGCTCCCTCAGGGGAGATCGGTATGAAGTTAGAAAGAGAGAGAGAGAGAGAGAGAGAGAGAGAGAGAGAGAGAGAGAGAGAGAGAGAGAGAGAGAGAGAGAGACACAGAGTTTTTGACACTGTAAACTGCGAAACACTTTGAAAGGTGTTGCGCATCTTTGGCTGACCACCGACATTTATCAAGTTTGTTCGATATATCCATACCGGCAAGATATCCCAAACTATTGTAGGGCGCCTAAATCTTAACCTTTTGCAGGACGAACTGAGGTCAGGCAGAGCTGCGTTAAGGAATAGTGTGGTCGGATATGTCATCCAAAGGGGAGGTTACGAGATTGGTTTGCCTAAATTGAGTTCAGGGTGGTTTTGGCATCTTTAGGTGTCGAATGGAGATAAAATCATAGGGTTCAATTTGTACGACCCCCCTAAGCCTCGTTTTGGGGCAAATCCAATATGGCGACCCTCCCAGGCAGGTAATCTGATATCTCCTCAATTCCAAGCTCGATAATTATAATTTTGGTGTCCTTTATAGGGTTTTCGATGGCGCTGAGTTGCTTGGCAACATTTTCAAAGCAATTCGAAGTCAAGGTCACATGACTTGATCAAGGTCAAGGTAGTTTTGAGGCCTGATATGACTAAAATATTATTTTTATTGTCTTTATGAATGAACTAACTTGACATTGCTGTGTAATGATTAGATCCCTGGGTCCCTGGTTCATCTGTAGAACATTCTTATCAATTTTAAGTCCGGATTGCCCTACACTATTGGCAAAATAATGTTATTGATTAATTTATATTATGCATTTCTTTTCAGACTCACGATGTGACATTCCTCTAGTGCTGCTCTTCACTATATGCGGGGAAAACATTTCAAAGACTTGCATTGTTTGTAATCGAAAGGGTAATTTAGTGGCAAATCCTAGTTTGAACAATATCCAAGAACTGTTTAATGCTGCTACTGAGAGAGCTGAGTTAGGTGAACTGGTGTTTAAACCAATGGTAGATGCATTTTCCAGCCTCACACCTGCACAACTTTCTATGGTGTGTTACCACAGTGAATGTCGTAAGCCCATAGTCAACAAGGTGAACACTGAACGTGCCAGAAAACGAGCGTCATCATGAGGTCGTCCATCCTTATCTACAGAAAGCAGCAATGAAACTGATTGACCGAAAAGAATCAAAGGTATTCTTCCCAAAGTAAGAGTATGCATTTTTGCAGCATGTTCATTCTGTTCCCCAACATCTACAGACCCCCTGTGCAAAGTTTACTCTTATAATCAAGGTGAGTTATTACTAAACATCAAGGATACTACAGGGGACAATGCTGTTCGTACTTGTGTATCAGATCTGTCAGAGGTGGGTAGTGCATCAGCACTGGAGAAGTACTATCACATGAACTGCCTATGCAGTGCTCAGCGTACTTGGTTATTATTTCCACATTGCATCAACGATGAAACTATGATCTGCAAAATCTGTGATACCCATCTACTTATGTCAGTAATGGGCAGCTTATCCGGTGATGGTGTGGTGTTGAACATGAACCAAATCAATGATAAGTACACTACACTGCTGAGGGTGCATCACTTTGAATACAAGGGGCATTTCAAGAAGTATCTCTAGGGCTTAATTCAGAAAAATATCCTTGATGTTGAATTCGTGAAACCAGTAACCACAGCAGCGGAGCGTGCTATATTGTCAAGGTCAGTGAGTAAAGCTGTGGCTTTTGCCACACACAGTCACGACTATCCAGTGATCGCTTCTTTTCTTGACATTTCAAGTCTTCTGAGAAGGGAAATTCTTGAATGTTATGTATGGAAATTCACAGGGGACTCTGGGTCATTTGAGAATTCTCCCATGCTCCAGTTTTTCCCAAAGCAGCTTTTGTTTGGAAACATTAACATTGTAGATGAGCGGTGAGAAACAGACAAAGAAAGTAGTAGATGTCTGTTCTCAAGTACTCATCCAGAACACACGGACAGATAGGTAGGTGAAGCACAAGCCAAAAAGTTATAAAGGTTTCAAGCACCGTGTTGAAACACCCCTTCCCTTACTGTGTATGCTCGAGTCAGGGACAACACTCTAGTGTCTACCCTCTCTTCGTTGTTCCTGGGCACTGGCTATGAGAACATCCTAAATATCCAGAAAAGAGTAGAAGATGGGGTATTGAGATGTATGCAGATCACACCAGGTCTGAGTGTGTGCTTGCCAGACTTCCTAAAAAAAGGTGTTAGTCTATCCTTTGCATTAGACAATATTGGTATGCTGGAGGACACACCAAATGGACAAAACACATTCCATTTTGTTATTATGGTCCTCAACCAGCCAGATGATGAAACTGCTCCACCAATACAGCCGCCTTTTACCATCCCGAGCAAATCTCCAAGCAAACACCTGAAACTAAACTTCACGTACCTCGAGGAACCCACAATAGTGCTCAGACCCATCACATTCTCAAAGTACACACATGGTTCAAGATCTCATCTACTACACAATTACAAGAGGTACACTTACACCTGGATGCTAGAAAGCTACTTAGGTAATGCTAAGCAAACAGATACTGATGCCACTGATGGGAGAGATAAATCTTTGGCTGCATCTTCTCCGACATCTGATCCGCCTATAGTGATATCGAGTCTCTCCCCAATGTTGAATCTACAGAGATGGGAGAAAGGACACTTTGCTCAGATTTAGAACTACCAAGCAAGTTGTTCCCCTCACACATAGGACCACAAGTTGATATCTCCACCGAATCTGAGCCTATGTCTGCAGCAGAAATAGAAGACACAACAGACATCAGAGAACACATCCTGAAGCTGCAGAGAAGAAAAGGGAAAGGGGCAGAGGAACTCATGAAGCAAAGTGTGATGCCAACCTGGGCTGCAACAAAATCCCTGCTACTCTCACATCGAGGTGGAGAATTGCACCCTAAGATCAACTCAGAGGTAGTATCACCACTCTTCAAGACTTCACCCACTGACTTGGCAACATTGTACACTGCACTCAAACTTACTCAAAATATCTCCGTCATCGTTGTTGGTCCAGAGCGGCGAACTCTTATCACACTAGACCTTGAACTCTTCAATAGAGCACTGCAAACCCAGATATCAACAAAAAACAAAAACTGGATTCTCAAACCTGGCGGCCTTCATATAAGTTTTGCAGCCCTTCATGCCCTTGGAAAACAAGTGGAGGGAAGTGGTATGGATACTGTTGCAGCAGTGGAGACGGGTGCCTATTCCGCTGCAGCTCTACGAAGTATCTATATTGGTAAAGCATTTAAAAGAGGAATTGTGTATCACATTATGATATCTGCAGCCATCATGATGATGAAGTTCGATGTGATTTGAATTGAACTAATTACATTTGCACTCGTGACAAACGTTAAACAACTGTTAAACCTGCTCTGCCTCGTCTCGAGGATATTGGGTGGTCAATTGAAGAAGGTGTGTACCTTCCAGTGAGGTGCTTGTCTTGTCCAGCTCCTAATGCAGTCATTGAACTCATCAAGTTTGGTTGTAATGGGGCATGGAAAGGGAACTGCTCATGTGCAAAGAATAGTCTTGTGTGCACACCGTTGTGCAAGTGTTACAGAAGAGGATGTAGCAATGGTTGTGACTACCATTTGGACCAAGAAGAAGAACGTGATGATGATGATGAACATGATTGAATTAGCTTTTATTTTCCAATCTGACAAGTTTATGGTTTAATTTCTATGATATTCTACAATTATAGTATGGTACCATGGGTTGTTCTAGTTTAACATGCTTCATATAATCCCTGTTGTCAAGGAAATAATATGTATTTTCCTTTGTTGTCATTTGTTTGTCTCTACATTAAAGTTTGAGAATGCTGCTGTTAGTTATTTAAATTATTTATCAATATGCAAAATCCTTATTACAAAACTAAGTCATTTCAGGGTTCAAATTGACCTAGACCTTGATCGAATCACGTGACCTTGACTTCGAATTGCTTTGAAAATGTTGCCAATCAACTCAGCATCATCGAAAACCCTATAAAGGACACCAAACTTATCATTATCGAGCATGGACTTGAGGAGATAACAGATTAACTGCCTGGGAGGGTCGCCATATTGAATTTGCCCCAAAACAAGACTTAGGGGGGTCAACAAAATTGAACCCTATGATTTTATATCCATTTGACATCCAAAGATGCCAAGACTACCCTCAACTCAATTTAGGCAGACCAATCATGAACAATTACATAACCGACCACACTAGAACCGGTCCTTTCAATATTTATCTGGTATGTATCACAGCAATTCTCCATAATGGGTACTTCACACAGTCAGGAATGCGAGCTAGAATCACTAGGAGTAATGATTCCTGGGAATACACAGTGAATGTCTGCAATTCCCTGTGGACTCACAACACCGTAGGAACCAGTGGGAGTGTACCTGTGAATCACTGGGAGTCACTGGAAATCACCAGGAATCACCTGGATAAAACCAGGAATGAAGTGCATGCGAGTTATTGAAAATTTGAAAATTTCGGATTACTGTAATATACGAGTCGATAGGAGTATTATAGGAATCACTGGGAGTCACCGAGCATCACTGGGATTTGTTAGGAATGAGATGCGAGTATGCCAGGCATGGCCCCCATTGTGTGTTTGACCCTATAATTGAAATTAATTATTCCTCAAGTATGTCTCTTGTAGGCTATAACTACAGTCCTCTAATATCATCATTAAGTACAATGACTGTATTCATACATCATTACAGACATTAATATAATACGATAAGTCTGTCTTATTATGTACCGTAAGGTAATGATATCAATGCTTACTATACTTTACGAAACAAATATATTTAATCTATTGTCTAAATAGTGGATAGTTTATCCTTACCACCTTCTTCTTTTCATTCGTTACCGAGTTCTGTAATATTTCATACGATTACCTAATATATGTAACACTTATAGGTTGTGTTTGTTTGCTTAGGTTAGGTCAGGGGAGTTGCAGAACTTCTAGAGTATTAACCGGCGACTACAACGGCCCCTAAACAACCAAGCCATGATTACGCTGGCTCAAACTTTACCCCGGCGACTACAATGCCCCTCGCAGTAGTAATCCAAACTCCACTGTCTACCACCAAACGAACTTGACATTTCAAAACACATACAAACACGTATCCACCATTCTCGTTATGTTAGGTAAGGGGAGTTGCAGAACTTGTAGACTACAAGTAGGGTATTGTAACATTGACCATACATTGTTCACATTATTTAATTACCTCATCTACCGTAATTTCCTTCTCTACACACAATCACTGGGTGAATACAATGTCTTGTGGGAAATTGTAGTTACACAGGTTAATACTAGGCCTATCTATAATGTTTGACCATGAAAACTTAACTACCTGTATACTGTATATTATACTTTCACGTGAGAAGTATTATAGGTTTATATATATATTTATTAAAGGTTACTTCACACAGTCACGAATGCGAGCTAGAATCACTAGGAGTAGCTGAAAATTCAGATTCCTGGGCCTATTCGCGGTGAAAATTCGATGACTCCTAGTGACTCTAGCGATATCCTAGTGACTCTAACAATATCCTAGTGATTCCTGTTAGACTCCCAGTGACTCCAAACAACTTGCGGCCGATTGGCCCTGTCCGACAAAATGTTCACCGTGTTTAAAGTTCTAGCCACGAATCGGACCATTCCCAGTGACTCCCAGTTGATTCCCAGTGATCCCCAGTGATTTCCCAGTGACTCCCAGTGGGTCCTGGTGATGCTCGGTGTTTCGTATCTGATTCGCGGACAGCTTTTGGTTTCAGGTCCAGTTCATACCAGAATTACCAGGACTCACTGGGAGTCACTGGGGTATCACTGGGGTATCACTGGGAATCACTGGGAGTGGTCCGATTCGCGGCGAGAACCTTAAACACGGTGAACATTTTGTCGGACAGGGCCAATCGGCCGGGACTGGTTTGGAGTCACTGGGAGTCTAACAGGAATCACTAGGATATCGGTAGAGTTACTAGGAGTATCGATTTTCACCTTGAATAGGCCCAAGAATCCGAATTTTCAGCTACTCCTAGTGGTTCTAACTCACATTCCTGACTGTGTGAAGTACCCTTAAGACTATGCAAAGTAGAAGTTCGGACGCTATACATGTCATGCAAGATGGCCGCCTCTTGATATCAGGAGATCTCGGTCAAGAACAAAAGTCTCACTGAACCATATTTGAAAAACAATTTACAGATGACTGTGCTATTGTGGGACACTCACCAGAGGCGCTATGGATACTCTGATGATGGCTACTTATACAGTATGTAAACACTCCTTTGATTATTATCATTTAACATCAGGGTGACCGAAATAATCTCCCCAGTACCTGAAACATCGCCTGAAGGGACAGCATACTGTATTGTGGAAGAATAAATAACAAAACGTTCCCTCCTTGAATTACTTGGGAAGCTATCTAATGAAGAAAGTAAGCCAGCCACACAACAGCACCCACCAGCCACCCCACAGCACCCACCAGCCACACAACAGTACCCGCCAGCCACCCCACAGCAACCACCAGCCACCCCACAGCAACTACCAGCCATCCCACAGCACCCGCCAGCCATCCAACGGCACCCGCCAGCCACCCCACAGCACCCGCCAGCCACCCCACAGCAACCACCAGCCACCCCACAGCACCCGCCAGCCATCCCCCAGTACCCGCCAGCCATCCCACAGCACCCGCCAGCCACCCCACAGTACCTGTCAGCCACCCCACAGCAACCACCAGCCATCCCACAGCACCCGCCAGCCATCCAACGGCACCCGCCAGCCACCCCACAGCACCCGCCAGGCACCCCACAGCAACCACCAGCCACCCCACAGCACCCGCCAGCCATCCAACGGCACCCGCCAGCCACCCCCCAGCACCCGCCAGCCATCCCCTAACACCCGCCAGCCACCCCACAGTACCCATCAGCCACCCCACAGCACCCACCACTCACCCCACAGCACCCGCCAGCCATCCCTTAACACCCGCCAGCCACCCCACAGCACCCACCAGCCACCCCACAGCACCCGCCAGCCATCCAACGGCACCCGCCAGCCACCCCACAGCACCCGCCAGCCATCCCATAACACCCGCCAGCCACCCCACAGCACCAACCAGCCACCCCACAGCACCCGCCAGCCATCCAACGGCACCCGCCAGCCACCCCACAGCACCCGCCAGCCATCCCATAACACCCCACAGCAACCACCAGCCACCCCACAGCACCCGCCAGCCATCCAACGGCACCCGCCAGCCACCCCACAGCACCCACCAGCCACCCCACAGCACCCGCCAGCCATCCAACGGCACCCGCCAGCCACCCCCCAGCACCCCCCAGCCATCCCATAACACCCGCCAGCCACCCCACAGCAACCACCAGCCACCCCACAGCACCCGCCAGCCATCCAACGGCACCCGCCAGCCACCCCACAGCACCCGCCAGCCATCCCCTAACACCCGCCAGCCACCCCACAGCACCCACCAGCCACCCCACAGCACCCGCCAGCCATCCAACAGCACCCGCCAGCCACCCCACAGCATCCGCCAGCTATCCCATAACACCCGCCAGCCACCCCATAGCACCCACCAGCCACCCCACAGCACCCGCCAGCCATCCAACGGCACCAGCCAGCCACCCCACAGCATCCACCAGCCATCCCATAACACCCGCCAGCCACCCCACAGTACCCGCCAGCCACCCCACAGAACCCACCAGCCACCCCACAGCACCCGCCAGCCATCCAACGGCACCCGCCAGACACCCAACAGCACCCGCCAGCCATCCCATAACACCCGCCAGCCACCCCACAGAACCCGTCAGCCATCCCACAGCACCCGCCAGCCACCCCACAGTACCTGTCAGCCATCCCACAGCACCCTCCAGCCATCCCACAGCACCCGCCAGCCACCCCACAGTACCCGCCAGCCACCCGCAGCACCCACCAGCCACCCCACAGCACCCGCCAGCCATCCCACAGCACCCGCCAGCCACCCCACAGCACCCACCAGCCACCCCACAGCACCCACCAGCCATCCCACAGCACCTGCCAGCCACCCCACAGCACCCGCCAGCTATCCCACAGCACCCGCCAGCCATCCCACAGTACCCGCCAGCCATCCCACAGTACACGCCAGCCACCCCAGAGAACCCGCCAGCCATCCCACAGCACCCGCCAGCCACCCCCCAGTACCCGCCAGCCAGCCACCCCACAGCACCCGCCAGCCATCCCACAGTATCCGCCAGCCATTGCACAGCACCCACCAGCCACCCCACAGCATCCGCCAGCCATCCCACAGCACCCGCCAGCCACCCAACAGTATCCGCCAGCCACCCGACAGCACCCACCAGCCATTGCACAGCACCCGCCAGCCACCCCACAGTACCCGCCAGCCATCCCACAGCACCCGCCAGTCACCCCACAGTACCTGCCAGCCATCCCACAACACCAGCCAGCCATCCCACAGTACCCGCCAGCCATCCCACAGTACCCGCCAGCCACCCCACAGCACCCACCAGCCATCCCACATCACCCGCCAGCCACCCCACAGCACCCGCCAGTCATCCCACAGCACCCACCAGCATCCCCACAGTACTTGCCAGCCATCCCACAGCACCAGCCAGCCACCCCACAGTACCCACCAGCCATCTCACAGCACCAACCAGCCACCCCACAGTACCCGCCAGCCATCCCACAGCAACCGCCAGCCAAACCACAGCACCCACCATCCAACCCACAGCACCCACCAGCCATCCCACAGCACCCGCCAGCCACCCCACAGCACCCGCCAGCCACCCCACAGTACCCGCCAGCCATCCCACAGCACCAGCCAGCCACCCCACAGCACCCGCCAGCCATCCCACAGTATCCGCCAGCCATTGCACAGCACCTGCCAGCCACCCCACAGCACCCGCCAGCCATCCCACAGTATCCGCCAGCCACCCCACAGCATCCGCCAGCCACTCCACAGTACCCACCAGCCATTGCACAGCACCCGCCAGCCACCCCGCAGTATCCGCCAGCCATCCCACAGCACCCGCCAGCCACCCCACAGTATCCGCCAGCCATCCCACAGTGCCCGCCAGCCACCCCACAGCACCCGCCAGGCACCCCACAGCACCTGCCAGCCATCCCACAGTACCCGCCAGCCATCCCCCAGCCACCCAACAGCACCCGCCACCCACCCCACAGTACCCGCCAGCCATCCCACAGTACCTGCCAGCCACCCAACAGCACCCGCCAGCCATCCCACAGCACCCGCCAGCCACCCCACAGTGCCCGTCAGCCATCCCACAGTACCCACCAGCCACCCCACAGCACCCGCCAGCCATCCCACAGCACCCGCCAACCACCCCAAAGCACCTGCCAGCCATCCCACTACACCAGCCAGCCACCCCCCAGCACCTGCCAGCCACCCCACAGCACCCGCCAGCCACCCCACAGCACCCGCCAGCCATCCCACAGTACCCGCCAGCCATCCCACAGCACCCGCCAGCCATCCCAGAGCACCCGCCAGCCATCCCACCGTACCCGGCAGCCACCCCACCGGACCCGGCAGCCACCCACCAGCACCCGCCAGCCACCCCACAGCACCCGCCAACCACCCCACAGCACCCGCCAGCCCAATTAACACCAGGACCCTCCTCCTGGGACTCACAGGTCGACCTGGGGAATCTGGGCCTGTCATACCTGGGCTAGGTCTCGACCCCAGCCACACACTTGACATCCATTTCAGCCCACCAAACCTCATCAATAGAAACACGGTACCACGAGGACGAGGAAATCTAGTGAGAGTTGATGTACACTGTACACTAATAAATAAACAAAAATTTAAAAGGAGCAATAATGTGTTCCATTATTCCCATACACAATTACATATCATATAATTTTATAATTATGTAGATTGATATAATTATATATATATATATATATATATATATATATATATATATATATATATATATATATATATATATATATATATATATATATATATATATATATATATATATACTTTATATATAGAATACAAATGAGAGTCAGACATGGTGGATTGAAGGCATAATATATGAGTGAACAATATATATAAGTATGACATACAATTAATACATAATAAGTAAATAATAAATATAACAAAACATACAAATAAAATAAACACAAATGAAGGTATACTCTATAAACTGACCAATATACAGTATAATTAATACAAAAATAAATATATAATAAATAATACAATGAAGATTTACTAAACAAAAGGAATGAGGGTATAATATATAATTGAACATTTATATATATTGCTATAATATATAATGAAATACAGTATATATATATATATAATAAAATAGATAGGTTATGAAATCAAATATATTAAAATATACTTAAAAAAAAGGAATGAGCGTATCATATATAATTGAACAATATATATAGGTATAATCTATAATAAAATAAATCTATACTAAAATATATAGGTGCAGATTGTGTGATTGGTGCTCAGGCACGCCCCTTTTGTAGACGTGCCGTAGACGTTTTGTAGACGTGTAAAGTAGACGTGCCGTTTTGCCCAAAATCAAAACGGCATACCCAACTCTGCGATGGGTTACCATTATCACTACTAATACCATCATCAATCACAATAAAAACAAAAATCACTACTACTGCCATCATCACTACAACTGCCATCATCACTACAACTGCCACAATCATCACGAGTACTGTCATCATCACCATTACTATGATCATCATCACTACTACTCTCACCATCATCACTGTCCATTGTCACTAGCATCTTAATCACTACTATCATCATTGATACTACAACTATCAACCATCATTACTAATATCATCACCACCATCTTACAATCATCATTACTACTGTTAACATCATCACTACTACTATAACCATCATCATTACTACTGTCACAAATATTACCATAATTTATTCTACTGTCACCATCATCACTACTACTGCCATCATCACCATTACTATGAACTTCATCACCACAACTATCGTCATCATCACTAAACATTTCACCATCCTCACTACTACTCACCATCATCACTAATATTCACACCATCGTCACTACTATCATCATTACTGGTATTATTATCACTACAACTATCATCATTACTTGTCACCATCATCACTACTATTATGACCATCATTACTACTACTGTCACCATCATATCTACTACTGTCATCATCATCACTACTGTCATCATCATCAATACAACTACAACCATCATCACTACAATTATCATCATTATCACTACTATCACCATAAATCCAAATATTACTACCATCACTTCTAATGCCAGCTAAACTAACTTAACCTAGCAAATGCGTAACGAGATGTTTTCGCTCCCAGAACGCCATCATTGCTGTGGGGGGGGGGGGGGGGGGGCAAAACCATATTTGGGACCTAAAATCATAACTATTGCATAAATTCAAAAAAATCTTTTTTGACTGACGTTTGCATTCACGCAACAAATGTTCGTGTAAAATTTGGTGAAAATCCGTCCAACGGTCTAGGAGGAGTTCCGAGACAGACGGACGACGACGACGACGACGACGACAGACTTTTTTTTCGTGTGGTACCCACTATACGGGGGGCGATACCAAACTCTGCTTACGCAGAGTTGATAAAATAAATCTATACTAAAATATATAGGTGCAGATTGTGTGATTGGTGCTCAGGCACGCCCCTTTTGTACCTTGACAGTTCATCGGTTGCACGTCTCACGGGTTTCGTTACGATGTTCGTATGCCATTCTTCTGAGTTGTATCGCAGTCTACTGGGTCGTATATTTTCCGTGGACTATTTGTGTACCCTTCGCACGACTTTTCTTATCTTCTTTGTAGCATTCGTTTTTCCTCCGTATCGGCATCGTTAGAGTCTTAAGGTTGTTGCACACTGACACGAAAGCCCCTCAAGACGAGTTCACGACTTAAAATTTCATCCTGATACGGCGAATCGGCAGCATAATTGAGGATATCGTAAATTAGCCGTGGGTGATAAGAAAAGTCGTGCAAAGGGTGCACTAAAATATCCGCAGAAAAGATATGACCCAGAAGACTGCGATACAACTCAGAAGAAAGATATTAGAACAACGTAACTTTGCCGAGAGACGTGCAACCGTTGGGCTGTCAAAGTACAAAAGGGGCGTACCTGAGCACCAATCACACAATCCGCAACTATTTATTTTAGTATAGATATATTTTATCATAGATTATACCTATATATAGTATTCAATTACATATAATACCCTCATTTCTTATTTCTTTTAGTATATCTTTTAATATATTTGTTTTCATAACCTATCTATTATATTATAGATATAGCTTATAGATTATAGCTATTTATATTGTTCAATTATATATTATACCCTCTATCTTTTTTTTTAGTATATCTCCATTGTATTATATAGTATATATATATTATTTAAATTGGTCATATATATAGTAGTGTTTATTTTATTTTGTCTTTATATTTGATTTATTATTTAATTAATTATATATTGGTTAGATTATATAGTATACCTTCATTCGTGTTTATTTTATTGTCTTTATTTTTTATTTATTATTTACTCTTTATGTATTTAATTGTATGTCATACATATATATATATATATTGTGCACTCATATATTATACCTTCAATCAAGTTTTCCACTATGTCTGACTCTCATTTTTATTCTGTTTATATTTATCAATCTACATATATATAAAACGATATGTAATTGTGTATGTGAATAATGGAACACATTATTACTCTTTTTAAATTTGTATTTATTTATTAGTGTACAGTGTTCATCAACTCTCACTAGATTTCCTCTTCCTCGTGGTGCGGTGTTTCTATTGATGAGATTTGGTGTGCTGGGGAGGACCATACGTCTTTGATACGGACCATACGTCTTTCATATGGACCATATGACTTTGATACGGACCATACGTCTTTGATACGAACCACACAATTTTTAAATGGCGATTTCGCGATGAAGACCAGACTCAGACAGTTGCCAGGGTTTCCCGCGAACATTTGAACAACTCAAAATCTCGTATCGACCCTCGATACGTCGCTTGGACTGTGAGAGTCACCCACGGCTAATTTCCTATATCAACGATTATGTTGCCGATTCACCGTATCAGGCTGAAATTTTGAGTCATGAACTCGCCTGAAGGGACTTTCATGTCAGTGTGTAGCGGACGTGATACACTCTAACAATGCCAGCCACTTTCGCCGCGATCTCTAGGCAATTTGGCAGGGCACATGATTTTTTCGAGACGTAGGTGTTCGTTCCATACTTGAAGGTGCTGCACTTATCTTATTTGAGAAATAATGCTAACCTGTGCCTTGACAGCATATCTGCCCTCTTGTGTGAACTGAGTGAAGTATCTGCTGTACACCCCATCACCGGCTTGTACGTCAGCTGCTTGTCCGTTGTCCAGCAAGTCCAATTCCACTGCTGCGTCTGTGGTGTCGGGGGTTGTCACGTAGGCCCTGAGTACGAGTACAAACTATTTTTACTATAACTACTACTAAATGAAAACAAAATATAACCACATTTAAGAATGGAATGAATTACCTAAAATGTAATGAAACTGATCCACACAATCAGTAGGTAATCATTGTTTTGTCTAACACTATGTAGGCTTTCAGCTGTTTCCATACTTGTGCGGTACCTATATAACAAATATTTCCAATGTACAATCTTACAATGTGAACCGGTTTTGCTGCATCTTATGTTCTCTAAATTCGCCCACACAATTTATATATTCCAAGGGATTGTTTTACATTTTATGTTCATGTTATTAGATTCTCCAATTCCTTTACCCCTTGGACTGCAAACAATTCATTTATAAACATAATATGATGCAATATTATATACAAATATGTTCGTGATAATTAATTACTAGTAAACTACCTTTAAGTTATAATTATGTCGACCTATGTACAGTTGCCCCATGAATTTGTATCCGCTTTGTGGTGTTATGTATGGAAGTAAAACAGTTTGATCGACTTACAAAATCAATCACTTATAGACCTAATAACCAATCACATAAATTAACTTCAGCATTCCAAACTAAACTAAACTTCATTCATGTCGTTTTCTTTCCATACAAAAATCACGGAATGGACAGAAATAGATGTAAATAACTGGATTTCATGTTAGTAATATGTGGATATTATGTACCTTGTTGAGGCACGGTAACTGCTTTGTAATTTGATATGCCAGAAATGTTAATATATAATAATGTATATATGTAACAACACCGATTAAACCCATACTACATAACAAACACATGCAAGGTGTTATTTCAACATTCCAGTCACTTCAATACATGAAAATAACGGAACATGGGAAACAAAGGTAAAGTAAATTAAATTATGCTTGTGTTACCATCTAGAGTAGTTCATTACCAATTACGTACACACACACACATAACACACACAGACACAGTATGTTCAAAAAGAAAGTTTATGGTGTAATAATAATCTATCATAATATATATCGTCTGCTTGTACTGGATAACATTAAGAAGCGGTCCATTTAAAAAATATGAATAGTATACAATCTAACTAGAGGCACATTACAGTGCTTCACTTTTACAATGTATGATTTGTAAACACAATACCTAACATATACATACTTTTTAAAGACACAATGACTCAAGGAAAGAAAAACAAAGACAAAACAGAAAGGTCCATGTGCATGAAAGCATCAACCACTCATAACATATTTGTTTAACAACTGGATTTAAACTGTTGTAGGTTTCAAGTTTCTGGAAAGCTACCCCAAGGAAGTGAAATCAAGAGAGTAGTAGTTCTGGGAATAACGGACTTTTAATAAGCGGCAATTCTAAATAGTATAGGATAGTGTGTGAAATCATGAGCATTACCAGCTATCCTAGTACTGCAGTAAAAGATGTGTAGAGATGGCACAACTGAATCACGTTCCTGAGAACATTTGCTGTGCAAATATCTGAATACTGCAAGGTATGCAACATCATTTCATATGAATACTGGATGAAGGTCCTGCGAGATTGCAGGGTTATGGAATAATCTAATAACTTTATTTTGAGTTTTATCCAACTGCCTAAATGCAAGCACTCCACATTCATTCCATGAGAGTGAGAAGTATTCCATCTCAGAACGCACATGAATTGTATACTGTATATAATGGACAACTGCTCGTAAGTGAAGAATTCTCGAACCTGTACAGAATTTCCTTTTTTCGAAGAGGCCTTTTTTGCAATGGATCTAACATGAGGTGTCCAGCTTAGGTTGACATGCATTGTTACACCAAGGACATCAATACTTGAGGAAACAAATTATGTGGGAGCCAGAAAGATTTTCTCTGTTTGAAAATTGTGTATGTACTTGTTTTTATGTGCTTTAAAATAAACTAGATTATTATGTCCCCATTCAATAATATTAGAAAGATCCTGGCTCAGAGAAATGACAGTGCATATTTTGGAATATATAATATCAGGCTGTGTGAAAGAACTGCTAAATGTGAAGGAACTGTGGAGTGCTGAGTCACCTGCATAGGAATGTATTGGGTTATGAGAGATAGATAGGAGATCATTTATATGAATGGGGAACAGAGTTGGGGCCAACACTGGTCCCTAAGGAACACCAGCATTTATTGAGTTAAATTGAGAATAAAGGCCATCTACCATTACACATATTTTTATGTTATAAAGATATTAACCCAAGAGCTGCAAAGGGGATGGCTCATTCACAGGGGACAAAAAGGAAATGAGCGAACTCTTACGCAGGCAGTATGAAATGGCCTTCAGTGAGCCTGATGAAACAAAAGCCTTCCGAGACCAAAATATATTTTTCATGGAAGCCTCGCCCATGGAAACCCCCCAGATGCTGGATATTGATTTTGGTCCAAAAGACATAGAAGAGGCCATTTCCAACATGCCATCTCACTCGGCACAAGGCCCGGACTCATGGAATTCGATCCTAATGAAGAAATTTAAGGAAAACCTCTCAAAACCCCTGGCTATAATGTGGAGAAGGATTCTTGACACTGGTGAAATACCAGATAGCTTGAAAAACGCAATAATTGTGCCACTGCATAGCGGAGGGAGTAAAGCACTAACAACAAACTACCGCCCGGTAGCTCTAACCTCCCACATCATTAAAGTTTTCGAGCGAGTACTGCGAAGCAAAATCTCAGCATTCATGGAGGCAAATGAACTACACAACACCGGTCAACGTGGGCTCAGAGTGGGAAGATCATGTCTTTTGGAACATTATGACAACATTCTTAAAGCGCTAGAAGAAAATAAAAACGTGGATGTCATTTACACCGATTTTGCTAAGGCATTTGATAAATGTGACCATGGTATAATAGCCCACAAACTAAAAGCAAAGGTATAACGGGGAAAGTCGGAGGTGGATATACAATTTCCTCGTAAACCGGAAACAATCAGTAGCAGTAAACCAAGTCACATCTGAGCCTTCGGATGTCAAAAGCTCAGTGCCCCAAGGAACAGTGCTAGCCCCCCATCTGTTCCTCATACTAATTAGCGACATAGATACCAACACAAGACACAGTACGGTGTCGTCTTTTGCTGATGACACAAAACTAAGCAAGATAGTAAACTCACAAGAGGACACGGGCCGGCTGCAGGAAGACTTAAATGTAGTGTGCCAGTGGACCAGGGAAAACAACATGCAATTCAATGAAGACAAATTCCAATTAATACGGTACAGAAATAATAATGTTAAAGAAAATACAAACTTCCTAACAGAATCTAACCACATAATAGAACGGAAAGACAGTGTGAAACACCTTGGGGTATTAATGGCTGAAAATATGGGGTTCAAAGAACATAACCAGGTCAAAGTTGCGGCTGCGAAGAAACGTCTAACGGGTTGGATTCTGCGTACATTTAAAACACGCGGTGAATTACCCATGATAACTGATAACGCTCTTCAAATCTCTAGTGCTACCGCGGCTTGAATACTGTAGCATATTAACATCCCCATACAAAGCATGTGAAATAAATTACTTAGAGAGTGTACAAAGAAATTTCACTTCGCATATAAGTTCGGTAAAACAGATACACTATTGGGAGCGTTTAAGAGCACTGAAACTGTACTCGCTGGAGTGTAGAAGAGAACGTTACCTAATAATATACACATGGAAAATTGCAGAGGGTTTAGTACCAAACCTACATACCCAGATAATCATGAAATTCAGTGATAGGAGAGGCTGGGAATGCGATATCCCCTGGATGAATAACGGGTGCTATGGGCTCTCTGCGAGAAGGCTGGTTATCACATAGAGGCCCACGTCTCTGCAACAAAGTCCCACGGCGAGTAAGAGACATGAGGGGCGTCTCGTTAGACAACTTCAAGAGAGTCCTCGATGTCGAACTGCAAAAAGTGCCAGACGAGCCCATCTTCGCAGGGGAGCGTGCTGCCCCTTCGAACAGTCTGCTGCACCAAATCACCACCCAGAACAAGGGGCCGTACGCTCCTCAGTGCCGCTAGAAGTGTGGTAAACTCAACACAAGTATGTGTGAGCGAATAGATAGTATTGTTGGAAGGTTTTACTGGCTGAATGTGATTGTATTTCCAGCAGATATCACATAAAAAAAAAAAAAAAAAAAAAAAACACGCTCCAGGACCGGTGAAATGGAAACAATATGTGTTTAGAGTGTTCGGTTCATTACCATCACCTTCTCTTCTCCCCTTCCATCTGTCTTACCCCTTCCCCTCCTTCTTCAACATAGAAAAATGCAAAGTATTACACACCGGTAGTAACAACGCTAAAAAAGATTACTCAATGAACAACATTCAACTATCTATTTCAAATAATGAAAAGGATCTGGGAGTTATAATATCAAGTGACCTGAAGCCGAGTAAACAGTGTACAGAGGTAATACAAACTGCTAATAAATTGGTGGGTTTCATTGGCAGAACAAAAAAATCATAGTTACTCTATTCAACACATTGATGCGTCCCCATCTCGAATACTGCGTGCAATTCTGGTGACCGTACTACAGAAAGGACATAATAAATAAACTTGAAAAGGTGCAACGCAGAGTCACTAAAATTATACCTTGATTGCGTAATAAACCGTATGAAGAGCGCTTAAAAGAACTAAATTTGTTTAGCTTTACAAAGCGCAGAATGAGAGGTGACCTAATAGAGGTGTTTAAAATCTTCAAGGGTTTCAGTAACCTAAATGTAAGCAAATTATTTACGATCAATCAAGCAAACACGAGAAACAATGGTTATAAGATTATAGGCAAGCGTTTTCATTCTCAAGAGGCGAAGCATTTCTTCTTTAACCGTGTTGTGAATAATTGTAATAGACTACCTCGAACATTGTAAAATGTAATACTGTCAAAACATTTAAGACCCATCTGGATAAACACATGGCCAATAACCCCCAATTAACACAGTTTCTTTCAGAATAACACGCAACAAAGTGTCAACGCATACCGCAATGTATATTGATATTCATACATCTGTTCCCTTTCAGAATTGTAGTAATAGAGTTAGCTTAGATTACAAATCAACTTCATTTTCTCCCTGTCCTATCCGAATTTCCGTGTCAGTTTTTCCATACTACATGGTATTTTTCGTATCTGTTTCCATGTCAGCATTAGCTGGAGGGAGTGGTGGGTGGGGAGGAGCCTTCTTCTTTGCTATCCTTTTCTCTACCTCGTAGTCAGTAGATTAGTAGTTTTAGATATCCAAATTGCCCCGTAAGGACCAATAGGTCTGTTGCAGTTTGTTCTCCTTTGTATTCCTTTGTATCCCCCCCCCCTCCCCCTTTGTCCCTCCACTTCCCTCTTCCTCATGTATCCAATATTAAACCTCCCCCATTGCCTATAAATTGTCTCTCCCACCTCAAATATGTTTAGTCACACTCCTGTACATTCCCCCACCCCGCTCTACCCTCATAAAGGCCCAGGAGACAACTAGAATGTCAATATGCCTTAACCAGGCAGAGGAAGCACATCTATGTCACGCTCGCTCCCACCTCCCTTCCCAACTCTTCCCGTCACAAATATATGGTTTCACACTGGATATTTCCTCTTTACACCTACTTTCTGGTTCTTCAATGTTCACATGCTCATTAAGTAAGTAAACATGCGCATATGAAGCAGTAATAGTGTTTTATATGGTAAATATAATTAATTTCGTCCCTAATGCCCTATAAAGGCGTAGCACCGGCAGCATTTTTAAAAACATATCTATTGCAGCTGCAGAGTTAAGAATTAAATGGAGCTAGTAATGCAAGGCATAGTGTAACATCTTCGACAGCAAAGATTCATGCCAAACTCTATTAAAGGCCATTGAAATATCCAGTGTTATTGTATCCGTTTCATCATGTTGGCTCATAGCTTGGTTAATTTGATGCGTAAGAAGGCAAAATATATCTGCAGTTGATCGATCATCTCTAAATCCATAATGTCTATCACTTGATGTTCTCAGATTGGCCCTCAAGAAACTACATGAGGAGTCGAAGGCACTAGGTTTAAAAGTCTCTGGGACTAAGACCAAAGTCCAAGCATTTGGTGACTTATTGGATCATACAGTGCAACCTCCTCTCTTTTTTCACTGACCAACCTGGTGATTAAACCTAAATTTTGTCTATTCTAAATGACCTAGAGCAGCTAGTTCAGCACCACACCCAACTCCCGGACCACCCTGGAGACCGGTCCAACATCCTCAACATATCTCTAACCTCTAATCCAAGCCAATAACCTTTCCAATAGTTTTACTTCCTCATCTCTCCCTCCTCTTTTCCACTCTGATGGCACTACCGTCACTTCTTCCTCTAACAAAGCTGAACTCTTTGCTCAAACTTTCTCTAAAAACTCAACTTTGGATGATTCCAGTGCTATTCCTCCACCCCCCTCTCACTTACCTTTTGCCTAATATCATAATCTCTTTTAAGGATGTCTTTCTGCCCTCTCTCGGCATAATACTAAAAAGGCATACAGACCGGATGGTGTTCCTCCTGTTGTACTCAAAAACTGTTCTTCCGTGCTGGCTCCCTGCCTAGGCAAACTCTTTTGTTTCTCTCTTTCCTCTAATGTCTTTCCTTCTTGCTTGACGTTTGCTCTTTTTAAACCTGTTTCAAAGAAGGGTGACCACCCCCAACTCTCCAATTATTGTCCAATTGCTCTCATTTCTTGCATCTCTAAAGCTTTTGAAACTATTCTTAACTCTAAATTTCTTAAGCATATTGAAATAACGGGACCCAAAGGAGAACCACACAGAGTAGCCGCAGTCAGAGAACCCAGGAACAGCAGGAGAAAATGATTTAGAAAGAAAAACATTTCCCATTCTCCAGAGAACGGGAAACACAAGAACGGGAAATCTGACCCCTGGACCCATTCTCTAATTCCCGGACAAACAGGTGAGTTGCCCCCAAAAGGCAGGTCAAGCCCCACCAATCATCACCTCACATGGCCCCACCAATCACAGTGCGGGGCTCAAACAGCCAAGGCAGAACTTTCCCCTGAATACTATGTTGAAAAAGTGTTTATGCAAGCTAAGCATGAAGAGCCCTAGGAGTATTTAAATCGTTGGGGCCCTTCACCCTCGAGAAGCTGCCATGCGAGAAGGAAAGTGAAATGGTGATAAGACGTGCCACGGAAGAAAATCATTACATAAACAATCCAAATAGCCAAAACAATTAGTGAACAGAAAATCACGAATTACATCATCAGCTAGATAGTATAAGTAAGAAACAGAAGTCAAAAGGACGAGAACCTCGGTGCGATGTCATTAAGCACCATAATATATTTTTCATGTAATTATTATACTCAACATAGCCAATTTTGATGTATTTACTTTGCCCCTATTAATGCGAGATCATGCAACCTGACCAAGAGAAATACCCCAAATATAGCCTGACTGAAACTACAGGAAGTCAGTTCACACTCAGTAGGCTTACTCCGTCCGGATTATATTGTCCGGGAGTATTACCCACCTACTAGCACTCCGTCCGGATTATACTGTCAGGGAGTCGCTCCCCCTAAACGCTCTGTCCAGATTATACTGTCCGACAGTCGTTCACCCCCCGAGAGAGAAGGTGCCTGCTGTTCTGTGCCCCCTGCCCTTGGACTCCTAACGAAGTGGTCCCCTGACGTTCAGCTGCTGTACCCGGAGCTCTACGACGCCCCGACCCTCGTACTTGGCTCTTCTCCTTCCCGCACGCTATCCTAAGTGTTTCTGGGTATCTCAATTTGTGGCTATTGTTGAAGGTAAGGTAGAATATGGGAGTATTCCGGAAGTGTTAATAAGTTGATCTGTGCCAATTAATTATTCTATTACCTATCTGTGTACACGTTACATAGTCATTTGTCGTCCCATAAATCTTGATCTGTGCAAGTGAATTCATAGTACCAGATATTGCTCCGTGTATCCTTTGAAGTGAAATCCTCATTGTATTATTTATAATCATAAATTGTGCACCCGTTATATAAACTTATCTCGATCCAGGCTGAAACGGAATACTCTCACATTTCACCTTTATATGTTATTTATTCTCTTGTGTTTCCAAGTTGAGGCGAAAGCGTATACCATGAAGATATTCCCTATATTACCACCATTTACCTAGGACCTATGCCCAAATTTTAATCTATCTATCTTTCCATACCGAAAAGTCAAGAACCCCTTGAGTTAACCTTAATTCTATTATTCGAGCTATCTAGTTCATATAGTGCTTGTGAAGTAATCTAATCTATGTGTGCGGGTTGTTAATAATTCTTTTCACACATTTATAGTAACTCTAATTAAAGTTATTATATATTCGTGTCACCATATTATTTTAGGAACCGATTCTCCATTTAATTTACTATGATAACGGTAAATGTTTAATTGCATCTTGTGTTATGTAATCCACGTTACGTCATATCTTCGAATCACATATTGCCAGATAGGGATTTGTTAATGTATTCAAATTTCCTTTTCATACTACTATCGTAGTATTTTACCCAGTACAACTTCGTTGTGTATGCCCCTTTTTATTCTGAGTTAATTCGAATTCTAATTTACTGTGATTTCCAGTCGCATTTTAATTGAGTGTATTTTCATTTTTTTATATTAATTTGCATTCATTCCAAAAACCCTGTTATAGTGATTCATTGATCTAAATTTGAATTTGAATTCTACATACGTGTGAATTGATCTCATACCCGGTCTATAATTATTTTTCGTACCTCGTGTGTTGATTCTTTCACCAAACCGCTTAGACAAGTTAGTTCTAATTTAAACTACTTTGCCTCTAAGATCCTTAATATATCTCTAACTTTCATCTGTGCTTTATAATCGCACTAAAGAAAATTGTGAGTTTACAACTAAGCAGTCCATCTGACCTAGGGTCGAATGCACTACACCTGTTTACCTTACCTGTGAGACCCCCAGTTAATCCCCTTGATTAGCGCTTACCGCCCCGTGCCCGTGAACGCTTTCCCAGGCCGGTTCACTTTGTGTCACAAATCATCACGTTAGACGCTACGCTCACATACGTGTTATCATCTTATTGAATTACTGTGTACATGTGTAAGTTATTTTTCCTGCATATTCATATTACTGATACTGTGTGTGTGTAACGTGATTTATAATATTTAAGTTATCATTATAGACCATACTATATTTGATACGTCACTGATTTTCCTTTATCGTCTGCCATATATGACAGATCGATAGAGTCGAGTTATTATTCTATGCCATTCAATAAATTAGAGTGTAAAGTAACCTGTGTTCTTATTGTATGAATGCTGCCTTGGAGTGAAGAGTTAATGCAAGATTTATAAAGCTAGACGTGACCCTGTCGAGCATATTCTATCTCACGATATCCTATTACAGGATTGTTAACGAGATTATACAAAGTCGAGTTGAAATACCAACCCGACATTTCACTGGTGGCAGCGGTCTCGATACGGCATATCAGCTTGCTTAAATTTTGTTTTTCTTGCTTGCACTCACAACTTCCCCAATAACTATGGCAGCTAAATCACTCGATATCATGGCATTTATGCCAGAGGAGAATGACAGGAATTTATGTGGAAATGGTGAAACCCGTCCTGGATCTGATGTTCCAGGACCAAGACGCTTCCAGTCGTAATGAAGTTAGATAGATATGCAGGGACAGTATCAGGGTATGTGCATGACCAAATGCCTGGTTTAACTTGGGCACCATTTGAAAATTATGTAAAAACCGCCATTAACCCTGTCCTAGGACAAAAAATCTCGGACAGGCATTTTCATCAAGTCAAATACCATGGGAATTTCGACGACATGATCAGTGAGTTAACACAGCTCGCTGTCACCGCGTTCACAGAGGAAACCCCCGCCCAAAGGAAGAAGATTATTTTCAGGGCCTTGCTGAGGATGCTACTTTTGGCGGTGGCGGATCACTTCTCCATTGTTGAACCCACTAATTACGACACGGACATGCCGGTCGTAAGGCGGATTGTGGCCCTGAGGCAAACCCGGGGTCAAGATATGGTAACCGCCATACAGAAAGCCACCACACACCCATCCACTGTGCCTGCCCCTAGCCCTATGGCACCTCGAGCCAGTGATAAGGCTGAGGAATGGGCCAGGATTCGCCCAGGAGACTGGAAACTGTGCAACAATTAGTGTCTGTTGATGTCCTTGCGAAGGTCCTTCACCGAGCTGACGAAAAGATGGACCAGATCACCCAGTTGGTGGGCCCAGATTCCCTGGATTAAACCAAGGCGGATCGCCACCATTGCGGAGGACGGCACGGCCAGATTTGATGAAGGCTCCGAAGAAGACAACGAAGAGGACCCCGAGCCAGAAATGGAGGCACCACAAGATCTGGATTTTCAGACCGCCCCTGTACACAATTAACTGTCAAAATGGCGGGGGCTCATAAGGAAGCAGACTCAGAAAAACTGCCCATCTACAGGAAACTCACTCTGAACGGGGTGAAAGTTCGCCTACTGATCGATACGGGGGAATCCCGATCATGCCTCTTCTCTCCTTCTTTAAACAACACAAGAAAGCCTTAGGCACTATCCAACCTTCCTCAATTGTGTTAGTAAGTGCCGATGCCAAAGTTATAAACAATTTTGGACAAACACTTCCCCTATATGTGAATACCCTTGATCCTAACCACGGAACTAACCACTCTTTCGTGATGTATGATCCCAAGGGGACCCTATACGATGGATATTTGGGTCTCGATTTACTCACGAAACTGAGTGCTTCCCTCGATTGTGGGAGAAGAACACTGACGTTCTCACCCCCCCCCCCCCCCCCCCCCCGCACCACCAAAAATAAATAAAAAATAGTGCCTCTCATCGAGGCACCCAACCAAAACCCCAGACTAGAGATACCCCCCGCCCTTGTCCTCTTTCACCCAAAATCTTACCTTTAATCCAGCCCATTCCTACCATAACACTCCCCAATCCTGTTCCTTCCCCTCAAACTTCGATTTCTTCCCCTTATATCTTGCCCATCACTCAAGCAGTCGCTGCCAAACTCGTGACACTCCCACCTCATCATGAAAAATGGATCCCCATTGTACCCACCTTGCCTGGGGATGCCATTATGACCTCTCACCTCCAAAGCCCCTTTGATAGGGACTGCCTAACCGCTCCTAGTATAATTTCTTACCGATTGAATTGCATCAAAATCGCCAATATATCAGACCAGCCCATTACCCTACTAAAAGGTTTAACCATTGGAGAGCTAGAGCCTTATGCGGAAGAGCTATCCATTCCCGCTGATAATCCCTCTCACACTCCTTTACCCTTACCCTCTATTCCTTCCCATTTAACCCCCCAACAACAAGCCGCCCTGAAGAATCTCTTAACCACTTACCAAGACATTTTTGCCACTTCAAATAGAGATGTGGGAAAAACCAACGTGCTCCATCATCCTATTCATACAGTTGGACACCCCATCAAGCAACCCATCAGAAGAAAAAATCCCATTCAAAGACAAGAAGAGGAATCCCAAGTACAAGACTTATTGGCCACAGGAGTGGTCCGCCCCTCGCCAAGCCCTTGGTTGTCCCCGGTAGTACTTGTACGAAAGAAAGACGGGACCACCCGATCCTGTATAGATTATCGCAGACTCAATGATGTAACAATTAAAGATGCCACCCCCCTCCCCCGGATTGATGACTCCCTAGACTCCCTCCTTGGAGCTAAATGGTTCACTATCCTGGATATACAAGCAGGGTATTGGCAAGTTCCAGTCCTCCCCAAACATCAACCAAAGACGGCGTTCGCCACCAGCCAAGGCCGCCTGTACGAATTCACCGTATTACCTTTCGGTTTATGCAATGGTCCTGCCACATTCTCTCAATTGATGGAATCCGTGTTGCAAGGGTTGACCTGGGAAACCTGCCTAGCTTACGTGGACGATATTGTCCATACTTAGTATACTCTATCTAGTATGAACAGTTTCGATGTTACGTAATCTGGGTTGATGTAGCGTTACGTATCTTTCCGTAGTCTTAAGTTGAACGCTTCCATAACCTTGGTCGAACGTTCCATGATTGGGTAGAATATATTATTCTGTAGTTGTATATGGGAAAGTAGTGTAGGATTATAATTCCCATATATATATATATATATTTGTATTATTTAAGATTGTTCATAAGTATCTCATTGTAAAAAAGATGGGATACATTTTCCATATGTTATGTGCGTGCATGGTAGGTCACAACAGAGACAAACACAACGCGCTCGCTCACTCTCCAACCAACCTCCGTCCCAGCTACACACGCTAAGCCTTCTTCCTATAGTTTTATATATCAGGTGTTTTCGCTTCACTTTCATCTCATATTTCATATAGTCACTACATCATCATCTTTGTTAGTTATCACAACGTAAATATCTATCCTATCCTAGCCTCTTTTCATACGCTTGTTTACCTTACTAACCACTTCAAGTCATCTAGCCTATTTTCCGCCATCCTCCAATCACCAGCTGAGTTCATCTAACGGGTAATTATTCTATATGGTTAATGCTTCTCCCAAATTAATAATATACAGTCCACTTTATCTAGATTAACCGTAGACATCATCGTGTTCGGAAAAACCTGGGCTGAACATCTACAACGCCTCCAACAAGTTTTCCAAAGAATCTGAGAGGCCAACTTAAAACTGAAACCCTCAAAATGTACGTTGGCAAAGACTGAAGTACAGTTCCTAGGCCACATCGTATCCGACATAGGAATTTCACCAGATCCCCACAAATTAGATGCCATTGGAAAGATTACCCCCCCCCCCCCTCCCCCCCTATAATGTCAAAGGAGTCCGAGCATTTCTTGGACTAGCCTCATATTATAGAAGGTTTGTAAAAAAAATTGCTACCATTGCTAAGCCTCTCCATGACTTGACCAAGAAAGATGAACCACTCCTTACGATTACAGGCTTTCAATACCCTGAAGGAATTGTTGATTGCATCACCTGTTGTCTCTTTCCCCGACTACACCCAACCCTTCCGATTGTAAACAGATGTCTCTCAAACTGGAATAGGTGCCGTGTTAGGACAAACACGAGAGGGCCGAGAACACATAATAGCCTGTGCCTTCGGACCTTAAACCCAGCAGAAGTAAATTATCCCGTGACAAAGAGAGAATGCCTGGGTATCATTTGGGCCCTTCAGCATTTTAACACCTTACGAGCGGCCTATGCGGTTTATTTATGTGTACCGCACAGCGGGGTGTTTTTAGCCAAAATAGGGCTGTTTACGTGATCATGTTCATGCCTAAATAAGACCCAGAACGTAAAACAAGTACCTATCCCTGAAAGGGCATAAACAGAGCTTTCGAATGACACCATAACGATCCTTGTATGATGGATAGTTTTCTTGCAATAACCGTGCAACGCGAGTGCAAAAAGCAGGTAATTCGGTACTTTCAGTACATAATTGAGTATGTAGCGAGTGAGAGAGGGAGGAGGGAGCTGAGATTTGTGTCAGTAGGTTCGCCGCGGTGGTCTGGAGCAGTCATACGCTCGCTAGTCTCCTGCCACCACTTGTCTCTCTCTCTCAGCCACATTACGTGCTGAAATTGCCACTCGAGTTATGTCGAGCGCCGCCACATAGTCCAGCTTTATTTAACTCGACTTATGTTGCTCGCCGCTAATTAAGGGTTAAGGCCTATTTAGCAGGTGTAAAAGTCACCATCATCACCGACCACCACGCCCTACAATGGTTAAGGAAATCCGACACCAAGAATGCTTTAATTGTCAGATGGAGAGAAAGTTTGGAAGAATTCGATTTTGAAATATTCAACGGATCAAGAACAACAAGAACTCCTCAAACTATTTCAACGACAAGAAAAACCTGACTGGATGCCCCGAACCATGTTCTCCCAACTCACTAGACGAGGAGACAACCTGTTCACGCCCGAGGGAAAAATTGTAATCACCCCAGCAGCCGCCCTATCCACTATGCAATCCATCCATATGCACAATGGCATCCATCTGGCCCAACGAAAACTGACAGCCACCTTTCAACAGGTGTATTGGACCCCCTCCCCATACATCACTGCCAAACGCATCACTGAAGCCTGTCGCTCCTGTGCCCTAGGCAAAGACAGGACCCGCACCCCGGGACCTTCCGGAAAGTTAGTGGCAAACAAAGCTTGGCAACTATTAGCCGTTGATGTGATGGGACTATTAGAAAGAAGTCAAGGTTTCAAATATATCATTACTTTCGTGGACACATACTCCAAATATGTGATCGCCTGGCCCGCTAAAGAGCATTCCGCGTTAGCAGTAGCAGAAGCCATGATCCAACATGTGTTCCCATACTTCGGTTTGCCAGAAGCCATACATTCCGACAACGCCCCAGAATTTATCAGCCACATCTGATCCCAAGTATTTCAAATGTGTGGGTATAAGATCAGCCACTCCTCCCCATATTGGCCCCAAGGGAATTCCATCTGTGAAAGAAACCACCGCATGATTGCAAACCAAGTCCGGACAAGATTGCAACAGATGAATACCAAGGATTGGCCAAGCCAGGTAAAAATCGTTCAGTGGGGAATTAACACCTGTCCCCGAAAAGACGGGATATCACCACATGAGCACATCTTTGGAGTGCCACCCCTACTGCTCCCATTACGCCATTTAGCTGTCCCATATGAGCCCTCATCTAATTTTGATCAGTCCCTAGTTCATTTAACCCGGGAACTGCGGGAAGACTCTTAAGAGTTCCCCCGGCGGACTGCGGGAAGACTCTTAAGAGTCAGAGAAAAAAAAAATCAACTTTAAACATCGAAACAAAAAATATATATATTTTTTAATTTTTTTTGGGCCCCTGGGCCATGCAAAATATCACTCCTCTACCTCCCCTCCTTCCCCACTTTCCTCCCCTCCTTCAGTTATCACCTATTTTCCCTGTTATTCCCTTATTCTGAGGTATATTTTTGTGCTAACATTAGCGAGTTGCAAGCAGGGCATTGTCATCAGTGTTAGCAAGCGAGTGCAAGAGAGAGAGAGAGAATATCGATCGACTGTGTCTCAGTGGCCTTGGGGGAAATTGGCGGGAAAGCAGGTTGCCTCACCCATACATTATATAACTCGCGGCCTATAACTCCGATTTTGACCATCCAAACGCTGTTTTCACTCGTTTTATTGTTGTTTCAGGTTAATACCTTTATAATCAACCCATAATAGGCGCGTATGGATAAGTATTAATGCTATTTATGGTAAAATGAATATTTTAGTGATGGAAATAGCTCAAATACGTCAGCACAGGGGGACGTTTCTAATTACCCCCATGCGCACTTCTTAGGTTAAAGAATCGCCTATGACAACTCCAGTATCTGCAAGACCTAAAACCTGACGAAACCGCCAAAGTAAATCCTCATCACGTTGGTGACCTCGTGATGGTTGCTCGACTGCCAGTGCCGTCCAAATTAAAACCTATGTATCAAGGCCCTTTCGAAATTTTAACTGTTCCAAATTGTTATCAGATAACTATAAACTACTTTGGTGAGTCACGCACATACCGAAATAGATATGTACGTAGGTTTCAACCAGTAGATGATAATACCATTTGCTTGCAGATTCCACAGATAATAACATGTTGCCTGCTAATAATGACCAGAAATTGGGGACCTCAGAACCTTCACCCCCTCCTCTTCCTTCCGTTTCCCCACTACCTCCTCTTAGAGAGGAACTCATTCGCCAACTTCTTCCTCCCATACCTAAACCATATAATCGCCCAAACCCCCTGCAAATAAATCTTCCATCCAGATTATTCGGGTCCGTCAGCCCCTCTCCCCTTCCTCCTCACGTTGTCTCTGTCCCTCCCCAATTACTTACGCAAATTGAAGATAATACCGTCAGTAAATCCCCCACCCCTCCCCTTCTGTCAGTCTGCAAATTTTGTCTGAATCTACATGCACCCTTCCCAGTTCACCAATCTTACAAACTATTCCCCATTTGCTTCGTCAATCAACCTCTGATATAACCTCCCTCTCTTCACCCCAACCTAATATTCAACCAGACACCTTAATCCCCCTGACCAGTACACCTGCTCATATGAGACCTGACCAGGTCCTTCCATCAGTTAGCACGCCCCCTCCCAGACCATCAATTTCTCCTATCATGCCTACTTCCATACCATATGAACCTTCCAACATTCAGAAAACTGTCTCTACTTCACCCCCTACTAATGTGTCCATGCCAACCCGAAATGTTCAATCACCCAGCCTAATACCCCCTTATTTGATCCAACATGTACGAGATTCGGGCGTCGCGTGAAAACACCGCAGAGATTGGCTCCCACCTTCCGGCCAACCTACAAGCGGCGGCCTCCCCTAAAAGGCACCACCTCGTGGCACATCAAAGGCACCGCCACTTCTACTGCGAGGTCACCTAGCCAGCCTGTGTCATACCCTCACACCTATGACACAGGCCCCCTCACCACCAGGCCCCCCCCCCCCCCCCACCTGGGAAACCCACTTCCAACACTCCTACAATTGACACTGCACGAGCAACTCCTCCACGAGCAACAACTCCAGCAGCCCTTAAACCCGGATCCAAGATGAAGATAAACAGTGTCTTCATATCATCCGACCGGAAGCAACCTGAAGCCCTCTTCTCCCCGAGCCATCTCCTTCAGGTGACCAACAGCTTCACAGCACCACTCGAAGTAACGGTAAAAATTTACCCCACCTGACGAAACTACAACCCTCTGGTGCTTGGTACTGGACCATTTGACACTGACTCTCACCACCCCCACCTGCCGCAAGTATATTATGAGGTCTCGCGGCCGAGACTTTTATTCCATCGAAGGTGGTGAAATAACGGGACCCAAAGGAGAACCACACAGAGTAGCCGCAGTCAGAGAATCCAGGAACAGCAGGAGAAAAGGATTTAGAAAGAAAAACATTTCCCATTCTCCAGAGAACGGGAAACACAAGAATGGGAAATCTGACCCCTGGACCCATTCTCTAATTCCCGGACAAACAGGTGAATTGACCCCAAAAGGCAGGTCAAGCCCCACCAATCATCACCTCACACGGCCCCACCAATCACAGTGCGGGGCTCAAACAGCCAAGGCAGAACTTTCCCCCGAATACTATGATGAAAGAGTGTGTATGCAAGCTAAGCATAAAGAGCCCTAGGAGTACTTAAATCGTTGGGGCCCTTCACCCTCGAGAAGCTGCCATACGAGAAGGAAAGTGAAATGGTGATAAGACGTGCCACGGAAGAAAATCATTACATAAACAATCCAAATAGCCAAAACAATTAGTGAACAGAAAATCACGAATTACATCATCAGCTAGATAGTATAAGTAAGAAACAGAAGTCAAAAGGACGAGAACCTCGGTGCGATGTAATTAAGCATCATAATATATTTTTCATGTAATTATTATCCTCAACATAGCCAATTTTTATGTATTTATTATGCCCCTATTAATGCAAGATCATGCAACCTGACCAAGAGAAATACCACAAATATAGCCTGACTGAAACTACAGGAAGTCAGTTCACACTCAGTAGGCTTACTCCGTCCGGATTATATTGTCCGGGAGTATTACCCACCTACTAGCACTCCGTCCGGATTATTCTGTCCGAGAGTCGTTCACTCCTCGAGAGAGAAGGTGCCTGCTGTCCTGTGCCCCCTACCCTTGGACTCCTGACGAAGTGGTCCCCTGACGTCCAGCCGCCGTACCCGGAGCTCTACGACGCCCCGACCCTCGTACTTGGCTCTTCTCCTCCCCCACGCTATCCTAAGTGTTTCTGCGTATCTCAATTTGTGGCTATTGTTGAAGGTAAGGTAGAATATGCGAGTATTCCGGAAGTGTTAATAAGTTGATCTGTGCCAATTAATTATTCTATTACCTATCTGTGTACACGTTACATAGTTATTTGTCCTCCCATAAATCTTGATCTGTACAAGTGAATTCATAGTACCAGATATTGCTCTGTGTATCCTTTGAAGTGTAATCCTCATTGTATTATTTATAATCATAAATTGTGCACCCGTTATATAAACTTATCTCGATCCAGGCTTAAAACGGAATACTCTCAAATTTCACCTATATATGTTATTTATTCTCTTGTGTTTCCAAGTTGAGGCGAAAGCGTATACCATGAAGATATTCCCTATATTACCACCATTTACCTAGGACCTATGCCCAAATTTTAATCTATCTATCTTTCCATACCGAAAAGTCAAGAACCCCTTGAGTTAACCTTAATTCTATTATTCGAGCTATCTAGTTTATATAGTACTTGTGAATTAATATAATCTACGTGTGGGGGTTGTTAATAATTTTGTTCACACATTTATAGTAACTCTTATTCAAGTTATTTTATATTCGTGTCACCATATTTTTTTAGGGACCGATTCTCTATTTAATTTACTATGATAGCGGTAAATGTTTAATGGCATCTTGTGTTATGTAATCCACATTACGTCATATCTTTGATTCACGTATTGCCAGATAGGGATTTATTAATGTATTAAATTTAATTTTCATACTACTATCGTAGTATTTTACCCAGTACAAGTTCGTCGAGTATGCCCCTTTTTATTCTGAGTTCATTCGAATTCTAATTTACTGTGATTTCCAGTCGCATTTTAATTGAGTGTATTTGCCTCTTTTTATATTAATTTGCATTCATTCCAAAAACCCTGTTATAGTGATTCATTGATCTAAATTTGAATTTGAATTCTATATACGTGTGAATTGATCTCATACCCGGTCTATAATTATTTTTCGTACCTCGTGTGTTGATTCTTTCACAAAATCACTTAGACAAATTAGTTCTAATTTATACTACCTTGCCTCTAAGATCATTAATATATCTCTAACTATCAGCTGTGCTTTATAATCGCACTAAAGAGAATTGTGAGTTTACAACTAAGCAGTCCATCTGACCTAGGGTCGAACGCTCTACACCTCTTTACCTTACCTGTGTGACCCCCAGTTAGTCCCCTTGATAAAGGCTCACCGCCCCGCGCCCGTGAACGCTTTCCCAGGCTGGTTCACTTTGTGTCAGAAATCTTCACGTTAGACGCTATGCTCACATACGTGTTATCATCTTATTGAATTACTGTGTACATGTGTAACTTATTTTTCCTGCATATTAATTTTATTGATACTTTGTGTGTGTAACGTGACTTATAATATTTAAGTTATCATTATAGACCATTCTATATTTGATACGTCACTGATTTTCCCTTATCGTCTGCCATAAATGACAGATCGATAGAGTCGAGTTATTATTCTATGCCATTCAATAAATTAGAGTGTAAAGTAACCTGTGTTCTTATTGTATGAATGCTGCCTTGGAGTGAAGAGTTAATGCAAGATTTATAAAGCTAGACGTGACCCTGTCGAGCATATTCTATCTCATGATATCCTATTACAGGATTGTTAACGAGATTATGAGATTATACAAAGTCGAGTTGAAATACCAACCCGACATTTCACATATATCTTCTCATAATCTACTTTCAGATCGCCAATAGGGTTTCCTTAAGGGCTGCTCTACCGGTGATCTTCTGGCTTATCATACTAACTCTTGGTCTTCCTCCTTTCAGGACTTAGGTGAGACTTTTTCTATTGTGCTAGACATATCAAAAGCCTTCGATAGAGCCTGGCACAAATTTATTATTTCCAAACTACCATCCTTCGGTATATATCCTTCTATCTGTGTATTTGCCTCTAATTTCCTTTCAGACCACTCCATTGCTGCGGTAGTGGACGGCCATCGCTCACTTCCTTAACCAATCAACTCTGGTGTACCTCAGGATTCTGCCCTGTCTCGAATTATCTTTCGAATATATATAAATGATCTCCTAAACTGTACCTCTAGTTCTCTCCACTCATATGCAGATGAATCTACCTTACACTATTCAACTAATTTTTTCACATCAACCCAGCTTGCAATCACTCCAAAAATCATGTAAAAAGGGCCATGGAGCGCCTATCTTTCGATCTATCAATTATTTCTGATTGGGGTAGAGAAAATCAGGTTACTTTCAATGCCTCCAAGACTCAATTTCTCCCCCTATCTCTCCATCGCAATCTTTCACAAGATTATCAATTACTCTTCAACAATATACAAATCAACCCTTCATCTTCTCTCAATATGCTAGGTGTATCTTTTCATCCGACCTTTTTTGAAAAGATAATATTACCACTTTTGTTAAAACAGCTTCCCAAAAGTTAGGTGTGCTCGATCATCTCTGTGGGTTCTTCACTCCCGCATAGCTTCTTGCTCTGTATCAGGGCACAGTGCGCCCCTGTATTGAGTATTGTTCGCATGTGTGGGGAGGCTTCACACATACCGCGCTTCTCGAAAGAGTAGAGTCTAAAGCATTTTGTCTCATCAACTCACTTCCTGGAGGGGGTCTGTCTGATCATTATGTAGTGGTAGCTAAGGTTAGGATACAAAAGAAGTGGGTGAGGAGAGCGGGAGGGAGGCGAGAGGAGGGTGGAATGGTGAGGAGGGTGGAGAGGTTGCAGGAGGAGGAAGTCAGGGAGGAGTACAGGAGAGCAGTGGAAAGACGACTAGGTGGGTTCGACCTGGAAGTTATGGAGGAAGTGGAGGAGATGAGCAAGGTGTTTAAGGATGAGATCTGTGCAGCATGTGAGGAGGTGTGTGGAGTGAGGAGAAGAGGGAGGGGAGTGAAAGGTACAGCATGGTGGACAGAAGAGATAAGAATAGCTGTGGAAGAAAAGAAGAAAGCATATAGAGAGTGGTTGGGTAGTAGAGGGAATGAAGATTCCGAGAGACAGAAACGAGCGAGGTACGTGGAGAGTAAGAGGGTGGTGAAGAGAGTAGTGAAGGAAAGTAAGAGAAGAGTAGATGAGGAATTTGGAAGGAATCTGAGTGTAAAATGGAGGGAGAGTAAGAAACTGTTCTGGAAAGAAGTCAAGAAAGTTAGGGAAGGTAGCAAGGGAAACAGTAAGGGTGTGAAAGATAAGAATGGGATAATGCTAGCCGAGAAGCAAGAGAGAGTCGAAAGATGGAGGGAGTACTTCAGTGAGTTGCTAAATGAAAGGAATGAAGAGCCAGCAAACATAGCTGGATATGGTATGGGAGGGAGAAGAAGAGAGAAGTAGTGGAGGAGGAGGTGGGGATCAGGAGGTCAGAAGTGTGGGAAGCCATGAAAAGAGTGAAGTTGGGGAAAGCACCAGGAACAGATGGAGTGTGTGAGGAAATGTTGAGGTATGGTGGTGAGATAGTGATAGAATGGGTATGGAAAATGTGCAAACTAGCATGGGAGAAGGGGAGTGCACCCGATGACTGGAAGACTGGCATAATAGTCCCCCTATATAAGGGCAAAGGGGAAAGAGGAGTGTGTGGTAACCACCGAGGAATATGTCTTCTAAGCGTAGTAGGGAAGGTATACAGTAGGGTAGTGATTGAGAGAGTGAGAGTGAGAACGGAGAAATGGATAGGCGACGAGCAGGGAGGTTTTAGGAAGGGAAGAGGATGTGTAGATCAGATTTTTACCCTGAATTGTGTTGTGGAGAAGTATCTGGAGAAGAAACAAAAGGTGTATGTTGCCTTTATGGACTTGGAGAAGGCCTATGACAGAGTGGATAGAGAAGGTTTGTGGAAAGTACTTAGAATATACGGAGTAGAGGGCAAGTTGCTGAAAGCAGTGAAGAGCATGTATGAGGGTGCAAAGGCGGCAGTACGTGTGGAGAGTGAGCAGAGCGAGTTCTTTGACCTGAATGTTGGTTTGAAACAGGGGTGTGTGATGTCCCCGTGGTTGTTTACTGTATATATGGATGGAGTTATGAAAGAAATACTATCAAGAGCAGTGGATGTTGGTGTATCGCTGAAAAGGGAGGGAATTGAGTGGAAGCTACCTATACTGCTGTTTGCGGATGATACAGTTCTGATGAGTGATAATGAATGGGAGTTGCAGGGTCTGGTAAATGAGTTTGGAACAGTGTGCGAAAAACGGAATTTGAAGGTAAATACGGGGAAGAGCAAGGTTATGGTCTTCGAAAGGGGTGAAGTCACAGAGTGTGAGGTGAAGCTGAACGGTCAGGCTATGGAGATCGTCAACTCTTTTAAGTATCTGGGCAGTGTGTTGAGTAAAGATGGGACTATGGATGAAGAGGTGCGGGAGAGGGTACAACAGGGGAAGAGGGTTGTAGGAACGCTAAAAGCAGTAACAAGAAATAGGGTGGTCAGTATGGAAGTGAAGAAGTCCTTGCATGACAGTGTGGTAATCCCGACACTGACTTACGGAAGCGAAGCATGGACGTTGGTTGAGAGACTCAGACCAAGAGTGAGAGCAGTGGAAATGAATTACTTAAGGAGTGCGTGCGGAGTTACATGGAGGGATAGACAGACTAATGAGGAAGTAAGAAGGAGGTGTGGTGTGGAGGTAGATGTGCTGGAAAGTGTGAAAAGGAACAACTTGAGATGGTTCGGCCATATGGAACGTATGGAAAGCGAGAGAATGACTAAGAGGGTGTACGAGAGCGAGGTGGAGGGACAGAGGGGGAGAGGTAGACCGAATATGAGGTGGAAGGATGGAGTGAGGAACTACATGAACGAAGGCGGTGCTGGTTGGGGGGAGGGGCGTCGACTGACTGGGGACAGAGGTGCATGGGGGCGGTTCGTTCGTGGCCACCCCTTCGGGGATCACGGCGTCAGGCAATAGATAGATAGATAGAACTCACTTCCTCTTACTAGTTCCCTACAATCGCTTTGTACACGCCGCAATGTTGCATCTCTTTCACTCAACTATCACAATTACAACAATCACTGTTCTTCAAAGCTCTCTCAGTACGGCGAGTGCGAGGCACCTGCCAGTCAACACAGTCCCACTCCTATTCTGTCCAGATTAACCTCATTTTAGCTTAACCTCATTTGTATGTAAAATGCTAGAAACACTCATAAGAGACAGACTCGTAAATCACTTAGAGGAAAATAACATACTTAAAGGTACTCAACACGGCTTTCGTAAAAAAAAGTTCCTGTTTAACAACAATCTTAGACTTCTTCCACGATATCCTCAACCTCTACATTGAGAGTAAAGCTGTAGATATTATATACCTTGATTTTCAAAAGGCCTTTGACAAAGTTCCCCACAAACGTTTACTGCTAAAACTAAAATCACATGGAATACAAGACGGTGTGTTGAAATTGATAGAAAATTGGCTCAGCGACAGAAAGCAAAGAGTAGTCATAAACAGTAAGGCATCTAAATGGACCAATGTAAGTAGCGGGGTACCCCAGGGATCGGTACTAGGACTAATTATCTTTCTAATTTACATCAACGACATAGATGAGGGTCTCACCTGTACAATCTCAAAATTTGCTGACGATACAAACATTGCAAATAGCTTACTCTCAAAAGAACAAGTTGACAATGTGCAACACAATCTAGATAAGTTGTCATGTTGGGCCCAAATTTGGCAAATGAGTTTCAATGCAGATAAATGTAAAGTACTACATATCGGATACCAAAATGAGAAAGCAAACTATTCGATGAATGGCACTCAGCTTAACGCTCAAAGAGCGGGTGGTGGAGTATATTTCACTGTGCCGCCCAGCGTTTTTTTTTTACCATAAATGGGGTTGATTCCGTGCTCTTTTTCATGCATAAACAAGACCCAGAGGTAATACAAGTATGTATCCCTGAAAGGGCGTAAATTGAGCTTTCCAATGACATCCGAACCATTCTTCTACGATCACTGGTTGTCTTGTAACGATCGTGCAACCGAAGGGCAAAATCGCTAAAATACGGTAATTTCTTTATATAATTACGTATCTAGCGAGGGAGTGAGGGTGGATGTAAGTGGAGTACATCTCAGTCGGTCCACGGCGGCCGTGGCGAGCGGTCATGAGGTAACCCAGGCTCCTCCCGTCGCTCGTCTCTCTCTCAGAGCCAATATTGCGCCAAAATTGCACACAGACTTAAGTCGGGCCCCGCCACATAGTCAAAAATGTTCGATACGGACTTAAGTCGGGCCCCGATAGACAAGGGTTAAGAATGTAAACAGAGAAACCGATCTGGGAGTAAAAATATCGAGTAACCTAAAACCGAGTCAACAATGTTCAGAAATTGTTAAGAAGGCAAACAAAATAATTGGCTTTATAGGCAGGTCATTTGAGCATAAATCCAAAGAAGTTATCCTAACCCTTTACAATTCCTTAGTCCGCCCTCTTCTGGAATACTGCGTTCAATCCTGGTGCCCTTATTACCAAAAAGATATAGACAAGCTAGAACGAGTTCAACATAGAGTTACCAAAATGATACCTAGCCTAAAGAACAAACCATACGAGGAGCGTCTTTGATAATTAAATCTATTTCCTTTTACCAAGCGCAGATTAAGAGGCGACTTAATTCAAGTGTTGAAAATCATCAAAGGCATCGACAATATGAATTGTAGTAAGTACTTCACTATCGACCAATTTAATTACACACGGGGAAACAGTTGCAAAATTATTGATAAATCTTGTAACTCACACGAATCTAAGAATTTCTTCTTCAATCGAGTTGTCAACTTGTGGAATTGGCTTCCCCGAGACGTTATAGACTGCAGCACCGTTGATTCATTTAAACTTCGCCTAGACAAATATCTCGCATCAAACCCGCGACTGACGGAGTTTGTAAATAAATAACTTTATTTTATCCCCCCCTCAGTTACTAACCCATCTGTCCCCTACTAACTTCCTAATCCTGCCACAGACATTAGTTCCAGGGCAGTAGTTCCCTTTCCAATGTTCCCTTACCCACTCTAAACCACTGTTTGGACGCTTGATTCTCAGTGTTTTGGAGGACAAGCAGCCTAGAAGGGTCACTAGACTGTTGTTGCTTGATTTCCTTTGTACTCCTTTGTACTCTCCAACCCAAGAATTGGCAAATTTTCTTAAGTCTTTCTTCTACTCAATTAAATGAAATATGGAACTCTTTCCCTCAATCAATCTTTCCTTCATCCTATGACTTAAACTGCTTTAAACTTTGTGTGTCCTGGCATTTTGACTCCAACGTCTCTTGAATTTTACCCTGTCACTCGTTTTGCTTTGGGGGAGACATTCATTACAGGGAACCTGCCTTTGTCTCCTTCATCTATCTATCTATCTATTGCCTGACGCTGTGATCCCCGAAGGTGTGGCCACGAACGAACCGTCTCCATGCACCTCTGTCCTCAGTCAGTCGACGCCCTTCCTCCCAACCAGTAAAGCCTTCATCCATATACTTCCTCACTCCATCCTTCCACCTGTCTTTCGGTCTACCTCTCCCTCTCTGTCCTTCCACCTCGCTCTCGTACACCTTCTTAGTCATTCTCTCGCTTCCCATACGTTCCATATGGCCGAACCATCTCAAGGTGTTCCTTTTCACACTTTTCAGCACATTCACCTCTACACCACACCTCCTTCTTACTTCGTCATTCGTCTGTCTATCCCTCCATGTAACTCCGCACGCACTTCTCAAGTAACTCATTTCCACTCCTCTCACTCTTGGTCTGAATCTCTTCTCAAACGTCCATGCTTCGCTTCCGTAAGTCAGTGTCAGGATTACCACACTGTCATGCATGGACTTCTTCACTTCCATACAGATATAAAATAAAACACTGTTCATGCATGTGGTGCGGACTTAAAGATCTTAAATGAATATTCTTATCATGGTAGTGTGATCCATTTAATTGGTGAGTCCACCATCTGAGTTCAAGCCCACCCCTTTTCTACATATTGCACATAAGTATACAACACTGTTTTCTACATATTTATGCCCCATTCTTCTGTTTAAAACTTTTGTTTGATTTATATTACCTCTTAATCCTTTACATGCCATACCCTGTCTCCATCTTCGAAACTTGTCCTAGGCGTCTTGCACAATATCTGTGATAAGAACTAGGTCATCTGCGTCTAGCAGTTCCCAAGGGAGCCCCGTTCTAAGTTCTCCAGATAGTCTTATTAGTTTGTTTTTCTATATGAATGAAGAAGACGAAAGGCAAAGTTGCATGTAACAAGTGCCTCCCAAAAAGTTAAAAGAGTGACAGAGTCATATTTAAGGTATATTAGACTCAAAATGTCTGAACACATGGAGCTTAAAATAAATTAAATCATAGGATGAGGGAAAGACTGATTGAGGGAGAGTTCCAAAATTTACTTGTTGAGTAGAAGAAAGACTGAAAAAAATGGTTCAATCTTTGGTTACAGAGTTAGACAGAGAAGGGGTGGGACTGTGTTAACCCCCTCCAACATCTATGACGCGATCGCGTCATATGAACTTAGTGAAATAGATCAATAATAAGTTATATGACGCATTTGTGTCATATTGAGCTCAGTAAGTTAGGTAAGTTAGATCAGAATCTGTCGATTGGTGGCACCCCCAAATACCTCCGACTTCTGCCGGTACCTCAGTGTAAGAGAGAGTGTTATATGGGAAATACCGGGCGCTCCGCCAACCCGTAGGTAAGTTAATAACTTATGTCGGACAGGGTTAAAAAGCGGGTGCCCCCTACTCTCCGTAAGGGAGGAGGTATACACAGAAAGCTGTAAAGAGCACTGAATATTGTAATAGCAGTACAAGAGTGAGAGAGATTAAATATTTCAGCCTGTAGAGAGAAATTGTAGGGAATTAAGCCCTTGTCCCACATTCCTGAATTTTGTTGGCAACAGCACCCGACAAACAATGTATGAACTTTTACACAACAAAACTGAAAATATAAGTTAGGCAGCCTGACTGTCGGAGACTGGTTTCCGACAGTCGGAAACATTTTCGGTGACAGTCACCGACAGTCGAAAACTGTTCTCTGAACGTTCGAAGAAACCATCTGTCAAAATTGTCTATGTTGCGCAATCTGAACAAATGTTTCAGAATTGTGTGACGACTGTCGGAAACCAGTCGGTGACAATCCATGAGACTGTCGAAAATTATTTTTTCGACTGTCCTAGATTGTTCAAGATTGGAATCCTAACCACCCTATTAATTGCTGGTAGCTACCTGGGTTATATAAGGGCCACGCTTGTACTTGACTCAGCATTACCACAACCTGTTCCGTGTTCGTAGGTTAGGATGTAACTTGTGTGAATTGGCCAACTACATTGATCCGGATTTGGAGCTTCTGAGTCTTTACTTGGAAGTACACAGGAGGCAAATTCGTTTGAAATTGGTGTTGATGTTGGAGCTCCAAAGACAGGAGAAACAGAAGCAGAAGAAACCCTCACTTTGGACAAGGGATTGGTTGATTCGACGGACAGGCTTTGGCGTGTATGATAACATCATGAATTAAATTGAGGCCGAAGACCCAAAACTTAAAAAAAACTTAATGAGAATAGAGCCTGCTAATTTATTTTACCTCCTGGCCACGCAAATGTATTGAAGAAAACTAATATAGGTGTTATCAATATTTTGTAAACAGATACAACTATAATTGATGCAATATAATACCAATAAGTTGAGATATTAGTTGTTATTTGCTAATAAAGCGAAAAGCTTTTAGCTAGGTAGGAGTTAGGCATCTTATAGGGTATATCAATTGGAGTGAGTTAATTCGTTTGAGTAGTTTCCTTAGACTCATATGGCAGGAAAAAGCGTTTATTTGCCATATGAAGATATAATCGATATTCTTTTGAGGTAACAGACATCTAGCCGATAGACCAATCACTTGTATTATAGGAATAAATGAGATAAATTTGAGGTCAAAGATATGTAACCGAAAGGCCCATCGGTTGTGTGAAAAACCGGAAACCTAGGAATTGCTTTTTGATTAATTTAGTTTATTAGTTAAACAGGTAAGACAAACATAGCCGAGAAACTGAATTACTATGCACAGCATTATCCGAGAGAGGGGAGGAGTTTTGCCAGCTGCCTCAAACCACCTACTCGCGAGCTGATTGGTTAGCTGTAAATCATGTCTTCAATTTATATCTTGTCAAAAAACAGTTTATTCCCTTCGTGCAAGCCTCCTACTCCCATAAGCCACAATAAAATGCGGATAAACCATTGCCGGGATTCTACTACGATGAGAGGAAACAAGATAACCGTGAAGAAACAGGTTAACCCATTGGCTGCGGCTATGTTTGGGCTATATAGGGCATATTCAGGCACTCCTGAATGATAAATCAAGCATCTGCATTAATTGAACTGTATTCTGCCGAAAACTAAGCATAGATAGCTTCAAAATGAGACCAGAACGGGCCCCGTACGTGGTCTGGTTCACCCGCAGCGGTGCCAGTGAAACGCGGGAAGCCAGCTATTTGGTAGCACTCGCTCGCTTGGCTACACTGGTGTGAGAGAGAGAGAGAGATCCGCGCGAGAGACAGTCTACCTCAGTGAGCCGCTCACTGCTCTGAGGGACGGAGGTGGGCCCCTCACGCTCCCGCCCACTGACACACAATTCTTACGTTTTTTACAGGCTTTTAAAGCCTGGAAATTGCTGTAACTTGCCAGGACGTTCCAGAACGTCACCTGCAGCGAAAGGGTTAAAGAAGCCGTTCAAAAGAAGATATCTCAACCCGCCCGGATCAAACGATCAGCGCGCGCGCTGGCATGAGGGGCAGGTTTATAAGGAGGGGGCAGAGTACAATGAAGCAACATTCAGTCTTCTACTGTACTTCTCACTTCTCAGCTTGTTCTTCCTTTGTCCAATTACTCTTCTTTCCTATTTTACTCCAGCCATCTGGTCTGGACAGAGTCAGAGCACCAGACAGCACCAGCCACGTCAAACAACTGTTCAAGGCATCCACCCCTGGCCTACCCTATTCCTACATCCACAACAGGGATTAGGGGCAACCTAAGGTGAAAAGAGAGGGAAGACGAGCAGCAACAATTACAAGATTCCAAAAATAAAATTGCTCAGTCTCCATACGCCCAAATACACCTGAAGTATCAAGAAGAACAAGAACAAGTACGAGCTTGGTGGCCAGCCTGAATCAAGAGAAGAAGAAAGAAGACTGGTGCGAGCTTGGAGGCCAGCTTGAATTCAGATGAAGAAAACTATATTTTATTTATGGCACTGATTGAACCCGAAACTGCTTATAAAATAGAGATACATTAATAAACTCAGCTGTGCTGAAATAAAATTGATGTTGCCTTAATTAGGTGACCCCATTTCAAAGATACCGATAGACAACTGATGAAATAAACTGATGTCGAGTATTAGTTCAGTTTTAAATTGTTAGTAAAGTTGAATACTATTACCTATTTAGGCGAAAGGATCTGTTGATTGATATCAGAAGAGGGAGTTAGTGAAGTCGGAAATACCCTTACTGCAGAGTTTTAGCTAGATCAATTTTGGAGATAAGGCATTAAGGGTATTTGTTCCGCCCCATCTACAGCTTAGGTTAGTAGGAGATAGATTATATAGTCACTGGGGGACACGAACAATTGTTGGTGTCTCGTCAGAGTATAGTGAGAAGTGGGGGATAACTTTGCTAGTTGTTGTTGTTGTTGTTGTTGTTCCCCAGGCTGCCTGGCCGAACAGCCCCAAGGTCCCGAGCAAGGCCAAGGCCATAGAGCGCCCCCACAAAATCCTCCCTGCTTACCACTAACAAAATCCAGGTGACCGAAGCCACTCTAAGGCAGGGAGCTGAGGAGGGCGCAGAAATGCCCGGGAAACCAAAGCCCCACCCAAGGCCCTGTGCCCCTCAGCAATTATGAAGGGAAAGTTGAGGGGCAAGGGAAAAATGTGATGCTTTGGCTCCCAATCTGCCAACTTTTAGGTTGGCAGTAGGGAGGTTGATCCACGGAAAAGACGCTGTCACTTGAGATCTAGAAGATATATAAGTAAAAGGAACAGTCAGAGTAAGCTATGGGTATGGCAGAGATCGCTCAGCTCTCACTCTGATAGACCAGCCCATCATCACATGACTAGAATCCAATCCTCTCAGCATCAACTAGGAAAGGCCCTAGAAAGCCGCCTTTGGCGGGGGATAGTTCCCCTATTTCAGCCCCTTTCGGGGTTGGGCACCCGCCTACTTTGCTAGTAGATATATTTAGTTGTGAGTTAGTTAGGAAAGGATCATTTCAGCCGGACCATTTGGATCTCTGTTTTATGTTAAAAGGAAACTACATATTACGGAAATATATATGACGAACGCTTAGAATGCTAACGTACCACAAATATATTATCAATATTTATTGAGTAACAACACCTTGGTTACTATTTATTCAGCTTTATTTGAGTTCATATTTGTGCGACTTAAACCTTTCTAAGCTGGAATAAGTCAAACCTTGAATACTACACATAGTGATATTCGCTATGGGCATATCAAATTCAAAGTAATGCTATCATACCCTGCGATTGTAAATATTCAGACACCGGAGTGTGGTTTGAACTTATTCTCTCAAACTGAGGTGCGAACTACTAGTAAGGCAGATAAATAATACCTTAGACTGAAGATTTATGAAAGAAGGTCAGAGTGGATGATTGACTGTTGAATTATTCCAACTCCTATATATATAAAACTGTTATATTTTATGCAACAAATATGATACAGACACATAGTAGTTTTACATATTTCCATCAAATACTCACAAACTAGCTAAGTGATTGGATTCTCCACCAGGTGAAAACAAGTAAACAATAGGTATAGATACATTACCTGACCCTGGCCCCCACCACTGGACTGTCGCCCTGTGTCACCCTGGCGTACACCACCACCCGAGTCACTGAGGCGTCCACATAGTCCACACCGGTGCTTATCTGAGGGTACCCACGACCAGATAAGGATGAGCACACTTTGCATAATTATGTTCATCATATTTATATTCTATGCTGCGGAGAAGTAACTAAAGATAATATAATATAAGTAATATATAATACATTATAATATTTTTATTTGATAGACAGATGGTGGTGCTAGCAAAAGATTCCCTAGCCAGTATATTAATTAATAGTAAATTATTCTGATGGATTACACCATTTATGTTAAAATGGGCTGTTAGGCTTGCAACCCTCACCCAAATATAAGCTACAGAATTGAACGGTTGTGGGTTGCCTCAGAATATGGAGGAGATTCATTCGTGACTTCTCCCTCTGGAAATAGATTGATAGATTACACCTGACTGCTGATTGGGAAAGGGAGGGGCATGAGGAACAGGTCCAGGTATTCGTGTAGTGCTTCGTGGAGGCAAGTGTTGTGCAGGTGAAATGGGTCCACTTCCCGCATGAATTGCAGAGAACTGATCCTCCCTGCGGGCACCATCCAGCTCTTCTAAGCTATCAGAAGAGACTGGATGACTCCGTCGTCGACAACTGCCCAGGATGTAACACAGCACCCTATACCATTAAACATATCATTGAAGACTGCATTTCACACAATCACTTACTCCAACAACACAATCTACACTCCTTGAAAGCTCTGTGGGAAAGCCCGACCGTGGCCATGGCCTTCCTTAGGGACTCGAGGCTGTTCGGCTAGGCAGCTTATGGAACGACAACAACAACAACAACTTGACTGCTGAGATATTATAACAATATAAATCCTATTTGCAGGCAATATACAACACATATTTAATTACTAAATGTTTTTATACTCTCAGCCGGGTTTCGGACCATCTACAGTCAGAACGAGAGTCCATGCTTTAACCCAACAGCTACGATGTTCCTTCCAGAATGTTTTACTGGGTGAATGTGACGTTCCCTTCAGAAGATGGCACATAAGATAAAAAAACAAAAAACAAAACTGTGCCAGTGAAATGGAAGCAATATACAGTATAATGTGATTAGGCAGTATGTCTCCTTACCACCACCTCCTGTCTTCCCCTTATGTGTGTTTTACCTCTCCCTCCCTCTCCTCCCCCCCTTTCTCCCTCCACTTCCCGAAAGTATTCTATAGTTATATCAGAAAAAAAAAGTAGTTACTTCAACTGTTGGACCGTTAGTCAATGAAAATGGAGAATATACCTAAGACGAAGTACAAAATTAATGAGTAATGCCCTCAATACCTTCTTTGCATCAGTTTTTACAACAGAAGACCTCAGTGATATCCCTACAGCAACACCGATTCAGATTGATAATTCTGATGTTCTAAGCAATATCACCATAACAGAGAGAGAAGTATTGAAATGTTTAGATAAACTCAAGTTAAATAAAACGCCTGGACCTGATACAATCTCACCTAGAGTTCGAAAGGAAGCTAAGGATGAGCTCTCGATACCACTAACATTGCTATTCAATAAATCCTTGCAGTCTGGAACTATGCCTGATCAGTGGAAGCTAGCCAACATAACACCGATATTCAAAAAAGGCAGCAAATCCTTACCCAGTAACTATTGTCCAACTAGCTTAACCTCAGTTGTATGTAAAATGCTAGAAACACTCATAAGAGACAGACTCGTAAATCACTTAGAGGAAAATAACATACTTAAAGATATTCTACACGGCTTTCGTAACACACGTTACTGCTTGACAAACCTCTTAGACTTCTTCCACGATATCCTCAACCTCTATGATGAAAGTAAAGCTGTAGATATTATATACTTTGATTTTCAAAAGGCCTTTTGACAAAGTTCCCCACAAACGTTTACTGCTTAAACTTAAAGCGTATGGAATACAAGACGGTGTATTGATATGGATAGAAAATTGGCTCGGCGACAGAAAGCAAAGAGTATTCATAAATGGTCAGGCATCTAAATGGACCAATGTAAGTACCGAGGTACCCCCGGGATCGGTACTAGGACCAATTCTCTTTCTAATTTACATCAACGGCATAGATGAGGGTCTCACCTGTACAATTTCAAAGTTTGCTGACTATACAAAAATTGCAAATAGCGTACTCTCAAAAGAACAAGTTGACAATATGCAACACAATCTAGATAAGTTGTCATGGTGGGCCCAAATTTGGCAAATGAGTTTCAATTCGGATAAATGTAAAGTACTACATATCGGATACCGAAATGAGAAAGCAAACTAATCGATGAATGGCACTCAGACAGAGAAACCGATCTGGGAGTAACAATATTGAGTAACCTAAAACCGAGTCAACAATGTTCAGAAGTTGTTAAGAAGGCAAACAAAATAATTGGCTTTATAGGCAGGTCATAGGAGCAGAAATACAAAGAAGTTATCCTAACTTTTTACAATTCCTTAGTCCGTCCTCTTCTGGAATACTGCGTTCAATCCTGGTGCCCATATTACCAAAAAGATATAGACAAGCTAGAACGAGTTCAACGTAGAGTTACCAAAATGATACCTAGCCTAAAGAACAAACCATACAAGGAGCGTCTTAGTGAATTAAATCTATTTCCTTTAACCCATCAACGACATAGATAAGGGTCTCACCTGTACAATCTCAAAGTTTGCTGATGATACAAAAATTGCAAATAGCGTACTCTCAAAAGAACAACGCAGATTAAGAGGCGACTTAATTCAAGTGTCGCCACAAGTATCAAGGCATCGCCAATATGAACTGTAGTAAGTACTTTACTATCGATCAATCTAATTACACGCAGGGAAACGGTTGCAAAATTATTGGTAAATCCTTTAACTCACACGAATCTAAGAATTTCTTCTTCAATCGATTTGTCAACTTGTGGAATTGGCTTCCCCGAGACGCTATAGACTGCAGCACCGTTGATTCTGTTAACCCTTTGGGGTGACGTTCTGGAATGCATAGGCAATTTACAGCAATTTCCAGGCTTTAAAAGCCTGTAAAAGCCGTAGAAATCGAGTGTCAGTGGGCGGGAGCGTGAGGGACCTCCCTCCGACCCTCAGAGCAGCCAGCCGCTCACTGAGGGAGACTGTGTCTCACAACAGTTTTGCTGAGCGAGCGAGAGCTACTAATTTGCGGTTTTCCCGAATGTCTATGGCAACGCTGCGGGTGAACCCCGCCACCTACGAAGCTCGTTCTGATCTCATTTTGAAGCTATTTTCGCCTAGTTTTCGGCAGAATACAGTTCATTTAATGCAGATGCTTGATTAATCATTCAGGAGTGCCTGAATATGCCCTAAATAGCCAAAATAAACCCGTAGAGCTTTGGTTAAACTTCGCCTAGACAAATATCTTGCATCAAACACACGACTGACTGCATTTGTAAATTAATAACTTTATTTTATTCCCCCCTCAAATTTATTAATGATGATTGCGTATAAATATTAATAAGACGTTACTCTCTTTTTCCCAGATATACGAAAGATCACTTATAACTGTGTAATGTTACTAATCCATCTGTTCCCTACTAACTTCCTAATCCTACCACGGACATTAGTTCCAGGACAGTAGTTCCCTTTCCAATTTTCCCTCACCCACTCTAAACCACTGTTTGGACACTCGATCCTCAGTGTTTTGGAGGACAAGCAGCCTAGAGGGGTCACTAGATCTGTTGTTGCTTGATTACCTTTGTACTCCTTTTTACTTCCTCCCTCTCTCCTTTATTATACTTTCCTACTTTACTTCCTCACTCCCACCTGAATTATATCCTGTCATCTTCCTCTGCACTCTCCCTACCTCCCTCCTCCCTCATACATGTGCGCAAAACACCTGGGACTGTCAGTTGGCCTCAAGCAGGCCCAGCAAGCCCACCTATGTCTGGCTCCCTCGTACACATCCGCCAACTCTCCCATCACAGTAATGTTTTTTCACTGGATATTTGCTCTTTACGCCTATTTTCTGGTTCTTTAATGTTCACATGTTCAATATACAATTAAAATATACGCATATGGAACAGCAATATTGTTATATGTGGTAAATATAACAAATGTTGTCCTAAATTACCTCTAAAGGTCCCGCATTGTAAGACCTTTCAAAAGCCTGATTGACGTATTCCTCTGGTTAATTAATTCTACCACAACGTGATAAAGAATATTTATCCTTTTCCTATTTATATTCTTTATCACACCATGGTAGAGTTTATTAAAGCATGGACTCTCGTCCTGACTGTCAGTGTTTGAGTCCTGGCTCAGAGCAAAAACATCTAGTAGGTCACGTGTATATGTGAGATATACTTATTATTTAATTACCTTTGCTCAATTAATTTTGATTAGTAAACTGTCTGACCTATCTCTCGATAAAACAAATGAGATCAACTTAAGCCTATGAGTAAATGAACTTAAAAATACATAGATGAAAACAAAAACTGTAGGTCCAGCAAATGACTTGTGGAATGGCAGAATTATGTTGAGTCTTAAGGAATATTGTGCCATATTGTCACCACTAGTCAAGAAGAGTTGAGGGCCTTGGATACCGAATCAAATGGGAAACTGCTCTATTCCCCCAGTATTTGTCGATATGCTTTATCTATCATTAAAGCGGTGAGTAATAGGTAGCAGTAGCCGATTATATAGGAGGTGTCTTGTTTCTTCTGGTTTGTTTGTTACTGTGTAGCTAAGAGTATGAAATAATAATCTAGTCTAGTTCATATATTTCTAACTAAAATTGGGTGGCCCGTGTCAAATCTTTATAGTACATTATTGGTTGCAATATTATGGAAAACAGATAGTTAACTTATACTGCGATGAAGGGCAAGCATTAATTAGAGATAGTTAGAAAATGAGAGATTATGAAACGAATCCATTTTGTAGAAAAGGTGATTGTGTTGAACTAGAGTAAACAAGTGCAAAATACTCCATACAAGGATGTAACCAAGATGTACCCTATAATTATTATATTGGATGGAAACAAGCTCTGAGCAGATTAGAATCTTTATGGGTAGGTAAAATCGGCAAAGTTGAACACCTAACTTAAGTGAAGTTATATTAATAAGATATCATCTCTCCACAACATATTGTGAAAAGTAGACACAACATATTATAAGTAAAGAGGGAGAGTTTCCATAATATATCCATTATTGAAAAGTAAGGGTTAGTTGTATCAAAGATTGTGGCGAGTATAAAGACGATGAAATTAAGTTATTGAGGCATTGCAAAATACATGGTTTGCCCTACCCTAATCACAGATGCAATAGGTTTGCGCCAACAAACTTGACAATAATATTGACCCCTTAACTTCTTATAACTCAAAATTAATTAAAGCAAACAGGCTGACAGTTATATCATTTGGGAAAAGTCCACCAGGAAATAGGTGTGGATATATACAGCCAGTTTGCTCAAATTAAGTTTGAGTTACGAAGAGGTCAGGCATCGAGATGTTTGTCAAGTTCGTTGGTGCTGCCTATAGTCAATGAGTCTTTAACTCGTAAACTGAGAAGCTATGGTAGTTCAAATCCTCCCACCAAGCGAAGCTATTTGGTTCTATTCTGACGATAATCATCATAGTACCATATATATAATTATAACTTATCCATATGTGCCTATATTGATTGTATTATGAACTTATAGGGGAGGTGTGGTAGAGTGGTCATACCGCTGGACTGGTAATCCAATGGTCCCGGGTTCGAATCCTGATGTATCAATGGGAAGATGTTATTGGGATGGAATTTGTGCTGTACCTAGTAAAATTGCATTACCACAAATCTCACCGAAACGCCAACAAATTACCCTCATTGTTCCCTGATTAAATAGCACTGTATGAATATTCCCATATTCAAAATATGATACAGGGGGGCAATGCCTAGTGAGTTCATTGCACAATAGCTGGCATTCTGAGAGTGAGGGTCCAAGTCTAGGTGGTGAGACAGTGAAGAACTGGAGAGAAGCAGTTTCAGAGATTTAGCTGCTTCGAGCCGTGGGTGGGCAACCGTGCATCTTGCAAAGGCAACATATCGGGGGCTGGTTGTATAACAAAGTGTTTCACATGTCTCACACCCTAGACTGGAACGAGACCTCACAGGCTTCGCCGTTCAATGTATGGTTGAATGTACAGGCTCTCAGCCTATGCCTGAGAGGGAGTAGTTGGAATATAGAAAACAAAAAAATATACATATAAGAACAATTGAATATTTAAGAACAATATGCCTGTTGCAAAGATCTCTAGTTGCCTCGCACATGTTAAAGAGACCGTGTGAGGAAAATTTGCGCCAAAAATTACCCGATAAAAGAGGGAATAAGAGGAAAATAGCTGATAATTGAGGAGGGGAAAAATGGGGAGGAGGGGTTAAGACACATATGTAGGAGTGGTAGCAAGTAATAGAGGGGAATTATCTCACCTAATCACAAATTGCTTTGTTTTGAGTGCCAGTGGGGTGCTTTAAAATTTTTGTTAATGCTCTGGATCTATTGAGGACAATCACAGTGCACCAGAAAACTATCTATTGAGGGCGGTTGGCGTTTATGAGTTAATTTACAGGATACTTGCCAAATGTCACCATATGCGCCAGTTATCGTAACAAAATGTGAGCAAGATTAGGAGCAAGGTATGTTTCTCAATTCTTTGACAATAAAGGTTCATCATAGAGAGTTTTCATGTATATATTAATATTCTGATGTACATTTTACCTCACCGCAGAATTGTGTATTTCAGCTAATCGAAACAACCAACCCGTGTACCATACAGCTCAGATCAAAATCCCAACCTACTAGACTAGATTTTAACACCCAATTCAGACAAAGAAGGCCTAAAGCACTACTTGACTTGTGAGTAGCCCCGTTTTTATGGAAGCTAATTTATTGGCGCCCATAGAGTAAATCAGATATCTTCATTACTTAAAATCAAATCCTTAAACTCATCAATTACAAGTAATTAAAATAATGAAGTGTCAATCTCAAGAGATGTCCGAGCCCAGTTATATGGAATATGTCATTCGTAACAGACCGGCAAGATGATATCATGTTTAAAAAGTAATAATTCAAAACAAGTAAGCAAGGCAAACACTTGCTTAATTTCGGCTCATTTCTCTTGCGTTTTGACAAATCAGAGGCAGCTTGCCTAATTTTCCAACACCAAGGTGACTTTCCCTGGTGTTGGAATGTCGCTGCTAGTGACAAAGGTAATAGGTATAACACTCTCAATGGTCAATGCACAAGACATATGAGCCGTCCTTTATCCTTCCCTAAAATAATGTTTCAGTATTTGTAAATTTGTCTTAAATATGTGACAAGGAACAAGGCGGTGAACATGGAAGTATAAAAGTCATTGTATGATAGTGTGGTGATTCCAACATCGACAAATGGGAGTTAAGCATGGGTGTTGTTGGCAAAACTTATATCAAGAGTGAGTTGGGTGGAAGTGAGTTACTTTAAAGTGTTTGTGAAGTCACATGGAGAGATAGATGAATGAGGAAGTACGTAAGTGTTGTGGTGTTTGTGGTGGAAAGGAAGAGAGGAAGATGCAGACCAAAAGTGAGGTGGAGGGATGGAATTGAAAGGTATACTAGTGGAAGTCATGTTAAGTGGGAGTAGGGATGCCGGCTGACGAGAGAGAGAGAGAGAGAGAGAGAGAGAGAGCTACATAGATACACAGACCACAAGGTCCTTACTAAGCAGTCTGGCCTTACAACTATATATACTGTATATACATAAATATATATATATATATATACATACATATATACATACATGCACATACATATATACATACATACATATATATACATACTGTAGTGTACATACATACACACACATACATACATATATACACACATACATGCATATATACAGTATATATACATATACATCCATATACACACATATACACATATACATATACATACATATACACATACACACACATATATATACACATATATATATATTTTTTTTTTTTTCTTTTTCATATCACCCCAGCCCTCTGTAGATAGAGGTCAAGCCTTCCCTTGAAAGCGTTTATTGTGTCGCTCTCCACCACTCTCGCTGGTAGTTTATTCCACTCTGTCGCCACACTAGGTGAAGAAACTCTTTGTGACATCTAGGTTTGCCTTTTTGGTTTTTAATTTAATTCCATTTCCGCGAGTTTGAGTATTATTGTTTAACGTGAATAGTGCATTTACACCGACTTTGTCGAAACTTTTTAGTATCTTAAAGCACTCAATAAGCTGAGAGAGAGAGAGAGAGAGAGAGAGAGAGAGAGAGAGAGAGAGAGAGAGAGAGAGAGAGAGAGAGAGAGAGAGAGAGAGAGAGAGAGAGAGAGAGAGAGCATCAGTAGTCTGGGAAGGAGACTGTTCAAGAGTTGGGGAGGGTAAATCGTCCGCAGAAGTAGCTGGTACACTAATAACTTGAAAACCTTGAAACAATGAACATCAATTTGAGTGCAAATATTAATTAAGATTACGTGGATTAAGGGAATGTTTCACAATATTATGTCAGTGTATACAACATTGTCAATATTATGTCAGTGTATACAACATTGTCAATATTATGTCAGTGTATACAACATTGTCAATATTATGTCAGTGTATACAACATTGTCAATATTATGTCAGTGTATACAACATTGTCAATATTATGTCAGTGTATACAACATTGTCAATATTATGTCAGTGTATACAACATTGTCAATATTATGTCAGTGTATACAACATTGTCAATATTATGTCAGTGTATACAACATTGTCAATATTATGTCAGTGTATACAACATTGTCAATATTATGTCAGTGTATACAACATTGTCAATACACATTTGTTACATTTTTCACTACAGGTGATTTTGCTAAAGCAGATTCCCAGAAGCACCCTGCTTTAGAAATCCATACTGGAAAAGGATTGCAAAGGATGGCTAACATAGGCATCAAATAAGTCATGCGAGGATGCTTGTTAAAGGTCAATAAAGGGAAAGGAAGTAATGTCACAAAAAGCAGGTGGAGGGCTTCACTCCAGGGATCTAAAAAAGTAAGTCAGTCGAGTATTCAAGACAAGATACTTAATGTAAGTGACTTTTTAATTTTTCGACTGTACGACACTATGGGGCATATTTGTGAATTGTGTGTAGAACAAATAATGTGAACCTTATATAGGATGGATTTCAATTATTTGGAATGAAAGACATACTAAACATGTGATTATATCTGGAGGCTTGAGGGACAGGTTGAAAGCGAGCAAATGTAAAATTAAACAATAAGGAAGAGTTTGCCTAAGTAGGAAGTAATATCGGAAATACAGGTTTGCAGGACAACTTAACCCCTACTGTACTGGCGACATCTGTTTACATCTATTCTAGCTAATTTTAATCGTTTGAAGTGTGTAATTGCTGGAGACCCATTTTAAACTTTATACAATTGCCTAATAGTAGCCAGAATGGAATTAAAAGAACGGCACCAAGATTTTGCATAAATTGTATTTGAATAATTTGGAGAAGAAGGAGCAGAAGGAAAAACACCAGAGTTCATGTAGGGGCAAAAGTTTAAGCACACATTTTAACTTCCTGATTCAATGATATGAGTATTCTGGTAATAAAACAGACAAAATATTTGTGTTGAGAGGGGTTTGGCTAAGAGCCAGCAACAAAAAGAAAAAGATATATATTATATTTTATAGCCTACATTAACTGAAATTTGGTTTGAGTTTTCATAATTTCTAACGGAAAATATTTTCCTAATTTTGCATACATATTGCAACCCCTAGCAGGAATACTCAAAGAACAGCACTGCTAATATACTGCATATACTGTAAATATATATATATACCGGTATATATATATATATATATATATATAATTATTAGGGTGGCCCTTATTTTCGAAAGTAAGAAATCCTAACCTCTCACCCCCTGGCTTTGTTCCATTCCTAATGAGACATATTGTGATCAAATTTTGTGACGATTGGAGCATATTTATTGGTAGTCCAGCAAAGTCTGTTTGGCTGTTTTTGTGCTGGTTGGTGGAACTTACCTGGCACGCACCAAAACCCAGACACAGCAACAAGACTCCTTCAATACTATCTCGACACATAACATGAATGGTGCACTACAAACAGACTCAATTTAGCCCCAGCTAAATCCACTGCAACCCTCCTCACAAGCTGGACAGGAGATCACGATTACGTCCCGGGACTCAACATAAACAACACACCCCTAACACACACACACACACACAAAATCCTAGGAGTAACATACGACACCCAAATGACATTCAAACAGCACACCACAAACACGAAAAAGAAACTGACACCCAGACTTAACGCCCTCAGATCACTTGCCCACACGAAATTTGGACACAACAAAGAAACCACCACCACAGTCTACAAACAATACATAAGATCAGTTATGGAACACGCAAGCCAGGCCTGGGTTTCTAACCTAGCTGAAACACATCATAAGACCTTACAGACTATTCAAAATAAAGCCCTGAAAATTATCACAGGATGCACAGCTACTACACCCACAGATCACCTACATCAAGAAACCAAAGTCATCAAAGTCAAAGATCATCTAGACATGAGAGGCACTCAATTCCTGGCAGCAGCCTCCATAAATCAACACCACCCACTACACTACATGGCAACACACCCACAGACACCAAGAAATATCAAAACAACACCCAGCACACGCTATCACACACAAATACTGTCTTCTCTCCCTCCCTGCCCACCCCAAACCAACTTCCGGAAGAACATCCATAATCATATCACTCGCCGTTCCATCCACTCACTCATAGACAACACGCAGCTGCAAGCACGACCTCCCGAAATCCATCCTTCTGAATCCTCCCTTCCTCGCGAGGACAGAGTCCACCTGGCCAGGCTCTTCTGAGCTATCAGAAGAGACTGGATGAATCCGTCATCGACACCTGCCCAGGCTGTAACACAGCACCCCATACCATTAAACACATCATAGAAGACTGCATTTCACACAACCACTTACGCCAACAACACAATTTACACTCTTTGAGAGCTCTGTGGGAAAGCCCGACCGTGGGCATCACCCCCATATGGGTCGGAAAGGCCAGGATCCCCGTTAGGGGGGAGCAACACATCATCAAAAAGCTGGAAGGTCTATTCCAAACCTGGAAAGACCTAAAACGCTTGAGGGACCGAAGGACACCAGGGCAGGTGAAGAAGGAGGAAGCTTTCCGGGACTCAATGGACGACCTATTTGATATCACTCACGCGGATGCCCTGTCTCTCATTGTCCTTCAAGAGGACAAGGATTTTTTCCTTGCTCAGCGAGAGAAGGGCCGTAGAGTATTCATGGGGTCCGCGGACAATTCCTGGCCTCCGAAGAACGGAGAGCTGCGGAGAAGAAAGAGGCTGAGGAAAGGCGTCGGGAGAATGCCCGTGAAAAAATGAAGGCATCCACTTCAGCGGCCGTCTTTGCTTCTTCAAGCAGCAGTGCTGAAGGAGAGGACAGCAGCAGTGCTGAGGGAGAGGACAGCAGCAGTGCTCAGGAGGCAAAATCCTGCTCTCCACCCAAGCGACCAAGAAGAGCTACAAAAAACATAGTTTCACCATCTCTCGCAGCTGCACTGGATTGTACTCAGCTTTCCGACCGAAAAGCCACCATCGTACTGGCAGAAGCTGCAAAAAGCCTCGGCCATGACACTACGGACCTGGCCATCAACCGCACAACCATTGCCCGGTCTCGACGTCAAGCCAGGAGACGTTTCGTGGAAAACCTCAATAAGGACTTCCGAGTGGATGTCCCCTTGACTGTCCATTGGGATGGAAAACTCCTTCAAGCCCTGATAACCAAGGAGTATGTGGATCGTCTGCCTATCTTGATATCCGGAGTAGGAGTCAGCCAGCTCCTCGGCGTCTCTAAACTCCCTTCGGGGACCGGTGAAGCGCAAGCTCAAGCTGTTTTCCATGCTTTGGAGGAGTGGGGAGTAACCGAGAAAGTGGTCGCCATGTCTTTTGACACGGCCGCTGCAAACACGGGACATCGGACCGGCGCATGCGTCCTTCTGGAACAGAAGATCGGAAGGGATCTTCTTTACTTGGCCTGCCGCCACCATATCATGGAAGTCATCTTGGCTGCTGCTTTCGGAGCTGTGATGGGAGGAGGGACTTCCGGGTCCGAAGCGCTCCTATTCAAGAGGTTTCAAAGCCAGTGGGATTTAATCGACAAGGAAGCATTTCAACCTGGAACTACGGATGATGCGGTGAACGCGGCGATAACTCTAACTCATCGAGATGAAGCAGTCGCCTTTGCGATGGAGCAACTGACAATCCACCACCCTCGAGACGACTACAGGGAGCTGTTGGAGCTCCTGATCTTGTTCCTCGGGCATAACCTCCTCGTGGAGTTCGATTCCGAGCTCCTGGTCCCATGCACCATGCACGATGGATGAGCAATATCATTTACGCTTTCAAGGTTTGGATGTTCAAGAACCAATTCCGACTGGCAAACCGTGAGGCGAAGGCTTTGAGGGATCTCTGCATCTTCGGAGCTCTTCTCTACGTCGAGGCATGGGTCACCTCTCCTTCTTCAGTCCAAGGTTCTAGGAGGGACTTGCACCTCATCAAGGCTCTCGTCGACTTCCCTAACCAAGAGATCAGCAAGGCTACATCAGAGAAGATTAAAAGTCACCTCTGGTACCTTGGAGAAGAAACTACAATCCTGGCCCTTTTTGATGATGCCGCATCCGTTTGAACGAAGAAGGATATGGTCAAGGCAATGTCGGGAGAAATGGACGATGAGGAAGAGCCTCCCAAGCGAGCTCAGCACGATCTCGGATTCTTGAAAGATGCCAACCTCGAAGACTTCGTGTCACCAAGAAGTCGGGGTTTCTTCGAGAAGGTGCGACTTCCAAAGGATTTTCTCCACTATGATCCTGAGGAGTGGCCAAATCGCGGTGATTATCAGGAGGCCTGCCGTCACGTTAATGGTTTGGAGGTTGTGAATGATCATGCTGAACGAGGGGTCTCTCTCGTCAAAACATACAACCGGCTCCTCACGAAGGATGAAGAACAGCTGCAGTTTGTCCTCCAAGTTGTGAGTGAGCACCGGAAGCTATACCCGGACACCCGGAAGAAAACCCTGGCACAAACCAGGCAACAATGAACGGAGTGGTGCCCGTGATACCCCTGTCCTTGAGCAGCTAGTACCCACTAAGTTTACTGTTTTAGAGTGGGGGGGAACTGGATGGCCAGAGCCAGAGTATACTTCCATACGTAGAGGCCACCCAGAGAGTGGCCTTCAAACGCCGTGGACTACCAGTAAATATTAAACAATCTTCGCGAACATTTTACTGAATCATTTTTGGACCAAACTGACTCGATGAGAACTCTGAGAGCGGTAAAAAGAGCAATTTTGACATTTTGCCTATAGCATAAGGGCCACCCTAATATATGTATTTTCTTTAATACATACGAGGTTGAAAGAAATGGCAATTTCTGCGTTGGAAATTTTATTATTCAAAGTTTCCAGGTCTCTGATGAGTTTTCGCTGGGTGGCAGCAAGTAGATGAATGAGATTAGCAAAATTCATGGTGGTACAGGGTTACATTAATGTACATGATGATACAGGATATACAACGCGTTTCACTGGACAACCAGCATTATCAAGTAAGGATAGAATGATATAAAAGGTAAACAGGAAGGGTATATACAGTATAGAGGGTGGAGGATCAGAGGAGGCGAAAATCAGGGGGCACAAGTCTGCTATTGGTGGAGGGGTATTCTAGGAGTTTAAAAGAGAGATCCGCGTCACGCAGGCGCACTGGATGCGGGAAGGTGGTGGTCAGTTGGCGGGGTCGAAGCTGATTGGCTGCGTGTTGAGGGGCGTGGCCTAAGTTGCGTAGTACGTGTGGCGCCGGCAGAAGATGAAGCTGAAGGAGGTAGCGCGGGGGGCTGCGTCAAGGGCACCGGGGAGTGAGGGAAGGCGTTAGGTCCTGTAGGATAGTGCCTTTTGGCAGAAGGAAGGATCTGAATGTCCAGAGTTTGGTTGTTGATGTTAGGATGTAAGGCTCGGATATATAACGCTTCGAGTATAGGTAATCTCCTTGGGTCACTTTCTTTATCGAGTATGGTGGTGTGTTTCTCTAACTCGTTGCGTGTGAGGTGGGGGTGGTTAGGGGTGAGATAGTGGTCTTTGATGGCTCCAGCCTGAAGGTGAAAAGTTAGCCGACGTGAAAGACGAGTCTGCGTCATGCCAATATAGGAATGAGGTCCACAGTTTTAGTGAATAACAGATACTCCAACTCCGACATCTCCAGCACCATCAACCACCATCTTGAAAAATGGTACACCCAAAGCCCTCCCAACATTGACCCCCCAATGAAATTAAGATCTTCTACCGCAATTTTATGTCTTCTGAACACAAAAATGACGAGGCCGTCTTAAAAGAAATAATCTCCAAGCATGTCCACCCAACCAACCCGGAAAACAAAATCAAATTAATAATTTATTACAAATCCCCCAAGACCTCCAACCTCGTTCTCCGCAACAAACCAGCTTCCACCAAGATAAAGAGCCCGATGACCGACGATCACGTCATTTACCAACATACCTGTTATTATGAGGACTGTGGATCTCATTCCTATATTGACATGACGCAGACTCGTCTTTCACGTCGGCTAACTCTTCACCTTCAGGCTGGAGCCATCAAAGACCACTATCTCACCCATAACCACCCCCACCTCACACGCAACGAGTTAGAGAAACACACCACGATACTCGATAAAGAAAGTGACCCAAGGAGATTACCTATACTCGAAGCGTTATATATCCAAACCTTACATCCTAACATCAACAACCAAACTCTGGACCTTCAGATCCTTCCTTCTGCCAAAAGGCACTATCCTACAGGACCTAACACCCCCCCTCGCCCCCCAGTGCCCTTGATGCAGCCCCCCGTGCTACCTGCTTCAGTTTCATCTTCTGCCGGCGCCACACGTACTACGCAACTTAGGCCACGCCCCTCGACACGCAGCCAATCAGCTTCGACCCCGCCAACCGACCACCACCTTCCCGCATCCAGTGCGCCTGCGTGACGCGGATCTCTCTTTTACACTCCTAGAATACCCCTCCACCAATAGCAGACTTTTGCCCCCTGATTTTCGCCTCCTCTGATCCTCCACCCTCTATATATACCCTTCCTGTTTACCTTTTATATCATTCTATCCTTACTTGATAATGCTGGTTGTCCAGTGAAACGCGTCGTATATCCTGTATCATCATGTACATTAATGTAACCCTGTACCACCATGAATTTTGCTAATCTCATTCATCTACTTCCTGCCACCCAGCGAAAACTCATCAGAGACCTGGAAACTTTGAATAATAAAATTTCCAACGCAGAAATTGCCATTTCTTTCAACCTCGTATGTATTAATGAAAATGTATTACCTGGCTTTACTAATATATATATATATATATATATATATATATATATATTAGTGGGCTTATGACCCCCCACCCGTGAAAAATACTTACGCAACGATAAACGAACGAACAGCCTCGGATGTGGACAGACCTAATGTTGACGAACCCCGACCGACTATGGACAATCTTAGAATTTAGCGATTTGGAATGTGAGAGGCATGAATGATGACACAAGAGAGAGAGAGGTCTTGGAAGTGTTAGTGAATGCCACGTTGTATGTGGAATGACTTGAGACCAAATGGAGGGGTACAGATGTGAGAGAGTGGGAGTGTGGAATGGGTGTGTGTGCTGGAGTGAGTGAGGGAGTAGCGAGAGAAGGTGCGTATTTGTTTGTAAGTAACAATTGGAAGGAGTGTGGAAGAGACTATGGGTCTGTGGGTTCAAGGATTGTGTGGGTGAGAATGAAATTAGGAATACAAACGTGAGTGATTGTGTGTGTCTATGCTCCGACAGAGGATAAATCTGTAAGAGAGAAAGAGGAGTTTTGGGTGAATGTGGAGGCGTGCCTGGATAAGTTTGGCAAGAACGAAAGAATATTTCTGATTGGGGTTATGAATGGGAAGGTGGGTGATAAGAAAGTTGATGGAGTGGTGGGAGGGTGGGGGTACCGTCAGAGGTGATTGTGGATAGTAGTGCACTTGTGGACGTATGTGTGGGGAGGAGGCTGTGGATAGCCAACACCTTCTTCCGACACAGAATGATACACAGGTACACATGGAAAGTGGTGTGGAGGAAGAAGGATAAGGATAAGTCAGTGGTGGAACAAACGGCACTGATTGATTATATATGTGTGGATTAACGAATGAAGAATTCTGTGCTGGATGCTAGGGTGTATATGGGTATTGGAGGGGGTCTGTCTGACCATTATGCAGTAGAAGCTAAAAATTGGATACAAAATAAGTGGGTGAGGAGAGCTGGAGGGAGGCGAGAGGAAGGTGGAATGGCGAGTAGCACACGCCCATTCTTATCTTTCTCACCCTTACTCTTTCCCTTGCTACCTTCCCTAACTTTCTTGAGTTCTTTCCAGAACAGTCTCTTACACTCCCTCAATTTTACACTCAGATTCGTTCCAAATTCCTCATCTACTCTTCTCTTGCTTTCCTTCACTACCCGGTACTCTCTTCACCACTCTCTTTTTCTCCACGTACCTCGCTCGTTTCTGTCTCTCCAAATCTTCATTCCCTCTACTACCCAACCACTCTCTATATGCTTTCTTATTGTCTTCCAAAGCTAGTTTTACCTCTTCTGTCCACCATGCCGTACCTTTCACTCCCCACCTCTTCTCCTTACTCCACACACCTCCTCACAAGCTGCACAGATCTCTTCCTTAAACACTTTGCTCATCTCCTCCACTTCCTCCATACCTTCCTGGTCAAACCTACCTAGTAGTCTTTCTACTGCTCTCCTGTACTCTTCTCTGATTTCCTCCCCCTGTTGCCTGCTGAGGTATGGTGGTGAGATAGTGATCGAATGGGTATGGAAAATGTTCAAACTACCATGGGAGAAGGGGAGTGCACCTGATGATTGGAAGACCGGCATAATAGTCCCCCTATATAAGGGTAAAGTGGAAAGCGGAGTGTGTGGTAACCACCGAGGAATATGTCTTCTAAGCATAGTAGGGAAGGTGTACAGTAGGGTAGTGATTGATAGAGTAAGAGCGAGAACGGAGAAATGGATAGGTGACGAGCAGGGAAGTTTTAGGAAGGGAAGAGGATGTGTAGATCAGATTTTTAACCTGAAATGTGTTGTGGAGAAATAAAAAGCAACAAAAGCTGTAAGTTGCCTTTATGGACTTGGAGAAAGCCTATGACAGAGTGGATATAGAAGGTATGTTGACAGTACTTAGAATATACGGAGTAGATGGCAAATTGCTGAAAGCAGTAGATGTCCATGTATGAGGGTGCAAGAACGGTAGTAGTATGGAAAATGAGCAGAGCGAGTTCTTTGATCTGAATGCTGGGTTGAAACAGGGGTGTGTGATGTCCCCGTGGTTGTTTACTGTATATATGGATGGAGTCATGAAAGAAATACAAATAAGAGCAGTGGATGTTGGTATATCGCTGATAAGGGAGGGAAATGAGTGGAAGCTACCTATACTGCTGTTTGCTGATGATACAGTTCTGATGAGCGATAATGAATGGGAGTTGCAGGGTCTGGTAAATATGTTTGGAACAGTGTGCGAAAAACGGAATCAAAAGGTAAATGCGGGAAAGAGCAAGGTTATGGTCTTCAAAAAGGGTGAAGCCACAGAGTGTGAAGTGAAATTGAACGGTCAGGCTATGGAGATTGTCAGCTCATTTAAGTATCTGGGCAGTGTGTTGAGTAAAGATGGGACTATGGATGAAGAAGTGCGGGAGAGGGTGCAATAAGGGAAGAGGGTTGTAGGAACACTGAAAGCAATAACAAGAAATAGGGTGGTCAGTATGGAAGTGAAGAAGTCCTTGAATGACAGTGTGGTAATCCCGACACTGATTCACGGAAGCGAAGCATGGACGTTGGTGGAGAGACTCAGACCAAGAGTGAGAGGGGTGGAAATGAGTTACTTGAGAAGTGGGTGCGGAGTTACATGGAGGGATAGACAGACGAATGAGGAAATAAAAAGGAGGTGTGGTGTGGAGGTAGATGTTCTGGAAATTGTGAAAAGGAAGAACATGAGATGGTTCGGCCATATGGAACATATGGGAATCGAGAGAATGACTAAGAGGGTGTACGAGAGCAAGGTGGAAGGACAGAGAGGGAGAATTAACCGAAAGAAAAGTGGAAGGATGGAGTGAGGAAGTATATGGATGAAGGTGGTGCTGGTTGGGAGGAGGGGCGTCGACTGACTGGGGACAGAGGTGCATGGGGTGGTTCGTTTGTGGCCACCCCTTCGGGGATCACGGCGTCAGGCAATAGATAGATAGATAGATATAATATATATAAATATATATATACGGTATACAGTATATACCGTACACACTACACACATATATATATATATATATATATATATATATATATATATATATATATATATATATATTATATATATATATATATATATATATTATATATATATATATATATATATATATATATATATATATATATATATATGTACGGGTGGATGGGACTCGATAGCCTTGGTCGGCAATCAATCTAGGGGAGAACACCTTATAAAAAATGTGGGTGGATGGGACTCGTCAGCCTTGGTCGGCAGCCTGTCTAGGGGAGTAAACCTTATATAAATCTATACCGCTTACCTAAGGGTGAAGCAGGTTAGTGGATGGATTAGCCGCACACCAATGTAGAAAAATAGTGCTAATAAGATACATAGAAGGCCTCGGAGTCGGACAGACCTTAAATTGAGTTGTCAATCCTGTAAGTCTTTCAGTAAACTGGCATGGGTTGTCTCTCCTACAGAGAATAGGTCCACTTGGGGGTATTTTGTGTATGGCCACCCCCATTAAGAGGAGTAAGGCATCTGGCAATATATATATATATATATATATATACCGGTATATATATGTTAGTAAAGCCAGGTAATACATTTTCTTTGATGCATACGAGGTTAAAAGAAACAGCAATTTCAGCATTAGAGATGTGTGTGAGGGCTCTCCTGACGTAGGCGGAGATGGAAGATAGGAGATAACAATAAAACAATGAACAATAAAATCTCTAATGCTGAAATTGCTGTTTCTTTTAACCTCGTATGAATCAAAGAAAAAATATATATATATATATACTGTATATATATATATAATTATATACTGTATATATATATATACCGGTATATATATATATATATATATATATATATATATATATATATATTATATATATATATATATATATACTGTATACATATTGTATATATTACATATATATATATATATACCGTATATATATATATATATATATATATATATATATATATATATATATATATCAGTATATATAAATATATATATATATATATATGTATATATATATATATATATATATTATATATATCTTCCAGTCTAAACTTCGCCTTCGAGGAGTCCTCTAACGGTCATCTCCCCTTCCTTGATGTCCTCGTAAACAACAACAACACCTCAGGCTTTACCACCACTGTCTACACCAAACCCACCAACAACGGATTATGTCTCAACGGCGAAAGTGAATGCCCCCAGCGATATTTACGGTCCACCATCGCCGCCTACGTCAGGAGAGCCCTATCACACTGCACCTCCTGGCGAGACACTCACAAGGAACTCGAGAGGCTCACCCAGGTGCTTGTAAACAATGGGTACAGTAACTCGGACATCGCCCACACCATCAACAAACACCTTGAAACATGGTACAATAACGACATGCCTACTAATACAAACACTGAATACATAAACATTTACTATAAAAACCACATGTCCTCCGATCACAAAACAGACGAAAACATAATGAGAGACATTATCAGCAACAACGTTAAAACTACGAACCCTGACCAACACCTTAAACTCACCATATACTACAAATCGAGGAAAACATCACAACTAGTCATTCGCAACAGCCCGGCTACCGCTAAGAAACCGTCACAAGAGGACCATGTCATATACCGACACACCTGTAACAGTGAGGACTGTGGACCTCACACTTATGTCGGTTTGACAAGGACTCGTCTGTCACGTCGCCTTACCTTCCACCTTCAAGCCGGAGCTATCAAGGACCACTACCACACATCCCCACACCATCAGGAACTCACCAGACCCGACTTAGATAAACACACCTCTATTCTTGATAAAGAAATAGACTCACGCCGCCTATTCATTCTTGAAGCTATATATATACAAACATACCAACCTACTTTAAACACACAAGCGGAATACAGCCAGATCCTACCCTCAGCACGCCCTTCCACAGCGAGGCCCCCCATGATGCCCCCAGGAATGCCCCCTCCACACACGCAGATGAACGACGCAGAGGCCCCGCCCAGTCCTGCGTCCGGCCAGCCTACCAGAGCTAGTCTTAGGTTAGCCAACCAGCGTGCAGCTAGCACACAATAATCCCTCTCTTGATCTTGTATCGCCTATATAAACTCGATATATATATATACTCGAACTTTCATAACTGGTAAAAAATATCGCAATCCAGCCACTATGCCAAACCTTAACATCTCAGGAACAGTTAAGTGGTATAATGTCAAACGTGGCTACGGATTCATAACAAGAGCTGACAACAATATAGATATATTTGCACACCATAAGTCTATATCAAAATACAACCCCAAGTATTTTCCATCACTAGGGGAAGGCGAGACAGTGATCTTCAGTGTTAAACCTGGAAGGAAAGGACCAGAAGCCCATCAAATTAATGGTCCTGGAGGGGTTTCAGTGAAAGGATCACATCTTGCTCGACAAAAACGCTGGGAGAAAACACACAAGACCCAAAACCACAAGGAAACTGACACTATGGCCAAAATATACGCTTGTGTTCAAGCTGCCACAGCTATTGCCGGCCAAAACAAAGTTCACCTCTGTCAGATCATTCCCAAACTACTCCAGCACAATGGCTTGCCATCAATCTCCATCCCTCCTGAAGTCTTAGAATCTAGAAGAACGCGGCAGAAACCAAGAAGGAGACGAGAACACCAACCCAACATCATTGAAGAAGACAAATACTCCATCAACTTAGAAGATGATGAAGAGGAGGACAACGCCGAAGAAGACAATGATGACTCCTCCATGATCCTCGAAGATCTCGAAGAGGAAGATAACGCAGAACAAGATGATGAAGAATATGAAGAAGAAGAAGAAGAAGAAGTCGAAGAAGAAGAACGTTCACACCAAACTCCTGAGAATACTCCTTCCCTCCTTCCTTCCCCCCCTCCTCCAGTTCTAACACCACAAGTTGTGAAGAAGAAACCTGCCAGTGATACAACAACCATCAAACCAACAACCAGGAAACAACCAAACACATACAGCGAATATGCAGAATCTCTTGCAGATCTCCAAAAATTACCACTTGCTATGATGAAGAAAAAATATCCTGAATCAGACATAGAACGAGCATCAACACCTACAGGGATAGATACTTATACTTCACTAATGGAACACAAAAGGCAAATGGAGACAAATGGATATGTGATGACAACATGTGGATTGAAGCTAATCCTTTAGGAGTAACTATCTTACAAATTAGTTATACATCCCTCAGAATTTACCTTACAAATTAGTAATAATAAATAAATAAATAAACATCCCTTTAACAACAGCAAGGTGGACGGCCCACTAACTTTTCTCTTCCACTGTATTTCATCTTTCCTACTTTCTCTTTCCCCCACCCACTTTGTGGTGCCTCTCTTCACCCCCCTACCTTAAAAAAAAAAAACAAAAAAAAAAAAACATATATATATACATATATATATATACAGTATATATATATATATATATATATATATATATATATATACTGTATATATGTACGGGTGGATGGAACTCGTTAGCCTGGGTCGGCAACCCAATTTAGGGGAGAAAACCTTATAAAAATGCGGGTGGATGGGACTCGTCAGCCTTTGTCGGCAGCTTGTCTAGGGCAGTAAACCTTTTATAAATGTATACTGCTTACCTAAGGGTGAAGCAGGTTAGTGGATGGATTAGCCACACACCGCTATAGAAAATAGTGCTACTAAGATACATAGAAGGCCTCAGAGTCGGACAGACCCTAAAATGAGTGGTCAATCCTGTAAGTCCTTCAGTAAACTGACATGGGTTGTCTCTCTTACAGAGGATAGGTCCACTTGGGGGCATTTTGTGTATGGCCACCCCATTACCCCTCTCCGACATATGACGCGATTGTTAGCCAATTTTTTTTTTTTTTTTTTTTTTTTCTATATTCCAATTTACTTTCTCTCGGGCATAGGCTGAGAGCCTTAACATTCACCGCTTTACAATGAACAGTGAAGCCCGTGAGGTCTTGTTCCAGTCTAGGGAGCGAGACATGTGAAGCACGTAGAGTACAACGAGCACCTGCCATCTTGCCTTCACATGAAGCACGGTGCTCACTCATGGCCCGAAATGACCCCATCTCTGAAGCCACCTCGTTCCCGTGCTGCACTGTCTCACCCCCTACACTCGGACTCTCACACTTACACACACACAACGCCACCTGTTGAGCAGATAACTCACCAGGCATTGCACCCCTATAGCATATTTTGAATATGGGAATATTCATACAGTGCTATTTAATCAGGGAACAATGAGGGTATTTTATTTGACGTTTCGGTGGGCTTGTGGTAATGCACTGATACTAGGTAAAGCACAAATTCCATCCCAATAATATCTTCCCATTGATACATCGGGATTTGAACCCGGGACCTTTGGATACTTTAACCCTTAAAAAGCGGCTCACCACATAAGTCGTTTTTAATAAAGCTGGACTATGTGGCGGCGCTCGACATAGGTCGAGTGGCAATTTCAGCACGTAATGTTGCTGAGAGAGAGAGACAAGTGGTGGCAGGAGACTAGCGAGCGTATGACTGCTCCAGACCACCGCGGCGAACCTACTGACACGAATCTCAGCTCCCTCCTCCCTCTCTCACTCGCTACATACTGAATTATATGGGGAAAGTACCGAATTACATGCTTTTTGCACTCGCGTTGCACGGTTATTGCAAGAAAACTATCCATCATACAAGGATCGTTATGGTGTCATTCGAAAGCTCTGTTTATGCCCTTTCAGGGATAGATACTTGTTTTACGTTCTGGGTCTTATTTAGGCATGAAAATGATCACGTAAACAGCCCTATTTTGGCTAAAAACACCCCGCTGGGCGGTACATATAAATAAACCGCATGGGCCGCTAAAGAAGGGTTAAAGCCTTTGTTACCATCAGAGGTATTTAGAAACCTTTAGTTTAGTTACTTCAACCTCTGCAGTTGTCTTTGAGTTAACTGTGGGCAGAAAACTAATTTTGGAGAGGTAATTATAAGAGTGAGAGAACTCTATTTCTTATTGCTAATCTGGCAACCTCTGCGTCATATGAGTCTGAAGGGGTTAAGAGGAGTAAGGTGTCTGGCAAAAGATATATAGGCCTATATATATATATATATATATATATATATATATATATATATATATATATATAATTATATATATATATATATATATATATATATATATATATATATATATATATATATATATATATATATATATATATATATATATATATACCGGTATATATATATATATATATACTGTATATGTATGTGTGTATGTATGTATGTGTGTGTGTGTGTGTGTGTGTGTGTGTGTGTGTGTGTGTGTGTGTGTGTGTAAAATACTGCATTAACGAACCCAGGACTCGGTGTAGATAGGCAGCACTTCGGGGTCCTTGGCCTGAGCTGTCACCACAGATTGGAAGTGAGCGTTGGCAGCATGTCTGTTCAGCTCCACATTCCACACCCACAGACCGCTCTGAATTAGACACATGATAACATTTCTTATGAAAATATAATGATTTAAGAATCGAAAAAGCAAAGCATATACATATTCACAGGTATATATTTTTCAAATATACTTTTCTGGGAATTGAACCCTAGACCTTAGGAATAGCAGGGTTCAGGCCTACCATTGTAGCTACTCGAGACATTCCGGTAATTCTCACAGTAACTCAGATATGTTTAAATTTACCCCACTACTATGTAGAGAACCGCACTTCACCCCAAGATATATCTCATATACTGTTATGTATACCAGGGAATGAAAGAAGGGGCCCCTCAGCGAGCGTGATAGCGGCAACCACTATCAATAACAAAGGAAGGAAAGGAGGAAACATTTCTCCCTCCCTTCTACCCATATTTATTTCTGACTTGATTATGTGGTATATTCCTTCTCTACATCTAATTACTTGGTCTAATTCTTCAAGTATGGCTTCATGTGCATTGTAGTGCAATAATATTACTCTATATGGGAGATTTCTTTTTATATGTTTATGAAGGAGGCTAAGGTTGGCTGTGCTTGGGAATCGTTGCCAACACTTAGTGCTAGGACGTACACTACATTTTAGCGGCAACTACTCGCTAATGGCAGTACTACAACACTCGAAATATAGTGTCGGCTCTGAGCCGTTCTGGTAATGGCGCAAAACATTTTTGCTGATGGATGTCAGACATTGCTTTGATTGTGTGGGTTAACCCGCAAAGTCCCACGTCCGTATATGTATGGACCGGGTTGTTGTCACGCCCAGTGCTGCGTTACTTTATACACAGACATGCTGAAAATAATCTGTAGAGCCGAAACTAGTTCACCCACCCCTTCCATAATTATTCATACCACAAGTACCGTACCCCTCGACCTTCCTGTCACCACCCTCACCCCTCTCCTACCACCCAATCGCCGCGTGTGGGTCAATGCGCCAGTCTCTGTCTACCTACCACAGAAGAACAATGGTGCGTCGCATCAAGGATACTGTGCATACCACAGACTTTCAAAGGAGGCTGGATGAAGCTCCTAGTGACTTCACAGGCACCAATGCAAATGTTGTTGTTGTTGTCGTTCCCTAAGCTGCCTGGCCGAACAGCCCGGAGTCCCTAAGGAAGGCCATGGCCACGGTCGGGCTTTCCCACAGAGCTCTCAAGAGGTGTAGATTGTGTTGTTGGCGTAAGTGGTTGTGTGAAATGCAATGTAGTGCAAATGTAGTGGACGAGAGTTGTGACGATAGGGACTATGTGAGGAGTGGTAGGGACACATTGAGTGGTGAAGATAATTAGGTGCCCAGCCCAATTATTATATCTTATAAGACTTTGTGACAATACTAAGTGTGTGTATAAGGGATAAAAAACAAGTCGAATGCATTTCAATGATAAATAATTAAAACAAATGTGACATAAAAACGTGTATGTGTGGCGTACTTTGTGGACCTGTATATCATCGGCTGAGTGTGTGTCCATTCCCTGAATGTAGTAGAATGTGTGTAGAAAAAACAATTAATTTTCAATCATTGACGTATTTTGCGTGACCATTGTTCCTCTCGTGCTTGTACGTACATTATATAAATATGTGTACGTACTAAAATTAGTCCATACTCAACATTACACTACTTCAACTGCCTGCATTCATCGAAACCAGGTGGTGGGAGCATTTGCAATTTGGCCGGACACCCTAAGGGTGATAAAGTCTAGGGAAATTATGTGACTATTTTCAATTTCGATTGAATATTTCGGAGACCCATTTTCGGGCAAAAATGGACTAGGCGAGTGCTTTTTTTACCGCTACTCCTCCTTTTTCATCCAACCTGATAGATTTAGCCAATAAATAGAATGGGATAAATCGGACAGTACAGGGCGTGACACAATGTCGATAATTGATTGGCACTCTTGAGGTTAAACATGTCAGTTATTTCGCCTGGACTACGGGTTAGTGTATCTAAAATACTATATGATTTGGTTTTATATCATTGCATAATTTATGTTATATATAAATAGTGCTAGCTAATATCTGTGTACAGTATAACTCGCTTGAATATAAAACCGTTATGAGTGCTATAATTAATGTCCGACGAATGCCTATTTATTAAAATTAATAAGCAATCAATTATTTGGAGTAGGGATTTCGAGTTTGTTTTATTCTCTTACTCAAACCATGAGCTATACATATCACAATGATATATAGTTCTAAAACACCTTCAGAGGAAATTTGAACGAGAATTATGTACGCTAGTGAATACGAGTACGATTCCGAGCATGGCAAGCATAATACACTTGTGCCACTATATTCATATAAGAAAATAATTATGATAGACACATTTTGATTTCATTTTTGGAAAGTGTGTGGAAAATACATGTCATCTCACTTATATAATCCTATTGCCATCACTGAAAATTGTGATTAACAATGGTGCAAATTCAAAAGATGTTGTAAACAACATATTGTTGTCTAGTATGAATAATTTTTATCGATCATTGTTCATGGTTTTGTGAGTTTTGATACTGTAATGTTGTAGATTGGGCCTTCCTCTTTCTATAGAGATATAATAGATTGTACTAAACATGATTCTTGTTGCTGAAAATCAATGTAGGGTGAATATTTTGGTTATGCATGCATAATTAATATTCGCCAAGTGCTGATGTTATATATATACCGGTATTTATATATATATATATATATATATATATATAGATATATATTGATATATATATATATATATATAGATATATACTGTATATATATATATAATATATATATATATATATATATATATATATATATATATATATATATATATGTATACAGTATATATGCAGTATATATATATACATATATATATATATATATATATATATATTAATGTAAAAAGGCCGCCAGCCAATCAACGCGCTCCCTTTAAACCAGCTGAGTTTGACACTCTGGACTCTGGCTGTAAACATGCCACACCTTCCTGGCCGAGCAATCAGAAGCCTCCGTTTTTGGAGCCGACAGCTACGTGTACAGCTTCACGTTTAAACTCGCTCTTGCTCTCTCCTCAGGTCGTTTCCTCTAGTTGCAATAGGTCTAATGCATCAGTGCCAGCCCTATACTGCCGTAAGCCACTAAAAGATATTCGCAACCAGTTTCCAGGAACTTATTATGGAGAGAAAAGAGTTGAAGCGAAGGAAGGAAATATTCAAGCCGCGCGGCCAAAGCAACGACTGGCCGAGGAGGAGGCTCAGCCAATCACAGCGCCGGAAAGCGGGAGGCAGTGCTATATCAAGGGGGTGGGGGAAGCTGCTGAAACAATCATAAATCGCCGACTCAGACTGTACCTCGAAGACGAAGGACTTCTCACTGACAAACAGTTTGGTTTTAGACCCCGCAGATCCTCTCAGGAAGCACTTAACATAATCACCAACTACATTCACATTAACAAACACTCCAGACGAGGACACAAAACAGCACTCATCACAAAAGACATCAAAAAAGCATTTGACACTGTATGGCACGTAGGCCTGAAGTACAAAATCTGCGAAAACTTCAATTTCCCCTTACCAATTAAAAAACTTCTCTGCAACTTTTTAGATAACAGATCAGCCAAAATTAAATTTTCAAATTTCTATTCAGACTCATTTCCACTCCATGCAGGCGTACCTCAGGGCTCCGTGCTCGCACCTACACTGTACATTCTCTACACTAATGACATGCTAGATCCAATCAATAATGACTCTCTCACAATTTCCTACGCTGACGACGTGACGCAACTTGTTAGGGCAACTACCATAGACGGTTTGACGAACAAAGCCAAGAGAGCTTGACCGAATAGCACAATGGGAACAGAAATGGCGGATTCAGGCTCATCCTCGAAAATCCTTTATCACCTACATATCCACTGGTTACCTACGTCCTAGACCACTATTCCTCAACTCCCGCGCACCTCCTCCCGATCGCATCCCAGTAACTGTCTCACCCACTAACAAAGTACTCGGCCTAACCTTTGACCAAAAACTTCTCTTTCATCGTCATGCAAATCAGATTATCCCCATTGCTTCAAAATCACTTCAATCACTTTTCCGTTTTCGAAATGCCTCCATCAAAACTAAAACCCATTTGTACAAAGCCCTAATTAGACCGCTACTTTCATATGCCCCACTGACCAGCACTCTTTTGGCAAACTCCCACAAAATTAAACTCCAAAGAATTCAGAACAGAGCACTGAGGTGGATCCATGGAACTCGGTGGTATGAGTTCCAAACATCGGAACACTTGCATGAACTCTCCCGCATCCCTCCACTTAATGTCTACAACAACTTTCTGGCTAATAAACAACTTGAAAAACTTGAGACCTTTAATAACTTTGTCCACATTTTTAATAATATCACTCAACCCATCCGTCCCTGGTCGAACCTCTTGCATCCAATCAACAGAGAGGCTCCCAATCCCCTATTCACATAATAACTTTGTTACACCACAAACTCACACTCAATTTTCACCATTCCTTTTACTCACCTACCAGCCAAAATTTCTAATTCTTTCACAAATACACAATAAAAACTAAAGTAAATTAAGCTCTTCATAAGACAGTGTAATCTTCTCTAGAATTGGCAGTTGACAACCATGCCTTGCTGCCCCACTTTAGACCCTTACCATCCAAAATTGCCAGACCATCATTAAAACATTCTCCATTACCAAATTTTATATTCAAATTCACCCAGACTCATCTGATTCGTCCAGACTGGTGGAGGCGGTGGGGCATGCCGGCTCGTCCACAGCCCAGCCTCTATGCCACTCTTGACCGATCAGAGCTTCTGAATCTCACTTCACCAAAATTAACTTTTACCACCCAAAATGAACTATCTTTTTACCTTACCACCCATTTTTATCTCCAACCCTTCTTGACGTGCCATACTGAAGCTCTCGGAAAATATGTCTCAATACCAACAGTGCCTCCCCTAAACCCCCAAACTAAAATCAACAACTCACGCAAGTTGGGTCAAGCCCCGACACTCTTTATCCTCCTACTTTTTCACTTTCTCTCTTACTACACCAATAAAAACTTCCCTTCTTTCACCCTCACCCATCTTTTCTATATTCATTTGATTTGATTGATTGCTGCAGAATTCATTCACCTCTCGGACTCCACTGGGCTAACTTCTTGCAACCCACATTCTCTCCTTCGCTTGGGCACCCATGGAAACTTGGATCCACTTGTTTCAGCCTTCCAGCCCACTCCACTAGTTCCAGCAAAGTCAACCTCGGGCCTAGCATCACTCTCCCCTACTAGCCGGATACACCTTCAGTATCCAGCCGCCCGTCGTCACATCATTGGCCTACAGCCAAGCGATTCAAGAGGGACGACAAATAGTAGATGGGAGCGAAGATTTCCAGTTGAGCTATTGGCCGGCTCTGAGGTGGTGAAGTTGTTCCAGTAGATACCTAAGACTGTCTTATATTTTTAAAGGACCCATATTGGGCCTGAACCAGATTTCGAGAAAGAGAGATAATGCTTGACAAACCCAGTGGTTCCAACCAATAATAATGGATGTGTTCGTATAGGACAAAATAAGGAGACAGATACTAGACTTATGTGAATAAATAAAATGATGATGTGTTAACATAATAATAGTTATTCTTGACAGAGAAGGCTCCATGCCATTTAGCTATCAATAACGTAGGATCTTGTAGGGCACCAATAGACATGAACATTAAAGTAAGAGGGGATGATCCATAAATAGATAAGCAACTATAAAGCTCAAGGGAATACAGAATAGTTGCAATTAGATCAGCTTTAGTTTCAGTAATAGATAAGGAAGACACTAGTCCGTATGATCAACTATATCTTTTGTTATAAAGGAAACATTGTCAATCATATTGTTTAAGAGAATATTCCGTCGGTTCCGTGGTAAGCGTTACAAGTATTAAGTCAAGGATAATATTGTAATCCTAAACTATATGTAGATGATTAAGCGGTGAATATTGTTCTTGTAGGTGTTTTGAGATACTGCTCATATCAAGCCATTTGTTGAGATATATTATTGGAATAGGTGGTATACGCGGCATACGGACTTTTGGTAATAGGGTTAAGAGAATATATAATATAAGAGTGTTCTAGATAGGGAGATAGAGGTCATATGTAGTAACGCCCTGGTCTCTTGAGTAGACATATTAGGGCCCGGTAAAGTTATATTAATTTGGAGTTTAGTTAAAAATATATCTATTGTTCTAGATAGGGAAATAAAGGTCAAGTTTATTAATGCCCTAGTCTCTTGAGTAGATACAGTAGGGCCCGGTAAAACTATATTATTTTGGAGACTAGTAACGTGCCTTTGTATCGAAGTCGAAGTGAGTCAATACCTGAATAGCGATAATCCAAATACAGTCGGTGGTAACGGGAGCTCTCGAGTTCCAATGTACAACCTATGGTGGGTCGATGAAATATTCAATCAGTGTATTGAACTCATTTCGGCCCGAACAGAGAAATAGTTACTAGGTTAGTATAAAGCTAGTAGTAAGTTTGTTAAATAAAGTATACGAACTTCTAAATGACTTTCGAATTATTCCCCACCTTAGTAGTATATTTAGAAAAAGAAAATAAGTACTACATATATATATATATATATATATATATATATATATATATATATATATAGATATATATATATATATATATATATATATATATATATATATTGTTACGAGGGGAAGCTGGGGGAAACAGATGCTCAAATAGAATAGCCCACAGCACACTGGCAAAAAGATAATTCAGTAGCAAAAAGACACCAATGCTGTAAACCTGCACCCAACACTGCCCACCGCACTAAACCAACCCTACGCTCTTAATATCTGACTCAAACACCAAGACACGCAGGTTCTCTAGGAAAAATGGTTATCTTCCTCTTTGCTCTATTAAAGCAGTAACAAGGAGACACAAACATATCTATTGTCCCCGAGTCTAGTCCATAGTGCGTGTAGTATGCAAGAGAACTTCTAAGGTTATTCTATACTGCACCAACATTACCTAACCATACCACTACTAGACTCCCAGAACACTCTATATCATGCCCAATCGCTTAAGAATTGAGAACAATACAAAGCAAAAACCCATGGAATGTCCAGTAGAATAAACCTCTGTGCCAAGCCTATTATCCCTAGCCTATGTCCTAATAATACACCGAGTGGCTCTCTTCAGCACAGCACGGCTGTGGTGTTGTAAGGGACAAAAAACTTTAATGACTTATCGCTTACAACATCATCTGGGGTTAGCTCAATACACCCGAGTACAATGGGGACAACCTCACCTAGTAACAGGCTCCACCCCTAGTCCCTGACTGCACCAGATGTATTGTTGCTAAAACTACACAAGGCCCAAGGGTTGATATCCTGGGGAAGTTAGATGCTGGCTGCCACCCATAAAGGGTTGGATAAGACCCGAGTCAAAGGATGCTGTGTGGTGGAAAAAAGGCTTAGCCTACCATAGCACACACCCAGCAACCTCTGTGCTCAAAGGCCTGACAAAAACAGAGATAAACAGTCCAACCACCCAATCCCCCCAGTTGTATCAACCGTGAATAATATGCACATATAATAATGGTATAACAATGCAGCTGAATAATGAAACAGAAATAAGAAACCAGTGTAGAAGCTTATACACTAAGACTGCCAAAGAAGCATGAATGCAATGATCAATATTAAACTAAAGAGGTTAAAACAATACAATATACTCAATATGACTCCAGCCCCTGCTATGCTCCAATCAAATTACGAACAAAAAGAAATATGCGGTATTCAAGGGAAAACACGAAGCAAGCCTAACCAACACCAAACACTGATGCTGACAGCACGAGAGGTGAGACTGGAGTAACGCCCGCACCCGCGGGAGTCGAGCTAGGGGCCCCCCGCGTGGCAAGGAAGGGCTCCAGGCGTCGCAAGAATACTTAATTATCTCAGGCAGCCTGTGCTCTCATTAACAACAAAAGTAATCAAATAATTATAAGTCATCATTGTGGGAATTTATGATAAACTGCATTAATCACACAAGGCTAAATAACTAAATAATAATACTTATTCAATCACTCTCGTGGAATAATACAAGGGTAACATTTGGCAACTGCCCAAACTAGAGACAGCAGAGGAAAGGCGTATAGCAACATAGCATCTCACAGGGTCCCCCCCCCCCCCCCTCCCCACAATAGGCCTCGTGATTGTAACTCACTCACAAATTATATAGTCTAAACTCATTTGGGAGTGACACCCTTACACCCAGGGGGAGTATGTTGGTGCATCTTGAACCAACATACTGCTTATACTTCAATAACACTACAAGACATACACAACTACAGTCTTTTTTAGTATTTTTATAGTTTTTATATTTTTATATTTAAATATTTTCTTCTATACAAAAACACAGCAACTCCTACTTTACGACCCTACACTGGGCTACATACGGCAACCAACAAGCACCAGACGTAAACATGCTAATCAAACCAAAGTAGGAGGCTACACCAACACTAACTGAACGGCGAGGGTTCTCCTTAAAACATACCCTCCCGTGACAAGCAATCAGCATGCCACACATCCAAACTGTGTTCCGGCAGTAAAACAACACCTGACACTGATAAACTGCCCAGTCCATCACAAGACTGGCACTTCTCTTCGCTCTCTCCGGCAACGGGACCTGCCAATAACCTTTCACTATTTCCACCTTAGTGATAAACGAGGCAGCCCCGATGCGGTCTATGGGGTCGTTAACTCTGGGTAATGGATAGGCGTCTGTCAGGGATAATGCACCAACACTCTTGCAATCAACACAAAAACGGATCTTGCCACTCAACTCAGGTTGCAAAGTCACTGGCAAAGACCACTCACGATATCCCACATCCCTCAGACCCATCTCCAACATGTAGTCCAGCTCTGCGTTTAAGACAGGATATCGAGCAGGATTTATACGGTAGGGAGCCAACTTGAGCTTTGCACTGTCTTCAGCCTCTATGTCAGGTGCCACCCCGGACATCAGGCCTGGAGAATCAACAAACATGGGAAAGTACTGCCACAGCCTAGTAAACAACTTCTCTTGGCGCTTAGGAACAAGAGGTTGCAACTTATCTCGAAGAACAACATTCTCATTGCCCTCCCACAACCCAGCCGGGACCGCAGCCTCTAAACTATAGTTTCTCTCCTTCTCCACCTCCGTCCCTAATACAGCCAGGTCATGAGAGAGACAATCTGTACCACCTGTGCAGTCACTCCCATAGTTCATAAGTGCCAAGGCTTCCCCGCCGATACCATACATGCGCACCTCTGCATTCCTTGTGGCTACACCTGCCTGCGCAGCATCACCGCCTCCAGCGCCACGGCCAGACGCAGTCGGTCTATGGTAGGGCTGTTGCATTTTACCACGGCAGTATGGGGAGGCTATGCGAAGGTCGGGCGTATCTATTACATAGTCAACCTCACCAATCTGCTTAACCCACTGAGCCCCAGCTAGTTATTAACCCTTAATTAGCGGCTCACCACATAAGTCGTATTTAATAAAGCTGGACTATGTGGCGGCGCTCGACATAGGTCGAGTGGCAATTTCAGCACGTAATGTTGCTGAGAGAGAGAGACAAGTGGTGGCAGGAGACTAGCGAGCGTATGACTGCTCCAGACCACCGCGGCGAACCTACTGACACGAATCTCAGCTCCCTCCTCCCTCTCTCACTCGCTACATACTGAATTATATGGGGAAAGTACCGAATTACATGCTTTTTGCACTCGCGTTGCACGGTTATTGCAAGAAAACTAGCCATCATAAAAGGATCGTTATGGTGTCATTCGAAAGCTCTGTTTATGCCCTTTCAGGGATAGGTACTTGTTTTACGTTCTGGGTCTTATTTAGGCATGAAAATGATCACGTAAACAGCCCTATTTTGGCTAAAAACACCCCGCTGGGCAGTACATATAAATAAACCGCATAGGCCGCTCGTAAGGTGTTAATAAATGTACCACCAGGGACCAGCCGGGTTTTGAAAACAGTTTTTTTTCCAGAAACAATAGTGAATGGGTTAGGAATGAAGTAAAAACCACAAAAAACGATCAAAAAGGTCCAAAATTGGTCCTACAGAGCCCCCGAAAACGGATTTTACAAGAGTAAAAAATTGAAGGCAATAACACCCAAAATTCAGGTTTTTGTGCGATCACGCGCACGCAGTTGGACTTTGAGAGTTGTCAACCATCGGCCTGGTTGTGTGGGATATTTATACAGTTCCCATACAAATCTGAGCCCTCTAGGTGCCATAGGACCGAAGTAATTGGGACCGGAGTAACACTGACGCAACTGTTGCGTCGCTGGGGTTTAGCGTTACATACTTTGCTGACGCAAACGCTGCGTCGCTGGGGCTCAGTGGGTTAATGTCCTGATACTGACCACAAAACTTAGCAGCCATGGGCCGACCCTGAACTGACAACCGTGCCAGAGCCTCGTCGCCCACCTTGAACACCCTAGATTTAGCCTGTTTGTAAGAAGGGTCTCTCATCTTCGTGTTCATGCTGCTAACCGGGATAGCCTCCGGGTATCTAGTGGTAGTATCAATTAAAGTGTGCAAGTATTTATCTCCCGAACTGGTGGGTAATAAGGGGCCAACCATGTCAACTATGACATGAGTCAATGGCGGTTCAACTGCAAGTGTAGGGATCAAAGGTGCCACGGGTATTCCTGGGTGGGGTTCTCCAACTACCTTACCAATATGACACATCAAAAAAGAAGCCACCGATGCATGCATATTAGGCCACCAAAAATGAGAATGTAGCCTATTAGTAGTCTCACATACCCCTAAATGATCCGCCAGTGGTGCCACCTGCGTTAGCCTAACCAGCCCTTCCCGGAACTGGGCAGGCTCCACTAACTGCTCCTCCCCCAAACCTGAGTTCGTATCCGGCTTCCACTGCAGATACAACAATGCCCCCTTTACAACAAATTTCTCTGCTTGACCGTTCTTCCCACCAGTCGTACCAACCTTCTTAAACAGGAGGCCCAGACTGGGGTCCTCTGGCTGCAACTTGCTCAGTTTGTTTCTAGGTAACTCCATCAAGGCAGTTACCTCTGACCTCTCAAAAATATCAGAAGATTGAGTCGGTTTCACTATGTCAGACTCCTCGTCCGGCCCTAGGTCATCTCTACTATTCTCGGTAGCCTCACTGGGGTCAGCCAAGCCCACAGCTGTCTCCGGACCAGTGTCATCTAGTAGTGCATCATGGGATGGCCCGCACTCATGGCTGTCGGCCCCCGCATCCACTAAATCATCCACCTGTTGTGCCACTGATTGGGTCGCTGCACCAACAGGGTGGATAGAGTCCATGTTATCTTCTTCCAAACAACCACCACCAGGGGGCACAAAAACAGCCTCAGCGACGACTATAGGAGGCGGGAAAACTACATCCCCTGCCAAGTCATTCCCGAGCAAAAAGTCCACCCCCTCAACTGGCAGAGTGTCCACCATAACCACCTTACACTCGGCAGTCAAAAGTGGGCACTCTAGGGTCACCGGGACTAAATCACAAAATTGTTCACTGTTGATTCCCCTGCACATTACAAACTCTCCCGTGTTAATAGGTCCCCCTGTTAGGTTGCGACACATGGATTGCTGCGCACCAGTATCCCTAAACACCTTGACAAAGTGCTTACTACCCTGCTTCGCGCTGGCCAACACTGCCCCCCTAAACTCACCAGTACCTGGCTTTCCTTTAACAGGCACCTCCCCTAGTGTCGCCACCAACTGGACAGCCTTGGGTTCCTGTGTAGCCTTCCATTTAGCACACTGAGGTTTAATATGACCCACTTGTTTGCAAAAATAACATCTCACTTCTGTAGAAGTTTGCTGGTTGTCAGCCTTGGTATAATGTTGTGTCTTATTTGTGGTACCTTTGGGTGATGATGGGCGAGCTGATACTGTGGCTACTTGGTGCACAGGTCGGTCTCTCCTGTCACCAATACTCCCCATGCACGTGCCACGCCGGGCTAGTGCAAAGTCATCAGCCCAAACTGCTGCTTCTCTTATTGATTTAAACCGCTTTACTTTTAATTTTGTCCCAATGTCCTTTTCAACTATGCTTGCAAACTGCTCCATCAGCCAAACCTCACACGCCGCCTCAAAAGTACCAGCCGACTCTGAATGCAGCCACTTAGCTAGAGTATCACGCAGGTGCCTGGCACATTCCACGTGCGAGTCCCCCTGCTGCTTCCGAGCCCCCCTGAAGACCAACCTCTAAGCCTCGGGACACAGCTCGTAGGCATTTAACACAGCCTCTTTAGTACATCATACTCCAGCTCCTGCACTTCTAGGCGATCGTATGCATCAAGAGCCTTGCCTTTTAAAACATTAGACACCAACACTGCCCAGCGCTGCCTCGGCCACTGACACTCGTCGGCCCTCTTCTCAAAACGCAATAACCACTCTGGGACCTTGAGTTCATCGAAGGCCGGCACGAGTTTCAGCCGTCGATACAACAGCACCTCTTCTGCCTCCCTATCCCTCTGTCTCTCTTCTCTCTCGGCCTGTATTCTCTTCTCCTCTATCTCCAACTTCCTCAATGCAATTCTCTTCAACATCTTTCTGTCTCTCTTCTCTCTGTCTTTCTTCTGCCTGTATTCTCTCTTTCTATTTCCATCTTCCTCAACTCCATCCTCTCTTGCATCTCTCTATCTTTCTGTCTCTTTTATCTCCATTCTCTTTAGCTGGAGTTCTACCTCTGGACTCCTTCTCGACCCTATCGGTGTTATAGGAGGAAACTGGGCATAAGGAGGAACATTGTGCTGAGCAGCCACCGTATGAGTGGCAGTGAAATGCTGGGGTGTGGCCAACGACACATGGGGGAAAAAAGGAGGATACTGAGGATTGCTAGCATAACTTGAAACAAATGTACTGGCCATAGGGGCCTGAACATAGCTCTGTGAAAATGAAGGGGCCGTACTGATAGGGTTAACTGCCGACGGTGGAGGCGTGGTGGCAGGTGCTGTGGTAATAGTAGGAGACTGCTTACATACAGTCTCACTTTGCTCTGGAGTTGTTGCTCCACTCCGGTCCCCAGCAGAGTGGTAGCCATCATCCACGACACAAGTACTAGCTTCCTGAAGACCATTCTGCTGTGCAACTTGCTTAGACACCTCTTGAACTAACTCTGCCTTAGCCACACCACTGCACCTCCAACCATGCATCTCCACCACATGTCTTAATTCATCGCTACTCCTGCTAGCAACCTCGTCTTGACTAGGTTGGGTTGTAATAAACTGCAAAACGTCCTCCTTCCTCACAATATGAACAGGAACGTAATCAACATGCGACATCTTAGCAATAGTTGTGGACACGGGTTAATGAAATAAGAGTACTATGTACGTACACTTTCAATTACAAGAAAAATTACGGACAATCCAAATATAATGCTTCACACCACAAGAACTATACTATCACACTATGCTGGTCTGAGGTCGCCACTGTTACGAGGGGAGGCTGGGGGGAAACATGTGCTCAAATAGACTAGCCCACAGCACTGGCAAAAAGACAATACAGTAGCAAAAAGACACCAATGCTGTAGACCTGCACCCAACACTGTCCACCGCACTAAACCAACCCTGCAACAGACACGCTCTTAATATCTGACTCAAACACCAAGACACGCAGGTTCTCTAGGAAAAAATGGTTATCTTCCTTTTTGCTCTATTAACCCTGCTCAGGTAATTTCCCAGAAGTGTGACATAATTAGCAATGTGGCCCCGTATGGTTACCGGCACTTTAAACGGCTCTCACCCGAAAACTAATTGACGGATTTTGTATTTCTTGTTACCAATACACACTACAATTAATACTTAATATTATGTTCAGAGCAAATTACACTACTGTAAATATTAAGTCTTTGAAAAAAAAAAAAAAAAAAAGTAGTGAAAAAAAAGGGTAAAAACAAGTGAGGCATATCTCATACATTACATAAGCTGGATTAATTTGGTTGCAGGGCGTGGAGGGGATGGCTGAGGGTCTTGGGTGACAAGGCAGAACTCTGGAGCTAAAAAAAAGTTCGATAGGAAGGGGAAATTTGTAGTACACGTTTGGGATTATGGACCCCATATGGTGAGACCGGACCGGTTGGTACAGGAAAGGGAAGGAGAGAGAGCGGCAGCTCACACCCTCTCCCAGTCGTAGGACGATGCGGACTGACTGCTCGTCTTCAAAATTTCTTGCCATCGGCCTCCGGCCGTGAAATATTCACAAAAAACCTGTTTTATGCATATTTTTTGGCCCATATGGGGCCAATAAGTCTGAGCAGGGTTAAAGCAGTAACAAGGAGACACAAACATATTTATTGTCCCCGAGTCTTGTCCATAGTGCGTGTAGTATGCAAGAGAACTTCTAAGGTTATTCTATACTGCACCAACATTACCTAACCATACCACTACTAGACTCCCAGAACACTCTATATCATGCCCAATCGCTTAGGAATTGAGAACAATACAAAGCAAAATCCCATGGAATGTCCAGTAGAATAAACCTCTGTGCCAAGCCTATTATCCCTAGCCTATGTCCTAATAATACACCGAGTGGCTCTCTTCAGCACAGCCCGGTGGTGGTGTTGTAAGGGATAAACAACTTTAATGACTTATTGCTTACAACATCATCTGGGGTTAGCTCAATACACCCGAGTACAATGGGGACAACCTAACCTAGTAACAGGCTCCACCCCTAGTCCCTGACTGCACCAGATGTATTGTTGCTAAAACTATAACAAGGCCCAAGGGTTGATATTCTGGGGAAGTTAGATGCTGGCTGCCACCCATAAAGGGTTGGATAAGACCCGAGTCAAAGGATGCTGTGTGGTGGAAAAAAGGCTTAGCCTACCATAGCACACACCCAGCAACCTCTGCGCTCAAAGGCCTGACAAAAACAGAGATAAACAGTCCAGCCACCCAATCCCCCCAGTGGTATCAACCATGAATAATATGCACATATAATAATGGTATAACAATGCAGCAGAATAAAGAAACAAAAATAAGAAACCAGTGTAGATGCTTATACACTAAGACTGCCAAAGAAGCATGAATGCAGTGATCAATATTAAACTAAAGAGGTTAAAACAATACAATATACTCAATATGACTCCAGCCCCTGCTATGCTCCAATCAAATTACGAAAAAAAGAAATATGCGGTATTCAAGGGAAAACATGAAGCAAGCCTAACCAACACCAAACACTGATGCTGACAGCACGAGAGGTGAGACTGGAGTGACGCCCGCACCCGCGGGAGTCAAGCTAGCCCCCCCCCCCCCCCCCCCCCCGCCTGGCAAGGAAGGGCTCCAGGCGTCGCAAGAATACTTAATTATCTCAGGCAGCCTGTGCTCTCATTAACAACAAAAGTAATCAAATAATTATAAGTCATCATTGTGGGAACTTATGATAAACTGCATTAATCACACAAGGCTAAATAACTAAATAATAATACTTATTCAATCACTCTCGTGGTAACAATACAAGGGTAACATTTGGCAACTGCCCAAACTAGAGACAGCAGAGGAAAGGCGTATAGCAACATAGATTCTCACAGGGTCCCCCCCCCCACAATAGGCCTCGTGATTGTAACTCACTCACAAATTATATAGGCTAAACTCATTTGGGAGTGACAATATATATATACAGTATATATATATATATATATACACAATATATATATATATAAAATTATATATATATATATATATATATATATATATATATATATATATATACTGTATATATATATATATATATATATATATATATATATATATATATATATATATAAATATATATATATATATATATATATATATATATATATATATATATATATGTACTGTATATATATATATATATATATATATATATATATATACTGTATATATATTATATATATAATACCGATATATATATACCGTATATATATATATATATATACTGGTATATATATATATATATATATATACATATATATATATATATATATATATATATATATATATATATATATATATTTTCTTTAATACATACGAGGTTGAAAGAAATGGCAATTTCTGCGTTGGAAATTTTATTATTCAAAGTTTCCAGGTCTCTGATGAGTTTTCGCTGGGTGGCAGGAAGTAGATGAAGGAGATGAGCAAAATTCATGGTGGTACAGGGTTACATAAATGTACATGATGATACAGGATATACGACGCGTTTCACTGGACAACCAGCATTATCAAGTAAGGAAGGAATGATATAAAAGGTAAACAGGAAGGGTATATATAGAGGGTGGAGGATCAGAGGAGGCGGAAAACAGGGGGCAAAAGTCTGCTATTGGTGGAAGCGCAAACTAGGAGAGAGAAAGGGGTTAACCGCTTCACGCATGCGCACTGGATGCGGGATGGTGGTCAGTAGGAGGGGTCGAAGCTGATTGGCTGCGTGTCGAGGGGCGTGGCCTAAGTTGTGTGTTGCCTGCAGAAGACGAAGCTGAAGGAGGTAGCGCGGGGGGCTGCGTCAAGGGCACCGGGGGGCGAGGAGGGGTGTTAGGTCCTGTAGGGTAATGCCTTTTGGCAGAAGGAAGGATCTGAAGGTCCAGAGTTTGGTTGTTGATGTTGGGATGTAAGGCTTGGATATATAAAGCTTCGAGTATAGGTAATCTCCTTGGGTCACTTTCTTTATCGAGTATGGTGGTGTGTTTCTCTAACTCGTTGCGTGTGAGGTGAGGGTGGTTAGGGGTGAGATAGTGGTCTTTGATGGCTCCTTAGGCCACGCCCCTCGACACGCAGCCAATCAGCTTCGACCCCACCTACTGACCACCATCCCGCATCCAGTGCGCATGCGTGAAGCGGTTTACCCCTTTCTCTCTCCTAGTTTACACTTCCACCAATAGCAGACTTTTGCCCCCTGTTTTCCGCCTCCTCTGATCCTCCACCCTCTATACATACCCTTCCTGTTTACCTTTTATATCATTCCTTCCTTACTTGATAATGCTGGTTGTCCAGTGAAACGCGTCGTATATCCTGTATCATCATGTACATTTATGTAACCCTGTACCACCATGAATTTTGCTCATCTCCTTCATCTACTTCCTGCCACCCAGCGAAAACTCATCAGAGACCTGGAAACTTTGAATAATAAAATTTCCAACGCAGAAATTGCCATTTCTTTCAACCTCGTATGTATTAAAGAAAATTTATTACCTGGCTTTACTAACATATATATATATATATATATATATCTTATTACTTAGTGTATAATGATAATATGACGGTACAACCTTGGAAAAACTATTAACTATTTGTCTTATATCGATTTTCAATGTGATAATTTAATATTACGTTGTTTTTTCGGTTTTATGATAGGATGGGTATTGCTGAACCTTCAAATGTATAATACATGCATGCATGTAGACGGATAATTTCGGGTTAAATCAGAGTGACAACATAATTATACAGTATGTATCGCCTCGCGGTAGTGCAATTAGTGTTGGTGAGTGAATGGCAGCGGTCATAAGTTTCTAAGAAGCATAACCAAGTGTAAGACTGTTAAATACCTTCAGTGTTCTTCATATACTTTATTAAAACATGCTCAGTTGCAAAACATTTGATCTAAACTGCACTAAAAAGTTAAATATATTCAATTTGTTAACAATGATAAATTTCACTATGATAAATATATTATAATTGAGTTATCAAAGTATATTAAATGGAAAAACTGGAATTGAATAACTAAGTTATTTAAATATAGTATATGGTATTATCGAACATGTATTGGGGCCATTAAATTATAACCAAAACTTACATTTAGTTAGTAACACATAATTTACCATGATACCTGCATTATGTAAATTTCTTGTATGGAATGAAAGTATCGTATATATATATATATATATATATATATATATATATACCGGTATATATATATATATATATATATATATATATATATATATATATATATATATATATATGTATATATGGATAGGCGACGAGCAGGGAGGTTTTAGGAAGGGAAGAGGATGTGTAGATCAGATTTTTACCCTGAATTGTGTTGTGGAGAAGTATCTGGAGAAGAAACAAAAGGTGTATGTTGCCTTTATGGACTTGGAGAAGGCCTATGACAGAGTGGATAGAGAAGGTTTGTGGAAAGTACTTAGAATATACGGAGTAGAGGGCAAGTTGCTGAAAGCAGTGAAGAGCATGTATGAGGGTGCAAAGGCGGCAGTACGTGTGGAGAGTGAGCAGAGCGAGTTCTTTGACCTGAATGTTGGTTTGAAACAGGGATGTGTGATGTCCCCGTGGTTGTTTACTGTATATATGGATGGAGTTATGAAAGAAATACTATCAAGAGCAGTGGATGTTGGTGTATCGCTGAAAAGGGAGGAAATTGAGTGGAAGCTACCTATACTGCTGTTTGCGGATGATACAGTTCTGATGAGTGATAATGAATGGGAGTTGCAGGGTCTGGTAAATGAGTTTGGAACAGTGTACGAAAAACGGAATTTGAAGGTAAATACGGGGAAGAGCAAGGTTATGGTCTTCGAAAGGGGTGAAGTCACAGAGTGTGAGGTGAAGCTGAACGGTCAGGCTATGGAGATCGTCAACTCTTTTAAGTATCTGGGCAGTGTGTTGAGTAAAGATGGGACTATGGATGAAGAAGTGCGGGAGAGGGTACAACAGGGGAATAGGGTTGTAGGAACGCTAAAAGCAGTAACAAGAAATAGGGTGGTCAGTATGGAAGTGAAGAAGTCCTTGCATGACAGTGTGGTAATCCCGACACTGACTTACGGAAGCGAAGCATGGACGTTGGTTGAGAGACTCAGACCAAGAGTGAGAGCAGTGGAAATGAATTACTTAAGGAGTGCGTGCGGAGTTACATGGAGGGATAGACAGACTAATGAGGAAGTAAGTAAGAAGGAGGTGTGGTGTGGAGGTAGATGTGCTGGAAAGTGTGAAAAGGAACAACTTGAGATGGTTCGGCCATATGGAAAGCGAGAGAATGACTAAGAGGGTGTATGAGAGCGAGGTGGAGGGACAGAGGGGGAGAGGTAGACCGAATATGAGGTGGAAGGATGGAGTGAGGAAGTACATGAACGAAGGTGGTGCTGGTTGGGGGGAGGGGCGTCGACTGACTGGGGACAGAGGTGCATGGGGGCGGTTCGTTCGTGGCCACCCCTTCGGGGATCACGGCGTCAGGCAATAGATAGATAGATAGATATATATATATATATATATATATATATTCTCTTTTAAACAGACGAGGTTAAAGGCAACAGCAGTTTCAGCATTCAGTATTTTATTGTTACAGCTTTCAATATTTCTAACAATTTTCCTCTGGGGTTCAGAGATGAGGTACAACAGGTTAGCAAAATTCATGGTGGATCCAACGTTTCACAAGTAAACATCTTGCATCTTCAGGGAATGGGCAGGTAATGATTAGAATAAGGACAAAGCAACATATTTATACAAAATTCGAGGATCAAGAATAGGTAGGTGGGCGGAGCTACTGGGTGTGGGGTAGCTGTTCATTGGTGGAAGGCAGTCTATTCGCGAGACGGGCACTAAATCTTATCGGTGGTTGGTTGATGGCTGTGGGTGGCTGTGATTGGTTGGTGTTGTCAGTAGTGTGCTGATCGCGGAAAGGTACGGGAGGGGGGCACAGGGCGAGAGGAACGAGGGCAGTATGCCTGTAGCGCTAACTCGCGCCCTAACTCGCGCCGACCTAGACAAACAAACTACCATACTCGACAAAGAATCAGACCCCAGAAGACTAGCTATTTTAGAAGCTCTATATATCCAAACGCTCAACCCCAGCATCAACAACCAAACACAAGACCTTCAAATTCTTCCTTCAGGCAAGCGCTACAGGCATACTGCCCTCGTTCCTCTCGCCCTGTGCCCCCCTCCCGTACCTTTCCGCGATCAGCACACTACTGACAACACCAACCAATCACAGCCACCCACAGCCAACAACCAACCACCGATAAGATTTAGTGCCCGTCTCGCGAATAGACTGCCTTCCACCAATGAACAGCCACCCCACACCCAGTAGCTCCGCCCACCTACCTATTCTTGATCCTCGAATTTTGTATAAATATGTTGCTTTGTCCTTATTCTAATCATTACCTGCCCATTCCCTGAAGATGCAAGATGTTTACTTGTGAAACGTTGGATCCACCTTGAATTTTGCTAACCTGTTGTACCTCATCTCTGAACCCCAGAGGAAAATTGTTAGAAATATTGAAAGCTGTAACTATAAAATACTGAATGCTGAAACTGCTGTTGCCTTTAACCTCGTCTGTTTAAAAGAGAATCTATTACCTGGCTATACTAACATATATATATATATATATATATATACATATATATATAGATTTTTTCTTTTTTTTTAATTCATGTATACATTTTACCCAACCAAATTGTGGTGGGCTGGATCTGTCAGAGTGACGGTATCCCGTACTTCCCATACATAGTTCTGACTTTATATTTTTCATCATTCTTATTTCTAACATTTGTTCCTGAGACTGGTGAAAGAATGAGGCCATCATGGTGTGCCCCATGGTTCCCTAGTGTCTTACTCTCACAGCCTACTGGCACAAGTCCGCCTTTCTCTCTCTAGCATAGGGATGCGGCGACCCTACTGCCCGGCACTTTGGTGGTGCAATCAGCCTCTGGAGCAGTGGATCACTGGTTCCTGTCTTCAGAAAATTCCTATGCTTGGTATGTTCCATCCAGGGTCCTCACTGGGGTAAATCAAATAGTAAAACAGTTGTGTAACTGTCATCTGGGCGAGGGACTACTCTGGGTATGCTCCTTGAGTGTTAAGGGCCATAAACCATTTAGTGGAAATGACACTGTATTGTGGGTCAGTGGAAGCATGTCTGGGAACTTGGAGGCAGGTTCTGCCATGGCCAGTGGGGTATCAGATTGATGATGATAATTAATTGATTTTGCATAATATAGGGGAACTTAAAATCTGTGTTGTTAATTATTACATTATTATTTAAAAGAACATACTTCTTAATAAAGTATATATGTTCAGTAACTTATTACTTACTTCAGCCAGATCTATATTGATGATCCAAAGATTGGTGATGGCGTCGTAGTCGGAAACATTGTAAAGGTCTCCGTTTGGACTGATGAGGACAGGGTTGCTCTTTACCACTGTGGGATCAATGGTTTCCATTCTAAACTGCATATTCCGGCCCACTGATTCATCAATTGTGAAGGTCTCCTTGAGCGCCGTCTCATTTGTCACGTCGTAATCATATTCATATATCTGCAATGAGAAATATACAATATGTGTGGGATGTGTTTAAGTCAACTTATTTTAACCTAATCTATTATTATTGGAATTCATTTAACAAACCCAAATTTACAAACCAAGTAATTTAATTATTTAATTGGATGTGATATGTGAACAGCAGTGTTTGTATGTGTATACGAGTGAGTACTTCCTGACAGTGACATGGCTGTGCATAACTTAAATGGTTTGTCACCATATATATTCTCATATGTGGCTATGCTGTAATATACAATGTGTTTAATGTTCCTGAAACCTTAGTATTCGATTTTACTGATTATTCATTGGCGGCATCCCTCGCAACACATCACAATTTATGTTGATTACCTTACTATAAGAGCGCAGGTAATTTTTGAGAAGGTTAAGAGAGAATTATGTCACATAATTTTTATATATATACTGTATATATACTGTATATACTGTATATATATATATATATATATATATATATATATATATATATATTAATAAAAGTTATGGCAAGTTTCTTATTGATGATGTTCTTGTCTACTTTATTATCTTTGTCTAAGAGCATTCTTGCCTTCCACAGGAGGTTGTCTCAAAATGTTTCCACAATTCATTTGTATTGGTACTTGTGGTTTGGCTCACAAAGTCAATAGCCAGAACACGTGTTCACACCTCAATGGTGCTTCTTCAGTGGCAGATCAGAGGCTTCCTTAAGTCGTTGTTGTAGGAAGCCTTTGGTCTTATTTTCAACATTGAAATTATTGTTAATGGATCCCTCCCCTTTTTAGACTTACTAGTAAAGCAGAGAGAAGAAGGTAGCTTCCATACCTCTGTATATCTATATATATACTGTATATACAGTATGTATAAATATAAATATATATATATTTTGTTTTACAGTATATATACATACAGTATATATATATATATATATACTGTATATATATATGTATATATATATATATATATATATATATATATATATATATATATATATATATATATATATATATATATATATATATATATATATATATATATATATATATATATATATCAATGATTTTAAGTACCTTAATAGACGTGTTAAAAAGAGAGTCTCCTGGCTGGTAGGTTAGCGATCCCTGGAAAGCATCATCCATCATGCTGCCATCATCGTTGTCGTACACAATATAGGCCTTACCACCTGTCTTTTGGGCCAGTAACTCCAGTTTTTCCTCACTGCTCGACCTACACATACAAAATAAATGTATAAACACACAGCTTACTCTCTCAAATCAAGTAAATCAAAAAATGGTTGGATTTAAATAAGTAATGGCTTTAATATCTTTCATTAACCCTTGTGTATCGGGGCCCAACTTAAGTCCGTATCGAAAAATTTGGACTATGTGGCGGGTCCCGACTTAAGTCTGAGTGCAATTTTGGCACAATATTGGCTCTGAGAGAGAGACGAGTGACGGGAGGAGCATGGGTTACCTCATGACCGCTCGCCACGGCCGCCGCGGACCAACTGAGATGTACTCCACTTACATCCACCCTCACTCCCTCGCTACATACGTAATTATATAAAGAAATTACCGTATTTTAGCAATTTAGCCCTTCGGTTGCACAATCGTTGCAAGACAACCAGTGATCGTAGGAGGATGGTTCGGGTGACATTGGAAAGCTCAATTTAAGCCCTTTCAGAGATACATACTTGTATTACGCTCTGGGTCTTGTTTATGCATGAAAAAGAGCACGGAAACAACCCCATTTACGGTATAAAAAAAACCCCGCTGAGCGACACAGTGAAATATACTCCACCACCCGCTCTTTGAGCATTAAGGACGCTAGCCTTTGATTAATTAAGGATTTAATGTATTTTACTAGTTGTTAATAATTTACTAACTTAATGTAAACTGTTTTCCACGCATATTGAATGCAAAATGCTAAAAACTCTAGGAGACAGACTTGTAAAGCACCTGGAGGAACACAAATTACTAAAGGATATCCGACATGGTTTTCGAAATAATCGTTCCTGCTTGACAAAGTACAAAGTACAAAGGAGTACAAAGGAAATCAAGCAACAACAGATCTAGTGACCCTTCTAGGTTGCTTGTCCTCCAAAACACTGAGGATCAAGTGTCCAAACAGTGGTTTAGAGTGGGTAAGGGAACATTGGAAAGGGAATTACTGCCCTGGAACTAATGTCCGTGGCAGGATTAGGAAGTTAGTAGGGGACAGATGGGTTAGTAACTGAAGGGGGGATAAAATAAAGTTATTCATTTACAAACGCAGTCGGTCGCGGGTTTGATGCGAGATATTTGTCTAGGCGGAGTTTAAATGAATCAACGGTGATGCAGTCTATAACGTTTCGGGGAAGCCCATTCCACAAGTTGACAACTCGATTGAAGAAGAAATTCTTAGATTCGTGTGAGTTAAAAGATTTACCAATAATTTTGCAACCGTTTCCCCGCGTGTAATTAGATTGGTTGATAGTGAAGTACTTACTACAGTTCATATTGTCGATGCCTTTGATGATTTTGAACACTTGAATTAAGTCACCTCTTAATCTGCGCTGGGTTAAAGGAAATAGATTTAATTCTCTAAGACGCTCTTCGTATGGTTTGTTCTTTAGGCTAGGTATCATTTTGGTAACTCTACGTTGAACTCGTTCTAGCTTGTTTATATCTTTTTGGTAATAAGGGCACCAGGATTGAACGCAGTATTCCAGAAGAGGGCGGACTAAGGAATTGTAAAGGGTTAGGATAACTTCTTTGGATTTATGCTCAAATGACCTGCCTATAAAGCCAATTATTTTGTTTGCCTTCTTAACAACTTCTGAACATTGTTGACTCGGTTTTAGATTACTCGATATTGTTACTCCCAGATCGGTTTCTCTGTTTACATTCTTAAGCTGAGTGCCATTCATCGAATAGTTTGCTTTCTCATTTAGGTATCCGATATGTAGTACTTTACATTTATCCGCATTGAAACTCATTTGCCAAATTTGGGCCCAACATGTCAATTTATCTAGATTGTGTTGCATATCGTCAACTTGTTCTTTTGAGAGTACGCTATTTGCAATTTTTGTATCGTCAGCAAATTTTGAGATTGTACAGGTGAGGCCCTCATCTATGTCGTTGATGTAAATTAGAAAGAGAATTGGTCCTAGTACCGATCCCTGGGGTACCCCGCTACTTACATTGGTCCATTTAGATGCCTTACCGTTTATGACTACTCTTTGCTTTCTGTCGCTGAGCCAATTTTCTATCCATTTCAACACACCGTCTTGTATTCCATGCGCTTTTAGTTTTAGCAGTAAACGTTTGTGGGGAAGTTTGTCAAAGGCCTTTTGAAAATCAAGGTATATAATATCTACAGCTTTTCTCTCATCGTAGAGGTTGAGGAATATCGTGGAAGAAGTCTAAGAGGTTTGTTAAACAGGAACGTTTTTTACGAAAGCCGTGTTGAGTATCTTTAAGTATGTTATTTTCCTCTAAGTGATTGACCAACCCTTTAGACTTCCTCCATGACATCCTTAACCCTCTCAGTTCTGAGTAAGTTTTTAAATTTTCCATGGACAGGCGACACACGGTCTGGGGCTGCTAATGGTTTTGACTTTTTGCCAGATACCTCCACATATGGACTAGTAGACCAGATATATCGAGTCCTAAATAGACGCCATGGCGTTTTACAATAATCATTGGTAGATAATTTAACTTGCATGAATCTAAGAACGTCTTCTTAAATTGAGTTGTCAATCTGTGGAATGGGCTTCCCCGAGATGCTATTGACTGAAACTTTGTTGATTCTTTTTAAAGTTCGCCTAGACAATCGCCTTGCCCGAAACCCACCGATGACTGTATTTGTAAATGAATATATTATGTATTTAGTACTGTATTGTTATTTTATTAACTTAACCCTTTCACGTATTTATGACGCAGAGGTTGCCAGATTAGCAATAAGAAATAGAGTTCTCTCACTCTTATAATTACCTCTCCACAAATAGTTTTCTGACCACAGCTAACTCAAAGACAACTGCAGAGGTTGACGTAACTAAACTAAAGGTTTCTAAATACCCCTGATGGTAACAAAGGCTTTAAAGTATCCCCAATAGACTCAAAATCGCGTCATATGTCGGAGAGGGTTAATTGAATACACACTTAATCATTATCCAATCTGAGAAATTATCGGGCGCTTAACACAGCAGTAACTTAGAGAGCTAGTAACCTCGATGATCTGCTGTTGCTTAATTTCCTTTGTACTCCTGTGTACACATCACTTCCAGGCATGGCCCTTCAAATAAACACTGGCTCCCCGGGCTGGGCACCTGGAGGTCTATTATCTTGTCCAATTGGCGCCCGACCCTCACTCCCTACAACCGCGTTATCACTCATCTATTCACAATCATTCTCCATTCATTCCTATTCATCACCACTTATCTTGCCTGTTCTTCAATCGTCTCTCCATCTTCCAACACATTTTTTACACCATCTCTCCATCTCCTCCGAAGTCTGCCTCTCAATCTATTTCTTCTTTATTCTGACCCATATAATCTCTTTGCAGGCCTTTCACCCCCCATTCATTCAACATTTCCATACCAGCATATAGCACCCTTCTTTCCACTCTGGCCGATAGGGGTTCCTGTTGTCCCACTTTCTAACGTACCTCTTCATTTCTAAAAAATAATAATAATATTCAGTTTATTCCAAACCGGCAGCCAATTGGGCAGAAAATACGCAGACTTAACCTAGATCATATCCTAAAGCAAGTGTCACACTATGCCGAATTAAGTGCCGACGCTCCAGGACTTAAGGGTCGTAACGAGGTCTTTGCCTACATCGCCGCGCGACGTGGGTGGGCGCTATCTCAAGAAAGACGTCGGGAGAGGTCGTCAGGGGCCTCAGGAAAAGTTTGACACGAACAACTCTCATAAGCTAAGTCGGCGTAGCTGAGGTCAAGGACATGGACTGGATAGGGAAGATAGGCGGGCAGCGTCGGGCGGCGTCCAGTAGGCGTCAGATGGTACAAGGGTGTCGACCTGTCTGCGTCAGAGGCTGCTATAAGGTAGGTCGCCATCAGACAGCGACCCTGTAAAGCCCAGGCGGCGTCATAGGGGGAGGGCATACCGTGAGTCCGCGACCTGGCAATGTCGCACGGGACATCGTCGATAGAGGGTCTTGAGGGTGTTTTTTTAAAGCTTGATGGAGGTCTAGCGAGGAAACTAAAAAATAAATGAATATATAAATAAATAGACCCCCAAAAATCACCACTGTCCCCTTAATCCGATCCCATCGACAAGTAACTATCTATAAACCCTTTCAATAGTGGTGGCGTCTGTTTTGCCTTAGTTCTGCCCTACTTAGATGATTTTATGCAGCTTAAGAACGGTCTGTGGGAGTTAAGAGAGATAAATGAGCGGAATGGAGTTCATGTGATTGCTAAAGGCCCTTTGTAAGCATAATACAATAACCTAATAGTTGCCAGACTATAACGAGAAAGACGTCACCGGTACTGAAAGGGTTAAGATGGCCTTGTTTTACCAATTACTCAAAGAACCACTTAAATAAGGGGAGATGGGCATATTTATTTGCTCATTTATGGATCTTTTTATTATGTTTTTAGTTTCCTCCCTAGATATCAAGCTTAATACTCCCCCCCCCCCCCCCCCCACACACACACATACACACATACACACAAACATACACATACACACACACACACACATAAAACGTCGCCTCCGACGGACCGATTTGCGTTGGTCGGGGTCAAGGGTCAAGTGTGATGGAGTAGGTGTCCAGTGTGACAGGGTGGCTGTCCATCGCCGCCGTATTATCTATAGGCACCGCCCTATCTCCTATAGGCGACGCTCGTCAGGAGCAATGTTGCCAACCAGTTTGCGCGCTACGGCGCATGACGCCGCTCCGGCGGCGTCATTTATCTCAATTAGGTTTTGCATGGTTGCTGCTCGACCCCGTCCAGTTGCCGATAGGCGGCGTGCCCGTCCATAATGCCCGCCGTGGGCGTCATGTCCATCGATCACCCACGTTACTCGGCAGTGGGCTCCCCCTTCTATCGCCACTCCTTAAGTCGTGGAGCATCGGCACTTAATTCGGCATAGTGTGACACTTGCTTTAGGGATCAATAATCTGACTGTGGCTGCTAACAAGAGCCCCTACATACCCACGAGGGAGTAGGACATGGGCAGGAGACTTTGCGGGTCCCCCGAAACTGGTCCGTCCATATCTAGCCTTCACGGCCAGTGAAAGTTTTTGAGAGAACTTCCCCTGCCGGCGCATGGGATCAACCGCCGACGCCAGAGCTAGCGCTCCTATACAGAGACCAATAATAATAATAATAATAATAATAATAATAATTATTATTATTATTATTATTATAATAATAATAAGAACAAAATATTGATGATAAACAAATTATGATGACACTTTTGAATGATCGTGAAAAACAATGTTTAGTTCTACAGTATATACAAACCTAGTGTCGTCCTTCAAAGTTTTGAATAAAAAACATGGGAATTAGGATATAGATGGAAACATGACAAAAATATTTAGTTGAAATCAATTCCATCTCTGAGTATTCGAGGTTTTGTGGGGTTTTCTACATCGATATTCTGGATTAACCATTCCTCTTGAGATATAATAGTGTAGACACAATTCTCGCTACCAAGAATAAACTTGAGACACAATTATTGTGAGATAAAATTGTTCATGAATGAACATTTTGGGTTAAGCAGACATACTCAACATTGCAAGAATGTTTTCAAGCTATTCATATAAACAAAACTATTGATCGTAAACAAATGCTGAGGACTCCGTTTTAAAGCCTATGAACAATTCTTACTATTTCATAGAAAAGATACATTGCTCAGCATTTAACGCATTTGTGGTTATTATCAAACACATATCAGTATGAAATATCAACTTTTGTTTCCAGGTTTGATGCATTCATATTTTAGTCTTCCTTACCATGTATAACTCATAATAGTAGACACAACTGTTGTGGATTTAAATGGAGCGATAATGAATTGTTTCTGTATGCGCCATCCATTGGGAACCTGGGAACACCACGAAACCTGATATAAATTCATTTGATTTTCTTGTGAACTTCAAGGAGCTAATACAATCAGAAATTATACATACTCATTAACTTTCATGGTGGTGGTGAAAGACACCCATCTTCCACATAAATCATGCAATGTTTGTCTTAGCAACTGTGCCTTCACTCTCTCAACAAGAATAAAGTCTGTAAGCTGGTGGTGGTGGTGACAATGGTGGCGAGCAAAGATTGTACAAATCTTCTCATTAATAATTGATATTTATTAACTTCAATGAACTAACTGTTGTTTGAATTCCATTTGTGTATATTACACAATATTATCAGATTAAGAATAACCTCTAATAAACAAATATATACAATCATCTCATTGGATCATTGACTTCAACAAGTTTTTTATGACTTGAAGAATATACTATTCAGATCGTACTTCACAAATATTTATAGGCTTGATATCATATACTGTATATTATAGTGGCAATATTATTAGGCCTTAAATATTAGGGGTGCTTGGCTGGAGCATAAGAAGAAATAGGAATGAACACGAAATATGATTTATTTGTACAGAAAGAAAAACAAAGTAAAATTATGATAAGACTATAGAGAAAGCATAAACAATAATGTCTGGACCGGGTTTGGGGTATCTGCGTGTTTAGTGGGTTTGGCAGTGCAGCTATACTCCTTTAAGTATAGGGGCAGCCCTGTCTTTAGCAGGTGATGAGGCATCTCCTTGTTCAGATATAGGCAGCTCCATGTTCAGGTACAGGCAACTTCATCAAGCTTAGGTACCTCCTTCAGGTACAGGCAGCTCCTTCATCAGGCATAGACTGCTCTTTCGTATGTACAGTCGTGAGCAATAATAATGATACAACTATTTTAATTTTTCAACCTTTAAAGCCAAGTTATGAAGCATCTAGGATATACTAAAACATTGCTTTGTTTCACTTGGGTTTGATATATACAAATGGGTGTGTAGGTATTAGTGTTCATGACAGTAAAGGCAGCTCCTTAGCATAGTAACTTCGAGTTTGTTCGATATTCGATATTCAAAATTTCTGTAATTTGGATAATTATTTCATGTTATTGTTATCTACAGTACATTTTATGTACTAATATGGTCGTCTCACATACCAACTTTTAGGAGGAAGATCGATTTCAATATTATTTATAATATATAATAAGGGGAGGTGTGGTGGAGTGGTCTTGCCACTGGCCTGGTAATCCAAAGGTCCCGGGTTCAAATCCCGATGTATCAATGGGAAGATATTATTGGGATGGAATTTGTGCTGTACCTAGTATCAGTGCATTACCACAAGCCCACCGAAACGTCAATAAAATACCCTCATTGACATAGTATTTAAGTCATATTGGCAAAGAGATAGGCCTCAATTGGTCAAGAAGCTGTGCTGCAGAAGTAGAGAGGAAGGACCAGCACTTCCCCCGAGATCATTAATTTGTATAGGCCCTATTATACAAGTTTAAAATGTTAATTACACAAAAGGCCAGAAATTTCCCTGAACTTCTGTAGGATTACCGGAAATATTGTGGCGGTTGGTTTAGATAACTGTCTGGTGCTGGAAGTCCATAGCACAGTGTGAGCTAAAGACGCGTACAGTATCTTTTTACAAGTAAAATATATTTAGAATGATCTCTCACCGTTAAAACCTTGCTCCAATAACTCCACTAGTAACGTTTCATTGCATAATATTTATTTTGAACTTGTCAATGCTAAACTATTTTCTTCAGATCTGACTTATTATTTTACTTAAGCGTTGTTTCCACATTGACGAAAGGTTGGTGGAATTGGTGTGCAATCTAGTCTTATATCTTTGAATAACATAGAGTTGGCATGCTTTAACGGGAGTAATATCCAGAGTACTGCGCTGGCTGCAGGAAATTATTCATACTTGATTAGCCAATTTCATTTCAGGATACCGCGTGATGCTGGTGATACAAAATAAATTATATAAGAAGGAAGTGAAAATTTGTACGGGAACGGATTGTGAATAAAGAGTTTTGTTTACAATCAGCTGTCTGATATCTACCTAAAATCTAGTGATAAATGTATTTACCACAGTATTACTAATACAATGAAAAAAAAGCTACACAAATTAAATAAACGCTATACAATTAAATCAGGATATATACTGTATGCACTCAAAAGAACTAATATACATGTTATACCACAATATGAGCCAGTACCCCCAAGAAGAGAATTGCCCCTGAATAAATCAGTATCCCTGCCAAAAGGAGCATCTACCCCCACAACTAAACCAGCTTTCCCAAATGCCGTCCCCGCAAAAGGCGACGTCTGGCATCTCCAGTGCCACCACGACTTAGGATTGGCAAAGAGAGCGGACGCCAACACCAATCACGCAGCCGTGATGTCACCCGCCAGCAGGCCCTCGGATTGGTTCCTGGAGGAGATCCGCCAGCGTATCAAGAGGGCCTTTCCACTCCTCTCCCCCCTACCCCCCACGACGAGATGAGAGGGACCTACAGCACCCATCGAAATAACCTACAGGTGTGCCCTTTTCCCTTATAGTCTTCCAAGGGCAGGATCTAGCTAAATTCCAGATAGGGAAGCAGACGAGACAAGGGAAGGCATCTCACCTCTCCTCCTGAGATCAGAGTGCTTCCCGACCTAAAGGTGCTATCCAGCCCTTTCAGAGTGTTGACCGACCTCTTCAGTGCTATTCGGTCTAAACCAGTGCATTCCAGCCTTATCTAGAGTGCTGTCCGGCCCCTAGATATATCAGCAACAGCAAATCCTGGACAGGTAATTAACCAGTGCTATCCGGCCTGAGCTAGAGTGCTGCCCGGCCCCTAGATATACCCGCAACAGCTAATCCTGGACAGGTAATGACCAAGAGTGATGCCCGGCCCCTAGATATACCTGCAACAGCTAATCCTGGACAGGTTGTTGTTGTTGTTGTTGTTCCCCAAGCTGCCTGGCCGAACAGCCCCAAGGCCCTGAGCAAGGCCAAGGCCATAACCGAGCGCCCCCACAGAACCCTCCCCGCCGACCACAATAAAGCCTGGGTGACCGAAGCCACTCCATGGCGGGGAGCTGAGGAGGGTGCGGAAATGCCCGGGAAACCAAAGACCCACCCAGGGCCCTGTGTCCCTCAGCAATTATGAAGAGAAAGTTGAGGGGCAAGGGAAAAATGTGACGCTTTGGCTTCCAATCTTGGTAGATTGGGAGGTCAATCCACGTTAGAGACGCCGTCACTTGAGATCTAGAAACTATATAAGTAAAAGGAACAGTCAGAGTAAGCTATGGGTATGGCAGAGATTGCTCAGTTCTCACTCTAATAGACCAGCCCATCACCACATGACTAGAACCCAATCCTCTCAGCATCAGCTGGGAAAGGCCCTAGAAAGCCGCCTTTGGCGGGGGGATAGCTCCCCTATTTCAACCCTTTTCGGGGTTGGGCACCCGCCTGGACAGGTAATGACCAAGAGTGATGCCAGGCCTCTCTCTATCTGTACCAGCATATTCTGGATAGGTAATTTATTTAAGAGATGCTTTATAAAACTTAGGCCTGTCTTTCATTCCCTTTTAACCCATAAACAAAACTGTCCTCAATGGAGGTTTTTGTGGTGTACTGTGACCGTCTTCAATAGATCCAGAGCATAAAAAAACACATTAAAACACCCAGTGGCACTCAAAACAAAGCAATTTGTGATTAGGTGAGATAATTCCCCTCCATATCTTGCTACCACTCCTACATATGTGTCCCAACCCCCCACCCTTTCCCCCCCTCTCCTCAAATATAAGCTATTTTTCCTCTTATTCCCCCATTTATCGGGTAATTTTTGGCGCGAATATCCCTCACGCAGTCTCTTCGTTGACTGCGGGAGACGTTCTGGAATGCCATGACAATTTACAGCAATTTACACGCTTTTAAACCCTCTTAAAGACTGTAGAATCGAGTGCGAGTGAGAGGAGCGCGACAAGCCACCCATCCTTTCACCAGCCAGGCGGCCGCAGCACTGACGAGTATGAGCTATACTCTCGCTAGACATACAGCGCTGCCAAAGACAAATGTAGCGCGACACTAGCGGTAATTGCTCAGTATTAGCAAATTTCTATGGTAGCGCTGCGGGTGAACCACGCGCACTACTAAGCTCGTTTTGTTGTCATTTTGAAGCTATTTTCTTCTAGTTTTTGCCTGAATACATTTAATTTAATTCAGACACTTGCTTAATCAATCAGGAGTGCCTGAATGATCCCTAAAATATGGTGGAAATATGCCCGCAGTGTAAGTGTTAATACGGGAGAGGCAGCTAGAGATCCTTGCAACAGAGAGACTTCCAGTGCAAGGCTTCAGTGTCGCTCTACAGCTTGGAGAGGGAGCATATATGCCGCCCCGGCTCTCGCCTCATGATACGACCGGGCGGCAATAATACGTCTTTTTCACCCCCCAAATGCTCTTCTCACTTCTTTTATTGCTCTTAAATGTTCATATGTTCATATTAAAAGCAAAATAGGCACATATGGATAAGTAATAATTATATATATGGTACTGTGACGATTTTCGTCAGAATAGAACCAAATACCTTCGCTTGGCGGGAGGGTTTGAAGTACCATAGCTTCGCAGTTTACGAGTTAACGTAAGATTATAGGTTTGAGTCCCGGAGGGAAGAATGAAAACCTAATATTTAGTAGTGGCCCCGAAATCATTGATGATATGCCTATTAGTATAATCGTCCTCTTTCAAGTACCCGCGGTCAGCATATTTGAAAACCCCGCCGCAGGGAGAAAGAGTTTTCATCATAAGTGTAACGCTAATTCTCTTATGGAATTGTCTTTATGATTGGGTACTCACTACGAAAAAACTTTGTAAAAAATAACAAATTAAAATGAACTTACTTATTGTTATAATAAGGCTTTCCATCACGTGGATGTCTTATGTGGATTCTAGCCCAGACGCTGCTCCAAGCTCCGCCATACTTCCTTCAATGCCATATCAAGACTAAACTTAAGACATCACACGAATGGGAAGGAGGTGGAAGGGAGGGTCCTTCATCGTCAATGATTTCGGGGCCACTACTAAATATAAGGTTTTCATTCTTCCCTCGGGGACTCAAACCTATAATTTATTAGTGGCCCCTCCATCATTGACGATATGCCTGATATCTCAAGACTGGAGGGGGACATTCGTGACAATATCATACCACTAACAAATACCTATAGGTAAAGAAAAAGAATCATATAACAAAATAAGTGTTTATTGCTTACATACAATAAAATATAACAAAAAATGGGAAAGAAAGCAGTGCATTACTTCAAAGAAAGTCTGCTTACAATGACCATTCCGGTACATTAGAGAGAATACCACATTGAGATTCACTAGGTTCAAGGCGCATAAATGATATGAATATGTTTTATGTCCTTAAACTAACTTTATACATAGTATAACGTTTGTACATTTTCATTTACTAACTTCTAGATACACTCTGATAGTTATCTTATATATAAAAAATAAAAATTTCTTGAGCTGTAGAACCAGCTCGACTTATCAAGTTGTCGAGACTCGTAAGTAACTCGACAGTTTAGGTTAAGTAAACATACTGGAAGTTCAAATTAGGCGCCAGTTTTATACAGTATCTTTATAAAAGATATGTACTATTTCGTATTAAGTTTCTATGGGTTTATCATCCATAATTATATCGGGTTATCATTACAATTAATCCGGTATATCTTGTAGATAGTTAAATGACGCATTGGTAGGATATGAACTGCGTATGCATCATGTTTGGGAAGCGGGTCATATGCCGGAAACAGACAGACTCGCTTTAGCTATGACCTTGAGAACATCTCCTTCTAGCCGCTCCGCTACAACCACCTGTTTCCTGCTAAGTCATCCTAATTCTTATCTCTTAGTGGCCACTATACCTTCTATCTATTCCTGCCACTATCATTGAGCTATCTATCCCTATCAACCAATAAAAGTAAGTTAATTCTTGTGAGATTATAGGTAAATTTAACTTTGTTTACTCTTGAATTCTCACAAAATGGTCCTTCGATACCTCTGACTTTTGCCTTATGCTATCTTTTCTTCTTTGTCTTTTCTTTCTTCTACTTTCCTGTTGTCTACTATTTCCTAGCTATTCCTTCTTTCTGTTCCCTATTTCCTCTTCCCTGGGGTCCCCTGTAGGCTTGAGAGCTTGTGTTTGTTATCTGTGCCCTAATTACCGCCGGGTCCCGCTTGTTTTGCCCGACCATATGAGCCGCCGCCATGTATTTCCCACTGGCGCCTTTGGCGGAGGGGGGTTGGGGAAGACTTTAACCGGGTAATAACTCGGTCTCTTCATCGCTACCCCAAGCCTATTAGGAAGGTCTCTATATTAGGACATAGCTACGTCAGGGAGGTCTATGTGGATAAGCCTGTGTTCCACCCATTTTTTCAGGTTAGGACTTTTTCCCAAGGGGGTGCTAGGGGGGATAATATCAAGTCCTCTGCGGTCTGGGAGAGCCACGTCTGATACCAGGCGGACCTGACCTTCTTAGTCTTGAGAGGTAACGATATCCATCCCGAGACTGATATACGCTCTGTCACCAACGCCATCCAGGACCTCGCTAAAGAGATTGAATCAATCTCAGGGGCCTGTAATATAATAGGCCTGGAGGCGAGACCGGCGCCCCGCGGTCTGACGGCAGAGCGATACAAATGTATCAGGAATGGGGTCAATCGCTGGCTGAATAAAGTACTGCCTTTCACAAAATCCTGCTACCAGTCCATGGAGGTGCGGGACGGAGACTATAGTGAAGACGGCGTACATCTCACATATGATGCCAGCGAAGACCTGTTCAAGAGGGTCGTGGCTACTGCCCAAGAGCACTTCACAAAGCTGGGAGATATTCAGGCTTTAAGGGACCAGTTGGATGAGGAATGGGAGGCGGGTACTTTCTCTAAGGTAGATCTGAGTAATAATTGGTAGGCTATAGGCTGGGTATAATTGCAACAATTAAATTAATGTAAAGTAGAATTATGAGGGTTAAATTGAATTTGTTCGGTCTTAACTAAATTTAAAAGGGGAAATTACCACAAACATTGTTGGTACCATTAGATGCTGGGCTAGCCTAGTTTATTATAGGTTTACAATTTAAATTGGCTTGTTATACACCTTTTTGGCCTCCCTTCCTTAGTGTACTCTAACAACATTTTGCCGCATATTATGTAAGGTTAATTACTTTTATTTTGTGAGTGGAGATGGTAGGCATTCGTTAACTTTTATTATTGCGCTTTGGGTCTTATTTCCCTCATTGATGCCCTACACCAACAACATTGCCGCATTTAATAGAAGGTTTACCATTTAAATTTAAGTGTGGAGCTATTTATGCGTTGTTCGTTTACTTCTATTATTGCGTTCCGCGTCATATTTCCCGCTTAATGCCCTACCCCGGCATCATACGTTTAATTAATTATTACGTTTAAGATGGGGTTCCCTATATCTTGCCTTTATTGGCGTCAGCTAACTTTCTGAGTGCGCTTTACATCCATATAGGTAAGATATAATATTATTCTATTTCCTGTGTATTGCCATCATGTCATTGACACTGTCCCAGTACAAGCGACGCAAGGGGGGTAAAAGAGTGGTTTCTGTTATCTGTTGTCTGTTATAAAAATCGCCACCTGTAAGTGGCACCGATTAGAGTGTCGCCCATCGGTAATTTGTGTAGGGTTTTTTCCCCTAGATAGGTTGCCCGCCAAGGCTATCGAGTCCCATCTACCCGGAAACACCCCTTTCAGATACCAGGGAAACAGCTATCACCAGAGACACCCCTATTACAGGGGGACCACACCCCTTTCAGATACCAGGGGGACAGCTATCACCAGAGACACCCCTAGGATCTAGGATCACCAAAGATATTGCTACATTTTTAGTTGATGCAGATAATGATGCGATTGAGGCTAAATTGGCTTCGGTATTAAGACAGCTCGAAGATTTAAATTTATGTCGCCGCGAAATGGAAACGCTCTATGAAAATGACGCTGAGTATTTTGCGGACATAGAAACAGACGTGGATTATATAGAGTGTCTTGATAAAGTTATCTTCCTCCTCAAAGGTAAGCTAAAACACAAGGAGCCAAATCGTGCTGCTGCAGTTAACAGAAATGGAGGTATAAGATTGCCGAAAATAACCCTTCCTGTGTTTGACAGTGGTCCCACTCTATGGTTGGGATTCTGGGATATCTTCCACTGTAGTGTCCACAGCAATGCGGAACTCAGTGACGTCCAAAAATTCACCTACTTAAGAGGTCAACTGAATGGCGAGGCGAAACAACTAATTGAAGGTTTCGCAATTGAGGGAGCCAGCTACCAAACAGCAGTTGCCCTTCTACAGAAAACCTATGAGCACAGGGATAGAATTAAGGCAGCACATATAACTAACCTTACTACTTTGAATCCTCCCTCTTACAATGTCGAGGAACTAAAGGGATTCTATGCTAGTTTTGAAAGTACACTGAGGTCAATAGAGACCCTACAAATTACCCTTCACGAAGCTAGTGTTGTGATTCTCATGAATAAATTGCCATCCCCACTAAAGGAAACCTTAAAGAGAACTTTAGGTGAAGAAGGTCTGGATTTAGAAAGGTTTGTCAAGGCTTACCAGACAGAAGTTTTTAACATGGAAAGTGTAGCAGAACAGTCTACACCACGCATACCAGTTGCTTCAGCATCCTTTGCGGTGCAGGAGGCCTCGTTGCGAAGTAAGGGTTGTAAGTTGTGCGAAGGGGCACATGTGTGGTTCAAGTGTCTCAAATACAAAACCAGTGCTCTAAAAGTAAAACGCGCAAAGCCTTTGCAACCTTTTCACCGGGTGCTTATCTTCAACCCACGGGAGCAATAGTTGTGTGAACCCTGACGTCCGCAGCTGCAAGTTCTGTCAAAACAGACACTACCATATCCTCTGTCAGTCCAGATCTCAATGGGACGGTGCAAAGAAGGAGCAAAAACCTCAACAGGTAACAAAGACCAAGACGCAAACTACCACAATGGCTGTATTTTCAAAGAAGACTAGTATTATTCTCCCAACTGTTATGCTGCCAACAGTTAAGGAATCAAGAGGAACAGTCAAGATGAGAACACTGCTGGATCAGTGCTCACAGCGCACCTTCATTTTAAATTCCGCTCTAGACTCGATCCATTATATAAAAGTGGGTGATGAAGAGCTAGAGTTGCGAGGGTTTACCGGAGCATGTGAGAGCAGAAAGTACCCAGTAGTGTCCTTCAAATACAAGTTCCGGGGCAGAAACTATCCTCTACAAGCATTTGTGGTAGAAACTCTCCCGGATCACAAAGGACCAGAATGCCTTGAAGCAGCCATGAGAGTTTTGCGAAACAAGGGTTACAAATTAGCTGATCCTCTAATGACACAGACATCTCGACTGGACTTGTTGGTTGGTGCCGATTATTATTATGACTTAGTGCGGCCAGGGTACAAAAAGGAGGGTGACATAATTCTCTTACCCACTAAATTTGGCTATGCACTCAGTGGCTCCTGCCATAACGACAAGCCTAGCGCCCAAGTAGAGGTAGTTACAATTTTGAAAGTTGCGGACACCCCGATGGATCAATATATATCCACGGAGTCAAGTAATCTATGTCATAATGAATTAAAATGTATGTGGGAACTGGATCATCTAGGAATTTCTCCAAACGAAGATTCAAAGGAAAACATGACTGCGTTGGACATATACAAGGAGACAGTAACATACTCTGCACAGAATCAGCAATATGAAGTCAGACTGCCATGGAACCAACATAAAGAGAAGCTGCCTTCTAATTATGGTTTAGCAGCGGGTCGCCTAAGAGGTCTGCAGAAGCGTTTCAAGCAAGAACCTGTCTATTGTAGTCACTACACCAACGTTATCCAAGATCAACTTCATCGTGATTTTATTGAAGAGGTTCCTTTCGGTGTTACTGAAAACAGTCATTATTTGGCACATCACGGGGTCACCAAGAATAGCACAATGACGCCCGTTCGTATTGTCTACGACTGTTCCGCTAGTATTGGCAAGGGTAGACCAAGTCTTAACGATTGCCTTTACAGAGGGCCATCACTAGTGCCGGATCTAGCAAAAATATTGCTGAGATTCAGGGTCCACAGATATGCCTGGATAAGTGACATCGAGAAGGCCTTTCTCATGTTTAGACTTCATGAAGAAGATCGTGACTACACCCGATTTCTGTGGCCGAAGGATCCCTTGGATTTATCATCACCCTTACTTTGCTACCGATTTAAGGTAGTGTTGTTCGGGGCGACTTGCTCACAGTTTCTTCTTAATGCCACGATCTTGAAGCATCTTTCCATTATCAAAGAGGATCCCGAAGTTGTGGAGGCTATTAAGGAAGGTTTGTACATTGACAACCTCCAGGGGACAGGCAGTGATGAAGAGACTGTCATTAAGGGTACTGGGATGCCCATAGAATAATGTCTCAAGCACATTTATATCTTAGAGAGTGGCCTACCAATAGTCCTCAATTATGAGACCTCCTGCAATTGGATGGTGTTGCTGCCAAGAATCAAGAGCGAGTGAAGACATTAGGACTCTTATGGTTACCTGACTCTGATCTGTTGACGTTCAATGCAAGTCTCCCAGAGACCAATAAGGCAACAAAGAGAGAGTGCTTAACCCTTAATTAGCGGCGAGCAACATAAGTCGAGTTAAAAAAAGCTGGACTATGTGGCGGCGCTCGACATAGGTCGAGTGGCAATTTCAGCACGTAATGTGGCTGAGAGAGAGAGACAAGTGGTGGCAGGAGACTAGCGAGCGTATGACTGCTCCAGACCACCGCGGCGAACCTACTGACACAAATCTCAGCTCCCTCCTCCCTCTCTCACTCGCTACATACTCAATTATGTACCGAAAGTACCGAATTACCTGCTTTTTGCACTCGCGTTGCACGGTTATTGCAAGAAAACTATCCATCATACAAGGATCGTTATGGTGTCATTCGAAAGCTCTGTTTATGCCCTTTCAGGGATAGGTACTTGTTTTACGTTCTGGGTCTTATTTAGGCATGAAAATGATCACGTAAACAGCCCTATTTTGGCTAAAAACACCCCGCTGTGCGGTACATATAATAAACCGCATAGGCCGCTCGTAAGGTGTTAAGAGTGGCGGCGCAACTGTTCGATCCACTCGGTGCACTACTGCCCGTTACAATAAGGTCCAGAATTTTCTTACAGCAATTATGGAGACTGAAACTAGATTGGGACGATCCGCTACCTCACGACTATGCTACCGAATGGTCTACAGTTACCAAGGACCTGCACCTCTGCTGTGACTTTACTTATCCTCGGAGGACGGTATAGGCCTATGCTGATTCAGTGGAACTTCATGCGTTTAGCGATGCAAGTGGTGTCGCCTATGGCACTGCAATATATTTTGTGAGCCCGGAACATAGCTGTTTGGTCATCGCTAAAGCAAAGGTCGCTCCCATAAGATCCATAACAATACCTAGACTAGAGCTAACTGCTGCTTTGCTATCCGCCAGATTAATCAAATTTGTGGAGGAAGCCTATCATAATATTGTAAAAGTTGACAAAATTGTTTTATGGTGCGACAGCCAGGTTACATTGCATTGGTTGCGTAGTATGAAGAAGCTTCCAGTGTATGTCGCAAACCGAGTTGACGAAATAAAATCCCTTCTTCCGACTGTAGACTTCCGGTATGTGTCCTCTAAAGAAAACCCTAGTGACTTACTGCCTAAAGGTGTTTCGGCAAAACATCTGAAATCTTCTGCGTTTTGGCGGGAGGGGCCCATGTGGCTCCGAAACAAAGACGAGTGGCCAGAAGATATATATACCTGATGATCCAACGCAATGCGACACACAGATCATGATCTTATCCCATAGCCCTGCGGAGGGTCTAGATGTCTGAGCTCTCCTGTAATCCCCCCTTTCTTTTCACTTAAATTAAAATAGTACATAGACTTACTAGACCCACTGACGCAAGGCCACACAGGTCATTTTTGGCTTATCTAGGGCTACAAACAGGTACCGCGTTAAGAAAATATGGTTGGAAGCCCACAGTTTGGTATTAGCAATATCCTCCATTGAATAGGTGTGTAAAAACCGCAAAGAGACTGCCCCCTTCCTGATGCCATGAGCTCGGCCCACTACTCCAGGGTTACTTTCCCTAATTACATCTATGAGTAAGGAAGCCAGTTTTCTCCTCGTGATGCGCGTAGGCCTACCTGTGTTATTGACCCATAGGGCTCCCTGTTGTTGAGGCTGTGTCACCCTCATACACTTGATTAGAGCCTGCACCAGGCATAAATTATGATGTGTATGTCCCCTTTTGAGAACCGGGATTGTAATTTCCGAGAATACATGCTCGCTATGCTCATTCTTTGCCACGAACGTGGGAGATGGTGCAATTTGCAAATGTTCATTTAATCCACCAAACCTGAGGCAATTAGGCTCATTGCTCATCACCGCCAGGTCTGACACCCTGTTTCCATTGGCCAAGGCCATAAGGAACGCAGCCTTCTTTAATAATGAGTCAAAATCCGGCGCAAGACTATACTTGCGTGAATGAAGCAAGGATAAGGCCTTGTCCAGTAACCAGGTAGGCATGAGCTGACGAAGGTGGGCGAAGCTTGAAACACGCCCTCATGAACCCTTTCTCCTCCGCCTGTGGCTTGGATAGACCAGTGAGGTCATAAAAGGGAGTTCTAATGGCAGATAGATGATTTTTTTTTTTTTAGTGTAACTACAGAAAAGCGCTGCTGGTCGAACAAATAATTCAAGTACTTAAAAACCAGAGCTACTGATGTGTCTGTTTCGCCATTTCCACTATCCAGGTTGTGAAAGTTTTCCAATGTGACTGGTACTGCCTCCTGGTAGACAGAGTATACTGATTAAGTAATTTATTTGTGACACTTTCCCCATACGGAGTTAACCATTTAGCCTTCCGAATGTCCAAAAGGCAAAAGTCAGCGAGGTCTCTAGGTTGCCAATTGTCTCCCAAGTGGAAGTACGAGACCGGGAGCGACACCGGATTCTCGCACCACGTTTTCAACTGGTGGTACCATGTCTGAGCCGGCCATAGAGGCGCGATCATCGAGACTAGGCCTCGGTAACCCCGTAGTTTGTGAACTACAGTACTTGACACATGAGTGAAGCGTCGGGAGGTGGAAAAAGATAGATGGAACTCCACCTGTTCCAGTCTTCCATCAATGCGTCTGGACCCCCCGCCGAAGTTGTTCCCAGCGGGTTAGGAAGAGAGGGAGTCTGTGGTTCCCCTCGGACGCTAATAGATCCACTTGTGGACGGTATGGCTCTGCAATCATCTTGTTGAAGACGTTTTGCTTGATAGCCCATTCTTCTGTGTTGCTCTGTCGCCGGGACAGTGAGTCTGCTCAGATGTTCGCAACGCCTGGGAGATAAGAAGAGTGGAGATGAATGCTCAGCTTTTCGGCCAGAGCAAAAATCTTCTCTGACAACTCTAGCAACTTCCGAGACCTTGTTGACCCTTGCTTTTGAATGCAGTGTACCGCATTCAAATTGTCCATCCAAAACGCTATTGATTTCTCCTGCAAGGAGCCTGAAGGAAAAACAAAGGGACTAACAGTTCCTGCGTGTTGATATGATAATTCTCGGTTTGGGACCAAAGCCCTTGCCCTTGGTGGCCTAGACTTGACTGATAACCCCAGCCTATTGTCCCTGAAGCATCCGTGTCTATCCATACCGTAGGTGGGGGAGAAACCCACGTCATTGTTGAGTGCAATATCTCTCTCTTTGCCCAGACCGACAGTAAGTTGTGAATTAAGTGAGGAATTTTCCACAATTTTCCCGCCGGCAATAGCGCGAAATATGTGTTGCCTTCCAAGATTAATCTCTTTACTTTCAACCGGCCCATCTTTACAGTTAGTTGGATCTGTCGAGACTCGTAAGTAACTCGACAATTTAGGTTAAGTAAACATACTGGAAGTTCAAATTAGGCGCCAGTATTAGGTTAAGTTATATATCTTTATAAAAGATATGTACTATTTCGTATTAAGTCTGTATGGGTTTATTATCCATAATTATATCGGGTTGTCATTATAATCAATCCGGTATATCTTGTAGTTAGGTAAATGACGCATTGGTGGATAAGATAACTGCGCATGCATCATTTTCGGGAACCTGAGGGTCCTTTGCACCAAAACAAACTAGACTCGCTTTAGCTACGACCTCGTGAACACCTCCTTCTTGCCGATCTCAATACAACCACCTGTTTCATGCTAAGTCACTCTAATTCTTAAATCCTAGTGGCCACTATACCTTCTATCTATTTCTAATTCTATCCTTTAGCTATCCATCATTATCAACAAGTAAAGTAAGTTAACTCTTATAAGTTTATAGGTAAATTTCACTTTGTTTACTGTCGAATTCTTATAAATTGGTCCTTCGAAACCGCAAAACCTTTGCCTTATGCTAGCGTTTCGTCCTTTCTTTTTCTTCCTATTTATTTTCTTTTTCCTACTATATTTCCCTAGCTTTTCCTTTCTTCTTGCGCCTGCTCTCGCTTCCCTAGTATACATAATTGCCTTGTGGCCGGTAATTTCGTGTCAGGACTTCGTTTTTATCCTTACTATGACGATGTCGATGTACCTAATTACGATTGTTGACCAATGCGGCCTGGGAGAGCCTCGTTCGTTACCAGCCTTTGAAGCTATGAAACAACGGAACAACAGAGGACGAGGGGAGGGAAGCGGCGGTATAAAATTAGGCTAACCATCAATTGCGTTCCTAATTTTCATGATTTCTAGGCTACATTTAATTGGATTTAAATTGGGTTAACCATTTAATTGGGTTCCTAATATTGATTTGTTTTCTAGGGTACATTGGGTAGATTAGGTATTAAATTCAACACTTGATTAAATTGAAGTGAAATACAATTGCCGACTTGCTAGTTTCGTTCTATGGGGGTGGGGTGGGGGTGGGGGGGGGGGAGATGTGAACATCGCTATTGAATAGAAATGTTTTAATGATTTAGGCTTCTGTTGAATAACAGTATGATGAATTGTATTTTATGCATATATAAATACACTGCAACTGTATTTTAGCCGATGATTTTGCATTACCGATGTCTAATACAACTTCTTTATGGCCTGAAACTCGCAAATGGTCAATTAAAAGGGTAAAACTATTTTGTACGGTCTTTTCAGCTTAATTTAACCCGTACAGCCCCAGCGACGCGCCTGACGCGTCGGCGATGTATGTAACGCACAGCCCCAGCGACGCGCCTGGCGCGTCACCCTAATTGCGCCGACCGTGACCTCAGGTGTAGCCACTCAAGAGGGCTCAGATTTGTATGGGAACTGTGTACGTATCCCACGCAACCGTGCCGATGGTTGAAAACTCTCAAAGTCCACGTGCGTGCGCGCGAGCGCGCAATAACCTGTTTTTTGGGGATAATTGCCTTCAATTTTTTACTCTTGTAAAATCCATTTTCGGGGGCTCTGTAGGACCATTTTTTAAGCTTTTTGAGCGGTTTTTCGTGGTTTTTCCTTCATGCCTAACCCATTCGCTATTGTTTCTGGAATAAAACCATTTTTTGAAAACCGGCCGGGTTCTGGTGCGCAAACATTACAAAACTAGCCGGGGCTCCACGGGTTAAAGGGGTAACTGCCACAAACATATATGGTACCAAGTAGAGAGTCCTATTGGGCTAGCCTAGTTTGTTTCAATGTTTATAAAATAAATTGGCTTCTTATAACATTTGGCATCCCTTCCTTAGTGTACTTTAACAAAGTTGCCGCATTTAATATAGGGTTAACTATTTAAATTTAAGAATGGAGATAATTTAGGCGTTGTTCGTTTACTTTATTTATTGCGCTCCGCGTCTTATTTCCCTCTTATTGCCTTACACCGACATCACACGTTTATTTAATTATTAAGTTTTAAAGTCGGGGTTCCCTATGATTTGCCTTTATTGACGTCGACTAATTTTCTGAGTGCGTTTCACGTCCATATAGGTAAATTAATTTGTTATACCCTTTAACATGCTATTTCCTGTGTGTTGCCATCATTTCGTTGACTCTATCCCAGTACAAACGACGCAAGGGGGGTATCAAGAGTGGTTTGACTAGGATCACCAAAGATATTGCTACATTTTTAGATGATGCAGATAATGAAGCGATTGAGGCTAAATTGGCTTCGGTATTAAGACAGCTCGAAGATTTCAATTCATGTCGCCGCGAAATGGAAACGCTGTATGAAGATGTCAATGAATAATTCGCAGACATAGAAGCAGACATGGAATATCTAGAGCATCTTGATCAAATTATCGTCCACCTTAAAGGTAAGCTAAAACAAAAGGAGCCAAATCGTGCTGTAGTTAACAGAAATGCCGGTATAAGATTGCTGAAAATCACCCTTCCTGTGTTTGACAGTGATCCCACTCTGTGGATGGGATTCTGGGATATGTTCCACTGTAGTGTTCACAGCAATGCGGAGCTCAGTGACATCCAGCAATTCACCTACTTAAGAGGTCAACTGAATGGCGAGGCAAAGCAACTAATTGAAGGTTTCGCAATTGAGGGAGCCAGCTACCAAACAGCGGTTGCCCTTCTACAGAAAACCTATGGGCACAGGGATAGAATTAAGGCGGCACATAATTATAACTAACCTTACTACTTTGAATCCTCCCTCTTACTATGTCGAGGAACAAAAGGGATTCTATGCTATTTTTGAAAGTACACTGAAAGCAATAGAGATCCTAAACATTACCCTTCATTAAGCTAGTGTTGTGATTCTCATGGATAAATTGCCATCCCCACTAAAGGAAACATTAAAAAGAACTTTAGGTGAAGATGGTCTGGATCTAGAAAGGTTTGTCCAGGCTTACTAGACAGAAGTTTTAAACATGGAAAGTGTAGCAGAACGGACAACACCACACATACCAGTTGCTTCAGCATTCTTTGTGGTGCAGGAGGCCTCGGTGCGAAGTAAGGGTTGCAAGTTGTGCGAAGGGGCACATGTATGGTTTAAGTGTCTAAAGTACAAAACCAGTGCTCTGAAAGTTAAGCGCGCAAAGCAACTCAACCTTTGCACCGGGTGCTTGTCCTCAGGCCACGGGAGCAATGGTTGTGTGAACCCTGACATCTGTAATTGCAAGTTCTGTCGTAACAGACACTACCATATCTTCTGTCAGTCCAGATCTCAATGGGACGGTGCAAAGAAGGAGCAAAAACCTCAACAGGTAACAAAGACCAAGACGCAAACTACCACGATGTCTGTATTTTCAAAGAAGACTAGTATGATCCTCCCAACTGTTATGCTGCCAACAGTAAAGGAATCAAGAGGAACAGTCAAGATGCGTACGCTGCTGGATCAGTGTTCACAGCGCACCTTCATTCTAAATTCCGCTCTAGACTCTATCCATTATGAAAAATTGGGTGTAGAAGAGCTAGAGTTGCGAGGGTTTACCGGAGCATGTGAGAGCAGAAAGCATCCAGTAGTGTCCTTCAAGTACAAGTTCCGGGGCAGAAACTATCCACTACAAGCAGTTGTGGTAGAAACTCTCCCGGATCATAAAGGATCAGAATGCCTTGAAGCAGACATGAAAGTGTTGCGAAGAAAGGGCTACAAATTAGCTGATCCTCTAATGACACAGACATCTCAATTGGACTTGTTGGTTGGTGCCGATTATTATTATGACTTAGTGCGGCCAGGGTACAAAAAAGAGGGTGACATAATTATTTTGCCCACTAAATTTGGCTATGCACTAAGTGGCTCTTGCCATAACCATAATGACAAGTCTAGCGCCCATGTAGAGGTAGTATGAATATTCCCATATTTAAAATATGTTACAGGGGGACAATGCCTAGTGAGTTCACTGCTCAATAGGTGGCGTTCTGAGAGTGAGGGTCTGAGTCTGGAGGGTGAGACGGTGAAGCACTTGAGCGAAGCAACCAGCCGCTTCAGAGATGGAGCTGCTTTGAGCCATGATGGATGCTTCACATGTCTCACTCCCCAGACTGGAACAAGACCTCACGGGCTTCACCGTGTTGAGCGGTGGAATATACAGGCTCTCAGCCTATGCCCGAGAGGGAGTAGTTGGAATATAGAAAAAATAAAAATAAAAAATAAAAATTACAATATTGAAAGTTGCGGTCGCCCCGATGGATCAATACATATCCACGGAATCAAATAATCCATGTCATAATTAATTAAAATGTATTTGGGAACTGGATCATCTAGGAATTTCTCCGACCGAAGATTCAAAGGAAAACAAGACTTCATTGGACATATACAAGGAGACAGTAACATACTCTGCACAGAATCAGCAATATGAGGTCAGACTGCCATGGAACCAACAAAAAGAGAAGCTGCCCTCTATTTATGGTTTAGCAGCAGGTCGCCTAAGGGGTCTACAGAAGCGATTTAAACAAGAACCTGTTTTTTGTAGTCACTACACCAAAGTTATCCAAGATCAACTTCATCGTGGTTTTATTGAAGAGGTTCCTTTCGGTGTTACTGAAAACAGTCATTATTTAGTACATCACAGGGTCACCAAGAATAGCACAATGACGCCCATTCGTATTGTGTACGACTGTTCCGCTAGTATTGGCAAAGGCAGGCCAAGTCTTAATGACTGCTTTCACACAGGACCATCACTAGTGCCAGATCTAGCGAAAATATTGCTGCGGTTCAGGGTACACAAATACGCCTGGATAAGTGACATCGAGAAAGCCTTTCTCATGTTGAGACTTCATGAAAAAGATTGTGACTACACCCGATTTCTGTGGCCAAGGGATCCCTTGGACTTATCTTCACCCTTACTTTGCTACCTATTTAAGGTAGTGTTGTTCGGGGCGACTTGCTCACAGTTTCTTCTTAATGCCACGATCATAAAGCATCTTTCCATTATCAAAGAGGATTCCGAAGTTGTGGAGGCTATTAAGGAAGGTTTGTACATTGACAACCTCCAGGGAACAGGCAGTGATGAAGAGACTGTCATTAAGCGTTACTGGGATGCCCAGAGAATAATGTCTCAAGCACATTAATTTTATATCTCAGAGAGTGGGCTACCAATAGTCCTCAACTATGTGACCTCTTGCAATTGGATGGTGTTGCTGCCAAGAATCAAGAGCGAGTGAAGACATTAGGACTCTTATGGTTACCTGACTCTGATCTGTTGACGTTCAACGCTAGTCTCCCAGAGACCAATAAGGCCACAAAAAGAGTGCTTAAGAGTGACGGCACAACTGTTCGATCCACTCGATGTAACACTGCCTGTTACAATAAGGTCCAGAATTTTCTTACAGCAATTATGGAGACTGAAACTAGATTGGGATGATCCGCTACCTGAAGACTGCGCTACCGTATGGTCTACAATTTCCAAGGACCTGAACCTCTGCTGTGACTTTACTTATCCTCGGAGGACGGTATATGAGGACTCGGTGGAACTTCATGTATTTAGCGATGCAAGTGGTGTCGCCTATGGCACTGCAATATATTTTGTGAGCCCGTAATGTAGTAGTCTGGTCATCGCTAAAGCGAAGGTCGCTCCCATAAGGTCCATAACTAGAGCTAACTGCTGCTTTGCTATCCGCCAGATTAATCAAATTTGTGGAGGAAGCCTATCATAATATTGTAAAAGTCAACAATTTTTTTTATGGTGCGACAGCCAGGTTACATTGCATTGGTTGCGTAGTATGAAGATGCTTCCAAAAAATCCCTTCTTCCGACTGTAAAATTCCGGTAAGTGTCCTCTAAAGAAAACCTTTGTGACTTACTGTCTAGAGGTGTTTCAGCAAAACATCTGAAATCTTCTGTGTTTTGGTGGGAGGGGCCCATGTGGCTCCGAATCAAAGACGAATGGCCAGAAGACATAATTACCAGATGACCAAACGCCAAAAGTAACTAGCCAAGTCATCGGGACCAATGATGAACAGGACTTACAGTTATGGAACTGGGAAAAATATGGCAGTTATGAGAAATTAATTCGGGTAGTTGCATGGACTATTCGATACATGAATAATTTGAAGGGAAAAATTAAAGGGACGTCTCCCACAGACTGTGCCCTCCTCAGCATAAAGGAACTAAAAGTAGCAGAAAAGATTGTAGCTCAAAGATGCCAGCAGGAATGCTTCCCAAAGGAGTACGAGATGCTGTCTGGTGACAAGGGTACTCGCAATAATTTGGTAAACCAATTAGGACTTGTCATGGAAGGAGGTTTAATTGTATGTGAAGGTAGATTGAAGTTAGCGGCTCTTCCAGATTCAATGAAATATCTGATACTACTGCCTTCCAAACATCCTTTCACTACCATGCTCATTAATATGTGCCATCGTGTCTGTAGTCACTATGGAGTTATTCACTTGGTCGCATATATACGGCAAAGGTGGTGGATTCCTAAGATAAGACAAGCTGTAAAACAAGTGACCAGTAAGTGTATAACATGTCGTAAAATACAGGGTAATACCTACGGGAAAGCTAGAGTACCTCCCCTGCCAGGCATCAGGACTACTCCTAGAGATCCTTTCGAGGTCACGGGGGTCGACTATACAGGAGCAATTCCTGTCCGGGACTTACACAACAACAAGGCTTATATGCTATTATTTACGTGCGCTACTACAAGAGCTATTCACATTGAAGTAGTTAGCAATGTGACCTGTGATAGCTTTATCCATGCTTTCCGGAGATTTTGTAGTTGGCAGGGATTTCCACAGATAATGTTAAGCGACAAACGTCAAGTTGTATCCATTGGAACAGGAACTCGAAAGGTTTTCGATCCCTCAACCGGCGGTCGCTGATGGTGTTAGCTCTCATGACACCACCCCTATGTCACCAGCGGTCACGGGACCATTTGCCAGTAACGTTCCTGTTGGAAGATTACCTCTTCGTCGAGCCGCTGTTAGTTCTTCACAGCTTTGGAGATCTAACGTCGCTGCGGGATTACTGTAGATAATGTATATATTGGTGGTGGGAATGTGTCGAAACTCGTAAGTAACTCGACAGTTTAGGTTAAGTAAACATACTGGAAGTTCATATTACGTGCCAGTATTATGCTAAGTTATATATCTTTATAAAAGATATGTACTATTTCGTATTAAGTCTCTATGGGTTTATTATCCATAATTATATCGGGTTATCATTATAATCAATCCGGTATATCTTGTAGTTAGGTAAATGACGCATTGGTGGATAAGATAACTGCGCATGCATCATTTTCGGGAACCTGAGGGTCCTTTGCACCAAGACAAACTAGACTCGCTTTTGCTACGACCTCGTGAACACCTCCTTCTAGCCGATCTCAATACAACCACCTGTTTCATGCTAAGTCACTCTAATTCTTAACTCCTAGTGGCCACTATACCTTCTATCTATTCCTAATTCAATCCTTGAGCTATCCATCATTATCAACAAGTAAAGTAAGTTAACTCTAATAAGTTTATAGTTAAATTTCACTTTGTCTACTGTCGAGTTCTTATAGGATCCAGTTGAGAGAACCGACCAGAGACTCCCAGATCCTCCTCGTCGTGTTCAGACTGTGGAGAAACGCAAATAATTTCTTTCAAAATCTGTTGCGGTTGTCCACACTCTGGCTGAGAGTAAGATTGGCTGTGTCCCAGACCAGCCCTATCCACTGAATCGCCCATGTGGGAACAAGATGCGACTTTGCCAAGTTGACCTTGAACCCTAGGGATTGTACATGATTGATAACGAGATTGACATGGGTTTTGCATAAACTTTCTGACTCCGCCACTATCAGCCAATCGTCCAGGTACCACAACACCTTGATCCCCTGGTTTAACATTGGCATGATGGCCTGCCGGACTAATTTTGTGAAAATTCTCGGTGCCAGGTTCAAACCAAATGGCATTCTTTGAAAGACAGAAGTCTCTTGCCTGATCCTCAAGGCGAGGAATATTTGGTACCGTTTGTTGATGGGGACATGCCAGTAGGCGTCTGTCAGGTCTAACGAGTACATCTACCCTAGAGGTGGAAGGGTTAGCCTGATGTGATTCACAGTGAGCATCCTGAAGGGTACATTGTGCATGTATTCGTTCAAACGCGAGAGATCTACTACTGGTCGCATTTGAACACTGTCCCTCTTTGGCACTAGAAAAACTCTGGACGTGAATACAGGGAAAGTTGGATCGACCAGGACAATGACATGCTTGGTGATCATTTCTTGGACTAGTGACTCTACCTCTAAAGACAAATGATTGACTTCTTGAGTCTGACGTAAACGAGATCGCCGGAGCCACCGCCAGGTGATCCCTTTGCGTACCACTGTCCTTGCCCAAGTTCGCCGGGGCCAGGCCCGGTGACACGGCCGAAAAGACCCCATTTACTTGACTGGGTCTGTCCGGCAGCACTACCATCGGATCCAACTTGCCCTCGATGGGCCCTGGGAGAGAGAGAGTTTGACTGACTAGTTTTTTGCTGGTGGTGGGGTAGGTGTGGATGGTTGGCTGGTTTTAGCTGGTGTCGTTCCCTGTCCTGACTTATGTTGTGGCCTATTCTTGTTATGCCACTTACCTGAGTGCTTACCCTGTTTAGGCTTGTGCTGGGTACATGTGACTTACCTCCACCTTTAGGCTTGGGGTATGGTTTCTTGAAGTTCTCCATTTTAGCTTGGGAGGTACCCGGCTGCAAGTTGTCAACCATATTATAAACTGCCCTCCATGTGTCAAGGCTGAGCAATGAAGCAGTTAAAGGGGGGGAAAGAGTTACCCGGCAACCAATGTCTTCCGGTAACTTCTTAACCATGTACACTGTCTTGGCGTGCCCGGACCGCCTCCAACAAGGCTATCCGGATGTCGCCCACAGATTGGATGGAATTTTGTAACAGAAGCCGTCTAGATAGTTCAGTGGCCTTCCGTACATTTTGATCAGAAATAGCGGCTATGGTCCTCGTGAGGGACTGGGCTATTTGGCGGCTCAACAAAAATTGGGAAAATAGTCTGAGAGCTTTATTTCTCAATTTGAAATCTCTGTCTAAGTGTGCAGGAGGGGGAGTTGAGAAGGGTTCCTGTAAGTCATAGAGAGACAATTTGGGAGCCGACAGGAAATCAAAAAGAGCTAGGGACACCCCTCCAGCTTTATTGATGGGCATGGAAAACCATAGATGGTTATCTTGTGGAATTTGGTGGGAGGATTTTGAAGTGATAGTGGTAGCAAACTGTTGAGCTTCTGCCTCCCAGTCCACCCAAGGGCCAACACCTACCTGCCCCACGTGCAAAACTGGGTTATGAAACTGGTCTAGAGCTGGAGTTGTATCCAACTCCGGCGTTAGCGCGTTGAGCGATTATATATCGTTCACGCCGTCAGACTTCGTCCAATCCGCAAAAAGTCTTGCAGATGAGGCGGGAGGTAATGCCAGAGTAGAAGAGTATACAAAGAATTCAGGAGAATACACATTTGGAATGGCTTTCATAGTTACATCTAAAACTTGCCCTTGTGAGTCTTTGGCCCTTAGTTTCTTACTTTTACTAACTTCTATCACCCATTCCGTAGGCACTGGGATCTCCCCCGATACTGTTGTCTGTGCTAGGCTCGGGTTTTTTAGCAATAGCCGGCACCCACGAGGAGTCGGGACCATATAAAAGCGGCATAGGGCCTCTTCTATGTGGGGTTTCATCTAGAGGGGGAGGGGTAACATCCGTGATAACGCGAACATTGGTAGTGGTCAAGGAGGCGGGCACAATAGTGCCACTTGCCGTAGTGTTCACTGGGATTACGTTACATTGTGAGAGTGATCTATTAGGGACAAGTCTGGAAGGTTCTAGGGGCCGCACAGCCGTCCCGTATCGGGGGTACTCCCGGCGGAGCTATGGGAGTATCCTGAGCCTTTGGTACATTGTATTGGCGCATAACTTTATGCAAGATATAATCTAAATCATCAGTAGTTATATATTTACTGTGACTCCTTAGAAGACTCTGACCCCACTTCCGAACCATCCTCTGTGTGTGGTGGTTGAACCGAAGGTAGTTCTACCACTTCCGGCTCTTCTTGTACCTCTAACGGTTCCGGCTGTTGTTGCAGCAGATCTGACCGTGGTGTAAAAGCCGGCCAAGGTAAATCCGGCACTGAGGAAGGGATAATTTCAATATCCTCCATGTCCCTGACACTGTCTTGGAACCGTACATTGTTCTCCACTAATGAGGGTTCTGATTGTCTCCACACACTTCGACCTGGATTAGGAGGTTGAGAATCAGGTATCACTTGACTACCCTGTGAACTAATAAGGTCCTGATACCTGCCTGATGTATATCCCCGATACTGTTCAGCTAACACTCTTTGTGACACTATTGGGGGCCTACTGATAGGTAAGTTCAATTTTGGTATTGCAAAATGTATGTCCTGATTCACACTTAACCCCTTATTGGCGGGGCCCGACTTAAGGCGGTCTAGAGAATAATGGACAATGTGGCGGGGACCTCCTTAAGTCGGTAGCAATTTTGAGCAGATAATTGGCTCTGAGAGAGAGTCCGAGCGGTGGGAGGAGCGTAGGTTGACTCTGACCGTTCGGCACGGCTCCCGCGCCAGCACTGGGCCCACCTCCACACACATCCACACTCACTGCCTCCCTAGACAGGGAAATATGTCAGGAAATTACCGTACTTTAGGGATTTTACCTTCGTGTTGCACGATCGTTGCAAGACAATCCATGATCGTAGAAGGATGGTTCTGGTGTCATTGGAAAGCTCAATTATCGCCCTTTCACGGATACATACTTGTATTACGCTCTGGTTCTTGTTTATGCATGAAAAAGAGCACGGAAATAAGCTCGTTTAGGGTAAAACCACCCGCTTGGCAGGTAGTAGAAGTTACCGACCTAGCCGCTCGTGGATTGTTAAAGATTCCCTCGATTCCTTCCTGGGAGTTGACTCAGTCTCCTCCGTCCCCACCTCTGAGCTGCCAGATTGGACGTTAGGCACGGAGGTGGGGGTGGAGGGAAATGGCCGCAGCTCCGGCGTTGGCCAGTGCTGCGACTACGTCTCCTCCTTGCGGGAACTTTTATGCCCCTTCTCTGATTTTCTATGGCTAGATGTCGCCTCGTCATCTTTTCGCCTCTTGTGAGATCTTTGCTTCGCAAAATCTGAAATTGTCCTGGAGAAGGTTACTAGTTTCAATTGTCCCTATTTTGATTATTCTATATACAAATTAATTTCTGCTGGTAAATTTAAATACATATGCTGCATCTACCGTTCCCCAAATACTCCTCCAGAGCAAAGTCTTTTTGATTCTCTGTCCTCACAACTCAGTGTCCTCAACTTAAATGCTTCTTCTGAAATCACTGTGTTGGGTGATTTTAATGTCCATAATGTTGAATGGCTCACTCATTCAGCCAGGACTGATGATGCTGGTCTTGAATGTGAGCTATTTGCAGACTCATTTAATCTCACTCAACTAGTCAACCAACCCACCCGTGTACCAGATAATCCTGATCATAATTCCCACCTTCTGGACTTATTTAAAAAAAAAAAAAATTCAGAAAATTATGATGTTACAGTGAGGTCCCCGCTTGGATCTTCTGATCACTGTCTGATACAGGCCACCTGTCTATCACCTACCACACCTTCCCACTCTGAACCTGTTTTGGTGGCTAAATGGCATTACGATAGGGCAGACTGGGAGGCTCTTCAAGATTTCTTTATTGATAATCCCTGGACCTCTTTTTTTTCTAATGATGCACACTCCACCTTGAGCCACATACAAGATTTTATAAAAATTGGAATGGAAACTTTTATTCCTCATCAAAAGTACAGTAAAAGATCTAATTCACCTAAATGGTTTGACCATAATTGTGCTAGAGTAACTGAACAAAAAGCAATAGCCTACAATGAATACACAAGATCAAAAACACATGAAGCCTTTAATTACTTTAGAAACATCAGATATCATGCCAAAATTGTATTAAATCTAACTAAATCAAACTTTCTCCACAAGCAGGCAAATAAACTTCTAAATAATCCAAATGATAACAAAATATTTTGGTTTACTCTTAACTCATTCAAATCCAACTTCAATACTGTTTCATCCATTCCACCATTAAAATCTCCGACTGGCAATCTTGTAAGTGACCCACGAGGTAAAGCTAACCTTCTTGCGGATATTTTCTCCACCAACTCAACCTTAGATGATATAAATCAAGATGTCCCTGTACTTAATTTTAATTCGCCTGAAATTCCCTCACTTAAGATCCACACCAGACATGTCAAAACTATTTTGCAGAATCTCTCAGTAGATAAGGCTCCTGGTCCAGATGAAATTCCTCCAATAGTACTTAAGAATTGCTCCTTGGTGCTTGCTCCGGTATTGGCAAAATTATTCCGTCTGTGTACTCATACCTCATGCTTCCCAGTATCCTGGAAAGAAGCAAACATCCATCCAGTTCCTAAAAAAGGTGCCTCTTCAGATCCATCAAACTACAGACCAATATCTATAACTTCCACTCTTGGTAAAGTCTTTGAAATTATATTAAATAATCATATAATTAAGCATCTTGAGAATAATAAATTAATCAGTGATAGGCAATATGGTTTTAGACGATGTCGATCAACTGCAGACATTCTTTGCCTTCTTACACATCAAATCAACCAAGCTACAGACCAACATGGTGAAACACATACAATAGCACTGGATATATCAAAGGCATTTGATAGAGTCTGGCATCAATCCTTATTGTCAAAGATATCACACTACGGCCTTGCATCATTAGTTCCACTTATTTCTTCTTATCTTCATAACAGAAAAAATATGTGTAATGGCCTTTATTCTCAATTTCACTCAATAAATGCTGGTGTTCCCCAGGGATCAGTTTTGGCCCCAACTCTGTTCCTCATTCATATCAATGATCTCGTATCTACCACTCATAATCCAATACATTCCTACGCAGATGACTCAACACTCCACAGTTCCTTCACATTTACCAATTCTTTCACCCAACCCGATCTTATAAATTCAAAAATAAACACTGCAATTTCTCTGAACCAGGACCTTTCTAGAATTAATGAATGGGGACAAAAGAATCTAGTTTCCTTTAATGCACAGAAAACCAAGTACATTTAATTTTCTAATCGACAGAATCTCACTGACTCCCATATATTTTTTAATGATGTAAATATTCCCACTTCCCCTAGTATTGACATTCTCGGTGTAACATTAACTACTAACCTGAGCTGGACACATTATGTTAGAAGCATTGCTAAGAATGCCTCTAAAAAACTGGGACTCCTGTACAGAGTTCGAGAATTCTTCACTGACGAGCAGTTGGCCGTAATATATAAAAGTCATGTGCGTTCTCAGATGGATTACTGTTCACCTCTGTGGGGTGGAAGTGGAGTGGTTGCATTGAGGCAGTTGGACAAAATACAAAATAAAGCTATTAGATTAATCAATAACCCTGTAATCACACAGGACCTTCCTACCTCCTCCTCCTCCTCCTCCTCCTCCTTACTATTTTTGTGTCTATCTAGTAGTAAGTAGATTAGCAGTGTAGATATCCAAACTGCCCCGTAAGGACCAATAGGTCTGTTGCAGTTTGTAAGTCCTTTGTATTCCTTTGTACATTATCCATACGAAGAAACATTGCATCCCTTGCATTATTCTGCAGATATTTTCACAGCAATTGTTCTGAGGAACTTGCTTCAATTGTGCCGCCTCTCCACATCTTTCCCCGTAGAACTAGGGCAGGTGAGAGCGCCCATAAATTTACACTTTCTCCTCCACAATGCAGAACTTCTGCTTATCAAAATTAATTTATCCCCAGAACTACTACTCTTTGGAATTCACTTCCCTGGAGTTGCTTTCCACAAACTTACAATCTACAACAGTTTAAATCCATTTGTTACAAAAAATTTATGAATGGAGGATGCCTTTAGGCACATGGACCTTTTTTTGTTGTATCTGTGTTTTTCTTTCCTCCGTTCATTGTCTCTAAAAAAAAAAAAAAAAAAAAAAAAAAATCTACCCAAAACTCCAATACCTTATGCGCACATCGATGACTTACGCGAACAATGGTGGCCTCCAAGAATTAGACAGCGTAATCCGAGAAGCAGTGACTAGCATCATCAACGTGGAATTTAAAGAACGGGCCTGGACACAAGCCACCCTTCCTGTCCGCCTCGGGGGCTTGGGCATACGGAGAGCCTCGGATATTGCCTCCCCAGCCTTTATCTCTTCCCTCATCGCGACCAACGACCTTGTAGTGTCCATCCTTTCTTCTCAACCCGGAATGACACTTAATGGGGACGTAACAGCAGCGATTAACACCTGGAAGGGAAGTACAGGAGTAGAGGAGCCTCAGGGTACCTCCAGGAGCAAGCAGAAAGCATGGGATACCATCTCGGCGAAGAAAACTCAAGAAAATCTCCTAACCAATGCAGACCAGGTTGCAAAAGCACGCCTCCAGGCAGCCGCCCGTTCAGAGAGTGGCTTGTGGTTACACGCCATCCCCATCCCACCTCTTGGAACTCACTTGGATGCTGAAGCGCTCCGGGTTGCCATCGCGCTCAGAGTGGGTGCGGCAGTTTGTCACCCACACACTTGCAAGTGTGGTGGGGGGATGGATGCTCAAGGTCACCATGCCTTGTCATGTAATTACAACGCAGGCCGCCTGCCAAGACACTCTGCACTAAATTATGTCATAAAACGGGCCCTGCAGAGTGCTAACCGTGCATCAATCCTCGAACCACATGGACTTCACAGAGAAGACGGCAAACGGCCAGATGGGATGACCACTTTCCCTTACAAGAATGGCCGGTGCCTCGTGTGGGATGCCACATGTGTTGACACTTTCTCCACAACCAACATCGCCAGAAACGCCGACGAAGTAGGTGAAGCCGCCAGGATAGCAGAAAATAAAATGCGAGAAAAATATCAAGCCATCGCCAGAAATCATCAGTTCGAGCCCCTGGCATTCGAAACTTCAGGAGTCTTCGGCTCTACCACCCTTAAGATGGTGAATGAAATAGGCCGTAAAATCAGAGAAGTTTCAGGAGAACCCCGGGAAACCCTCTGGCTCAAGCAAAGACTAGGGATGGCTATCCTCCGGGGCAATGCCACCAGCGTCATGAGCTCAGTTCGACAGGACTGGGTCATGCCACTGTGTGAGGCCCGGGCAGGAGTGGTGTATCCTAAGTCTTTCCACAGTAGGGTAAAACAAAACATAAACTTTATTTGTATGTAACATGTGTGATGCACATAAATAAGAGGGGTAATAAAAAAACTGAAGAGTGCCTGAGGGGGGTCCTCGACCGGGACCTTGAGCGGTCACTCGGTGGCGGCCGGGGTGGGGGGGGGGGGGGGTGGGGGGTGCCTTGCTAGCATTACTGCTCTCGTCATTACTCACTAGTTCTTTAAATAGAAATTTAGTTTTGGTTTTAGATTTAGTAGATTTAGCCGGCGTTAATTTCAGCACTGGTGACTTGATCACCAAGTGCTCCCAAAGCGCCTCATTGTCACAGTGTAGGGCCTTATGGGCAATGTCTTTCGTGTAGGCATTAAAAGTATTTTTTTATTTCCTTAAGTGCTATAAGACATGAATGATCTTTCTTACCAAATAAATTTGAAAGAAGTTCGGAACAAATGGCGTACTTTTTGGATACCCAAATGCCTCATGATCTATCGAGGCATTTTACACACTTGATACAAAGTTTGTGTGCAAACACGGGTATAAGAGAGCAAGTAGGCGTAGCACAGAGAACAACTAGAGGCATGATGGAGCTAAAAAAAAAAACGCCGAGATCGGACCCTTCCCCTGACGACCTGTGCCGCTACCGATGTGACGTGATCTGGAAATAGAACATTTCCAGGAATAATGCTCATAAGGATAAACCGTACACACATCCTTACTCTCACAAATACGCCGGAGAGTTAGCTGTAGACCAACCGCTACTCTAACTTTCCGCTGTAAATGTCTGCGACAAAACCGCTAAAGATTTCGTCGTCTTTAGAACTGCTTACCTGTGACAAAGTGTCACTGGCCCGTAATAACCTTAAAAGCACACTAACCTTTAGCCTAAAAGACCGGAAGGATAGTAATCACTGGACTGTTTCGCCGGGCGCGTATAAGTCTGGTCATGTCGCACGAGGCTCTTGGTCTGGGCGAGTTCACTCAGACAGGCCGAGATACCCTTGAGAATCCGCATTTCCGCCGGGAATAGTGGTACAGCACACCACTCCGTGTAATTTGGCTAGTTCCTTTCTCGCCTGCAAGGCGAGTCTCTGGCATCGATTCACAGAAAGATCGCCGAAGGAGACTGACTTATATGAGAAAGTCAGAACCCCTCAAAACCCCACCAAATAGACAGGACGTCTCCTGCCACATTGTTATCATGTAAAATACCCTTTATGACAACAATATACACATCTTAGGGCTGAAATAGTAAAATAAGCAATAATTCATACCCCTAGCCAACTAAGAATACCCCTAATGAGGCTGGCCACGAGACTTATAGTCATTAATATAATGAATCTCTTAGTCTTACCTCTGAAGAAGCAGCGACGAGTGGAGGAAAGCCCCTCGGCCTATGGGAAAGCAAAACACGGACCCTGGAAAGTTCCACACCACATGTGACAACTCTTAGACCAGAGCGTCTGCTAAAATAAATAAAACAAATGCAACTGCCTCATAGCGATGGCCTGAAGCATTATCCTGCGGAAAGATAGCCTCCTAACTAATAGTTAAGTAGTAAACAATAAGGCGATGAACAAAAACAAGAACACAACATGAACGCGAGGGCCCAATGGGGGCAACCATGCGCCTTTACAATAGTACCCTATTTTAACACTCTCCTGCGGGCACACCAATGGGGCTGCCTGGTCTAGCTAGTGTAAACCTATTCTAGTACAACTCGGATAGATACAAATGAGCAAAAGACTCACTAGAGTTGAGTGAACGAAGAATAAAGCCGAGCATAGGCAGACACGTCTGGACGCTGTGGACGCAGGGAGAGGAAGGAAGTATGGCGGCGCTTGGAGCAGCGTCTGGGCTAGAATCCACATAAGACATCCACGTGATGGAAAGCCTTATTATAACAATAATTATGTTAATTTTAATTTTTTAATTTTTACGAAGTTTTTTCGTAGTGAGTACCCAATCATAAAGACGATTCCATAAGAGAATTAGCGTTACCCTTATGATGAGAACTCTTTCTCCCTGTGGCGGGGTTTTCAAATACGCTGACCGCGGGTACTTGAATGAGGACTATTATACTAATAGGCATATCGTCAATGATGGAGGGGCCACTAATAAATATATCACATACCAGTTGCCTATGAAAACCCATACACGCTATCAGTCACCCTTACCATTCACTTATATGTACAATGTTACACATCTGGTTCACCACTCAGTTACCAGACGGCTGCGTACTTATAAGTGAAGCACTCTACCTTACACACACGTTAAATTAAAATCCAGCCTAGCTATTATCCCACACATACAAAGTATATCAAGGAGATATAAAAATCATCCCTACCGCCTCTAGTGTATGTATAATATTATTGTATGTCCTCTGTATATTGTATTTGTATTTTGCATTATGTATGTGGAAGATGAGAAATCTCGGAATGAAAGTAACAAGTTGGATGTGATGGAGATGAGCTGCTTGAGGAGTATGTGTGGAGTTACTCATAGAGACAGATTGAGGAATGAAGAGATACGTAGGAGAGTGGAACAGCAGGAACATTTGTTGGCCAGAGGGGACAGAAGGGTGCTGAGCTGGTATGGTCATGTTGAACGAATGGAAGATGAAAGGCTCACAAAGAGAATATGTGAGTCAGATACAAGGGGAGATAGAAGGGCAGGAAGACCCCCATTGAGATGGAGAGACTGTAAGACAAGCTTTGGATGATAGAGGAATGACTATAGATCAGGCAAGGGAAGTGGAAATAAACAGGAATGAATGGAATATACTTTTGAATAGATGAGTGAACACATGGTCATTTGGAGGAAAGGTTCGGGCGCAAGTTGGATTAGATAATAGTCTATCAGGCGCCTGGTGCGGGGAGACGGTTTATATGAAGAGTGTGCCTGGAAGTGTGGTGGGTGGGCTTGTGGTGGTAGGGCTTTGCTGCATGTCTGCCTGCTGAGATCGGAACTTCTCCGGGTGGCCGGAAGCCGGGGGAATGCTGGAGGGAATTTTGGTGACCCTGGTCTCTGGGTCTTCTCCTGGATGACCTAGATGTGTGTGAATTTGTGTTTTGTTTTTGGGTGTTCATTGGTTTCTGTTGTGGACACTATGCTGGCTCTGCCTTGAGTCCCCCCCCCCCCCCCAACAAACAAAAAGAAGGAAAAGTGGGGATTGGGCCTGAGTATATAGATAGGTAGATTATGTCTTACATTATTACTATAAATAGCCATGCCTACCGTTAGTTCTATATCAATAAACTAACTTATATCTTGTACACCCAATATTGTATCTCCCAACACCTCCTCCTCGGTACATAAAAACCTCGCATCATACGATGCTGTTTATGCAACCCCCTTCATTGATTATTGGCGTTGGTATTTCAATACACACAGTTAACTAAATCAGGTGAGAGAGAGAGAGAGCGAGAGAGCATCCATGATCACGGTCCCATTTCCGACTATCACCCTAAATTAAAAGAAACCACACTCGCAACTTATTTATTCTAATCTTACATTCATATATAAGATCATGACGAGGAAGAGAACGTATGTGGGCAACTGTACATGCGTGAGAATGTTTAAGATGAAACCAATTCAAATCTGTGAACCTATAAAGTCATGTTTTGATACATCAGGGTTTAATAATAAAACATTGTACTGTCTTGTTTGAGTTCGATACTGATTAAAGTGACCAGCAAAAATTATATTTAAATGCTTTATTAGAATATTACTAAGAAGACACAAGGGATTGGAGTTCTCGAAAAGGGGCTCCAGTCTTGAAAATGTACTTAGCTTACAGTGTGCTGGCTTAACCCGGGAACAGCGGGGAGACTCTTAAGAGTTCCCCCGGCGGACTGCGGGGAGACTCTTAAGAGTGAGTGAAAACAAAATTCAACTTTTGACATCGAAAAAAAAATATATATATTTTTATTTTTTTATTTTGTTTTGGCCCCTGGGCCATGCAAAATCTCAGTCCTCTACCTCCCCTCCTTCTCCACTTTCCTCCTCTCCTTCAGTTATCACCTATTTTCCTTGTTATTCCCTTATTCTGAGGTATATTTTCGTGCTAACATTAGCGAGTTGCAAGCAGGGTGTTGTCATCACTGATGGCAAGCGAGTGCAAGAGAGAGAGAGAGAGTATCGATCGACTGTGTCTCAGTGGCCTTGGGGGAAATTGGCGGGAAAGCAGCTTGCCTCACCCATACATTATACAACTCGCGGGCTATATCTCCGATTTTGACCATCCAAACGCTGTTTTCACTCGTTTTATTGTTGTTTCAGGTTAATACCTTTATAATCAACCCATAATAGGCGCATATGGATAAGTATTAATGCTATTAATGGCACAATGAATATTTTAGTGACGGAAACACCTCAAATATGTCAGCACAGGGGGACGTTTCCAATTACCCCCATGCACACTTCAGAGGTTAATAATCCAGAAGGGTTGATAGGCTCTGAAATCCTTTTTAACTAACCAAATTACTAAGGCAAGGGACTGGAGTTCTTGAAAAGGGGCTCCAGTCCTGACGCTATTTTTGACCTACAGTGTGCTAGCCTAAAGGGTTGATAGCCTATGAAGTCCTATTTGAACTATTACTAAGACATTATCACTTATCCCACTTATTTGTAAAATGGAAACAAATTATCTATTTTGAAAATAGTTTTGATTTAAATACAAATTATGGACTCATTATATACTACTAGAATGATCCTTCGTTAATAGCAGAGTAGTCACAATATAAATGTGTTAATAGAGGAGTTATACTGAAAATATTTCCTAAATGTAAGTTTAACCCGGTGAGACCCAGCGTCGCACGTGTTGCGTCGGCAGTCTTTGATCACCAACTCCCAGCGACGCATCACGTGCGTCCGACATATAAAAAACACTTACGTGGCTCGTAAGGTAGGAAATGGCGGGAGAATAGGAGGGGGAGGTACCGTAGTGTGTGTGGGAGCGGGCCGAGACAGCCGCGCGGCTGGTGGTGGTGGGCTTAGTGGGGATAGTTTACACCCTTAGTTCACCGCCACTTTGAACCTTCATTACTCCGGTCGTATGGGAGCTAGAGGCTTGAGATTTATGTGAGACACTCCTTAGGATGTATGCCGTACAATGCCATACTCAGTTTTTACCCTAGTGCTCCCGGGCAAGTGGTCATGCAGGGGAGACGAACTATTGAACCCCCCCCCCCCCCCCCCCCGCCCCCCAAATGACCGAAATTAGTTTTTTTTTATTTTTGTCTTCATTTCTCACCATTCTCTTCCATTTTGGCTCAACACATTTTTTTTAGGCTCCCCCCCCCCCCCCCCCAACGGCCCCCCCCCAAAAAAAAAAATTTACGAGGTGATTTTTTTTTTTTTTTTTTTTTCATTTCTCATCCTTGTCTTCCATTTTAGCAAACAAAAAAAAGAAGTGAAAATGGCTTGGGACTGGGGTGAACAAAATATTATAACTAGCCGGGGCTCAACGGGTTAAGAACATACTAAGTATTAAGAGTTAAATATAAGAGACTTACCCATACGCGATGGTGATCACTCTGGTGCCCGACTCTACCACCTCGTCCATCACATCATCTATCCTTGGGCTCGTATTTTCCTCACCGTCTGTGATGAGCATGATCACCTTGTTGTTCAGGTTCCCCATTAACTGCAAACGTCGTATTACATATTCAACACTAGCATTCAAGGGCTAGCATATTTAATTAATATATAATTTGGATGTATCCATTTGATGTGATCAACGATTTTATACTTTAATATTTATGTTTCATTATATGTATATATTGTTAAGAGTTTTCTTTTATAAATATCATCTGTACCGAATATATTTTCCGTAATTAAACATTTGAAGATTAATGTCAAATGCCTGGTAGAAACATATATTAAGGATAATGCTACATTTTCATTAGGCATATTATTATAAAGAAATATCTTTACTCGATTTTATTCAGGTAATGAAAACAAACTATAGTACCTAAGTAAATGCAATATAATAATAAAGTAAACGTGCCATTTTGCCCAAAATCAAAACAGCATACCCAAGTCTGCGATGGGTTACCATCTATTACCACCAGTATCACTACTACTATCATCATCATCACTACTGCTATCATCATCACTACAACTGTCACCATCATCACTAAAATTGTCACCATTATCACTACTGCAGTCACCATCATTATTGCTATCAGCATCGTCACTAACATCATCACTATTGTATATCATTATCACTACTACTATACCCATCATCACTACTTTCACCATCATAATTCATACCGTCACTTTCATCACTACTACTATAACCATCATCACTAATACTAGTACTGTCAACATTATCACTATTACTGTCCCCATCATCACTACATTTTTGTTTTGTTCTATGTGAGTGGGGGAGACATAAGGCAGAACGGCCTTTAGCGAGTGCCTCCCCATAGTTGAAAGAGTGACAGGGCCAAAATCAAGGGACGTTCGAGCCAAAATGCCTGGACACACAGAGTTTGAAGCAATTTAAGTCATAGAAGGAGGGAAAGACAGATTCTGGGAGAGTTCCAGAGCTCAGCTGTTGAATAGAAGAAAGACTGAGAGTAACGTTTCACTCTTGGATTGGAGAGTTGCACAGAGTAGGGGTGGGATTGTGCTGCAAGACGGGTACAATGTACCCTACGTAGAGGAGGTGGTATACACTGGGAGAGCTCTGGGGAACACTGATTATTGTAGTAGCGATAGAATAACGAGAGAGATGCAACATTGCAGCGAAGAGAGAGAGTTGGTGAGTGGGCGGGAATTAATTATACGAAAGGCCTTCCTTTCTACTTTGTCTAGGAGTGCGGTGTTAGAGGATCCTCCCCACACATGTGAAAAATATTCAATACAAGGACGCACTGTGCCCCTGTACAGAGCAAGAAGCTGTGCAGGGGTAACGAACCCCTTGAGGCAGTTGAGCACACCCAGCTTTTGGGAGGCTGCCTTAGGAAAACTGGCAATATGGTCCTTCCAAATGAGAGCAGAAGAAAAAGAGACGCCATCATTATTACTACAACTATCATACTCATACATTAACGCCTAAGTTACGGCGACAGACATCAGACGGACATCGAAATCCGCTTATTATGTATCCTGGGAGCGAGGCAAGTGGTTGCAGGCAGCACAGGACCCCATCATCCGTCGCCCACCAAGTCTGGGCCAGCACTGATGTAACTCAGCGATGTCTCCCACATGATTGCAGCATTACACACAGCGAAAACAGCTCAAAACTGCTAATTCTTAGCGATTTTGGCCGACCTCTGCAAGATAACCAGACGTCGTACAGAGATGATTCAGGTGTCATTGGAAAGCTCTATTACGGTACTTTCATGGATATATCATTGCATTACATTCTGTCTCTTGTCTATGCATGAAAATGTGCAGGGAATGAAGCTCAATTTATGCCAAAATACCCACAACGAAAGAATTAAAAAAGGCACCCGTGTCTCGTCCCACTTCGGCCCTTAGTGATAAACTTATCGACAATACATATTGACATTACATTCATGAGAAGAAAGCAAAACCTGTATGACTCTAAGAAGATTTAATAAGATATTCCATGTGATAATCAGTGCCCTATAAATATTCATACATTATTAAACTATTGGTAACCAGACTCATCTAGATATTCATTGGTAACCAGACGCTCGAGGGTCGTTGCAGTCTACAAGATACCTGAGGCCAACCTACGAACCAACAAAGGACTCTTTATATAGTGGCTTGTGGCGATTCCTGAAGCACAGGCAATCACCACTCCTTCAATATTCTAAGCTGCAATCGCGCTACAATGTCAAGTTAACTCCAGTTAAACGAAAATAAAAATAAAAGTTTTATATAATCCAGTGGAGGTTCGTGGCAGTCATGGGAACGTGAGGCAACCGGCGGGGTCGAGATGTTTCGCAGCAAGTGACGTTTCGCCGCAGGTATGGTCAGAATCGGTCATGACTGTTCACTGCAAATTAATGAGATGGTTCACAGCTGGTTCATTTCACTACAATATATACCCCAGATTTTGTCCGCACATGTACTTGACTTGCAGTGTGTTGGCTTAATAATCCAGAAGGGTTGATAGCCTCTGAATTCATATTTTAATTAAAATGCACAGTTCACTCTTCTTACATCAGTGTTCCCTACTAGTCCTGCTGACTTGTATTACTGACGTTTAAATATGCACCGGTACCGGTAAGCAGGCTTTTTAGTTTATCATCCAAAAAACGATGGTGCATTCAGTGTTTCCACAGCTTTTATTCTGAATTCCTTAGATTTAAAAAACAAATCATATTGAAATAAAGAAGAAAGAGGGTGGAAACACAACACCACCAAGAACCAACATTACCACCCTTGCCACCACACTCCCAAGGAAAGAAGTCCCAAGCGCCACACCACCAGAGTACGCCCGAGCTGCCTCTCCATCACACCCGCACTTCCCCCCCACCATCAGGAATCTGGGCAGTGACATGAACAAGAAGGACCGGAAGGAAGGAAAAGCAAGCAAGACTTTGCATAAGTCCTACACCACCACGCGCTCTTCTTGTTCCAAGCCGCACCACCGCTGTGACAGGGAAAACCAGAGGGGCTACCCCAGCCGCCCCAGGCCCTCCTCCCAGCACATCCGCCCTTCTTGCACTGAGAAGGAGCACCTGGTAAGACTATGCCAGATAAATAAAGATCATCACAGTTGGAAAGCTCTTATAAACACACTTCACTGGAAAGTGTTTTAAGAGCTGGAATATTTGGGCTATTACTAGACAAACTATTAAAGCACTGGCAAATAAAGGTTTGTCTAGGATTTTTAGATCTTGGCTCAACAAAGGAATTATTATTGAATCACCATGTAGGCCTACATCATCGATCATCAGGAATTACTGTCGATAAAGAAAGCTGCACTGACGTGCGCTTTAGTGGTAGTAAACCAAACCTCAGTAAGATTTGTTAGAAGTTCATGCACTGGCAATTGGCTTCTTTCTAAGTCCGGGCTCGCGAGATACCGTAGCACTGGCATAACAGCACTTTGCATAGAGTCCTTACGGTAAACTGTCCCAGGCACAGGCAATAAGGCACGTATTTGTAAAAGGCCCAAATACAACCCATCCAAAGTCCCTGAAAGACTCTTATAAAGGTCAGGACAGTTAAGAGCAGTTGCATACCAACCCTCTTACTTTAGTCTGATGATACAATATTTATAGCACTGGCAGAACAGACTTGTATTCATTAAGGCCCCAAACCCAAGAATACTGTAATGTTCTTGATTAACAACTCTTATAACGGTCAGGATAGTTGAGAGAGACAGTAAAACACCAGTACAACTTCTCCTCACTTTAATCCAATGATATGTTACGTATAACACTGGTAGAACATAACATATTCATTTAAGACCCCAAACCCAAGAGTTCTACAACATCTTCCATCCTACTGTCATCACCACACGACAGGACCACCACCAGGGCCCAAGAACCTCGTCGGAAGTGCCACATAAATTCAACATCACCGGAAGTGCTTAGTGTCAACACCGAAAGTGCATAGTGTCTTCCCTGTCGATCCTCTATCGTGCTAGGAACAACTTGTGTATATACCTATCCATGTCTGACTGTAACTCTGTATAATATTATAGTTACATTAAATAAGATACTCTATGTTTGTACTCTGTAATATATTCATCCTCTATTACCTCTGTGCATGTGTTCATGTGGTTTTAACTTCTCCAGTCTAGTAAGAACCTACCTAAATAGTCCAGTTAACCCCAGCAAAAACCTGGCATAAAACATATTTTTAACTTTCTTAGTAAATATATTTTTATTTTGCATTCCAATACAAAGCATACTTAGTGCTTTGATCTAGTGTTTTTTTAGTGTAATTATACAGGTTATTACAGTACTATCTATGATACATTCTAGCTCATTCCTAAAGTCAGTCTAGCGTATATTCGCGGGGCCTCGTAAGAGTGACAGGCTACTGAACAGTCTACGGTCCCGAGGTTTAGACATAGAACAAACACAAAAATCTTCTATCCATAAAATGTCCTAATTGGTGTAGTGTACTGGGTTTAGTGGTCATTAAATATAATATATATGACAGTTTTGGCTAGCTGACATTAACCAGTCCAATATATTATTTGCTGGCAACTATTAGACGATTTTATTCAGTTTAAGAAGGACCTCTATCAATTATATAACAATTTATGTATCGGTCAATCGCGGTGCTGGAAAGTTTTAGTGTCTGTGTCAGTTGTCCCAGGTTCGAATCCCGGGACTTCCTCGTGAGCTGATTTTTTCCCCAGTTATTTAATTGGTGGGATATTAAATACACTTTTTTCCAAAGCGAAACCTCCTGTTGACTTCCCATGTATATCATGCAGTGGAGAGGTCAGACCCAGACAACATGCACTACTTTGCACTGGCTGCGAGCGTTGGCAACATAGAACATGTGGACCTGGAGTGAGCCAGGCATCCTATAGACAAACCATTTATGAAAAATATGAGATCGACTGGATGTGCAATGAATGTGCTTCGCCACAACAGACTACCTCACCATAATGACCTACCTCACCACAACTGCCTGCTTCACCACAACTGCCTGCTTTACCACAACTGCCTACCTCACCACAACTGCCTGCTTCACCACAACTGCCTGCTTCACCACAACTGCCTGCTTCACCACAACTGCCTGCTTCACCACAACTGTCGGCTTTACCACAACTGCCTGCTTCACCACAACTGCCGGCTTCACCACAACTGCCTGCTTCACCACAACTGTCGGCTTTACCACAACTGCCTGCTTCACCACAACTGCCTGCTTCACCACAACTGCCGGCTTCACCACAACTGCCGGCTTCACCACAACTGCCGGCTTCACCACAACTGCCTGCTTCACCACAACTGTCTGCTTTACCACAACTGCCTGCTTCACCACAACTGCCTGCTTCACCACAACTGCCTGCTTCACCACAACTGCCGGCTTTACCACAACTGCCGGCTTCACCATAACTGCCTGCTTCACCACAACTGCCGGCTTCACCACAACTGCCTGCTTCACCACAACTGCATGCTTCACCAAAACTGCCTACCTCACCACAACTGCCTGCTTCACCACAAGTGCCTGCTTCACCACAACTGCCTACCTCACCACAACTTCCTGCTTCACCACAACTGCCTGCTTCACCACAACTGCCTACCTCACCACAACTGCCTGCTTCACCGCAACTGCCTACCTCACCACAACTGCCTGCTTCACCACAACTGCCTGCTTCACCACAACTGCCTGCTTCACCACAACTACCCATTTCACCACAACTACCAGCTTCACTACCAAGACTGCTTTCGTCCAACAAAAAGCAACTGCAGCTGAGAGCCCACAATTTAGTACACCACACCAACAGTGAGGAGGATTATCTGGCAGAAGAGGAACAAAAATAGACAACAAATATTCTTGAGCCGGACTGGTGAGAGACCGTGGGTATACGGCGGACACCCCACAGCCAAACATATCATACCTGCGGGGCACCAAACCGTCCGCTAACTCTCTCCGTCACATCACTTCAATGTTTGAAGGACAGTGAAAGGCGATACATACTACTTGAGAGCCGGTCATTAGCAGCGAAGGTATGGTGGATATCACCGGAATGTTTTGTTTTCTATCACTCTCACTATACAATTATATATTTTGTTAGGCCTTTTCATAATTCATTCTATAACTATTGACTTCATTCTTTATCGAGACCTTCCATACACAATGATTATATCCAAGCGATAAATATTCATAATATAATCCAATCAATTAAAAGAAAAAGCAACAGAGCTCATGCATGGAATTACGGTAATATTCAAGACCTCATACTTCGAAACTCCAAGGTTACCAGCATGAAACACCTACCGTCCTAATCCCAATAATAGCATTAGCGCTCTCAGCAAAAACACTATGGGTTTATACTGTAGAAACAAAGACAATGTTACTAAACATTGTTTCATCAAAGCCAAAGAGTCGTAAGATTATGTGGATTATGCTTTCTGTCGTAGGTGCTGGATGAAAAACCACTAGAAATATGACTGTGAGGCGGTCAAAAAGGAGGTGAGTGATTGGAAAAAGATGAAATTGAGGGAAGCCTCACGTCAAAATCAATCATACCAGACATATCGTGTAATGTTAGTACACAGACTCGTCATCTCCCTCATTGAAGATAGGTGCACTTAGGCAATCACCAGAATCCATCATAATCAATTCATCAGTGAATGATAGGGCAGTCAGTGTTATAGCTGACATGGGTTATGTCGAGTTCAGCCTTTTATAGATTAAATCAAAACGATTCGTTGACATTACATTGCCCAGATGTTAATTTGCAAAGTGTCTCAGGGGACACCATATCAGTTTCCGGTGTTACATACTTACCAATAGTGATGCATGGTGACCTGTATATAATGTTTGAGAAAGCTTACGTAGTAAATGAGTTTAACAAACGAAAAGTCACGAATAAGAGCAGTTGAAATGGATTTGTAAGAAATGCGTGTGGAGTTCGAAGAATATACAAAGTAAGAAGTATGAACATAAGGGAGGCATGTGAAGTATGAACATAAGGGAGGCATGTGAAGTATGAACATAAGGGAGGCATGTGAAGTATGAACATAAGGGAGGCATGTGAAGTATGAACATAAGGGAGGCATGTGAAGTATGAACATAAGGGAGGCATGTGAAGTATGAACATAAGGGAGGCATGTGAAGTGTGAACATAAGGGAGGCATGTGAAGTGTGAACATAAGGGAGGCATGTGAAGTGTGAACATAAGGGAGGCATGTGAAGTATGAACATAAGGGAGGCATGTGAAGTATGAACATAAGGGAGGCATGTGAAGTATGAACATAAGGGAGGCATGTGAAGTATGAACATAAGGGAGGCATGTGAAGTATGAACATAAGGGAGGCATGTGAAGTTAAAAAGTCGGTAGAGCAAAAGGTTGAAGAAAGTGTTCTCAGATGGTATGGTCACATGACAAGAATGCCTGAATAATCTAATTTATTTATCTCACTCCCAACACCAAACACCTACCAATTATATTTATAGAACAAATTGTTAAAAGGGTCTATGTCAGTTAAGTGGAAGGAAGAAGAAGGAGTGGGGAGCCGAAAAGATGGTATGATAGAGTGTCAGAGTGTGTGTCAAAGCGTGAAAAGGGATTCGAATGGTTGAAGCAAAAGAGTTAGCAATCGACAGGAATGAATGGAGGAAGTTTGTTAAAGAGAGTACATGAAGGTCTCTGGACCCTTTTAAATGACAAACCTGAATGGTCTTTATCCCAGATGTTGATATCCAGATACCTTGTCCGGCTCAACCAGTGCCAAATTAACCCAGACCAACCAAACCAGTACCAAAATATAGTACTAACCTAACCTAACCTAACCGTATTGGTTGATTTTGTACTGTTTGAGAGCTACTGGTTGAAATGGTCTACTGGTTGAGTTGACCGGTCACCCTTGTCCGGAAGTATAACATCTGAGGTAAAGCAATCGATTTCGGGGGCTGATGAGTGATTGGTGCTTCTGAATGCGTGTGTGCTTGTTTTTTTGTGGGCTAATTGTAATATGCGTTATATGCCATCTCTTTTTCTTTTCTTGTGTCTCTTGATGATCCTCCCCATCCCTTATGGGAGTAAGGGCTGGCCACTGACTGACTGACTTTACTGATGGGGTTTAAGACAAGGAGAGAAATGTGATAGTTACTCGTGAAATTAATGGTATGTGTATTGACGGATATTTCATGGAGGCAATTACAGAATCTAGACCGGAATATTTACAGTTTGTTTCTGGTGTGGTTCGAAACAGATTAAGACTAATTGTAATCATAGGCTTGCCAAGGCCATAACCAAGTGGCAAGCTACCTGCGACATCCTACAACCAAGGCCGACTCATCCTGCGTCCCTTGTAAGTCATGTGCTTGCCAGCGTTTCTCTACCCCTGACAGCGCAGCACACTCACGTCCGCGACCCTGACACACCGCCGCCACCCGCCTCGCCACAAACACCTAGCCATGTTCATTTAAACAAGTTTTTTAAGAAGTCCACAAGGAATTCGATATTCTTACTAACTGCAATATCATTATAGAACTCCATTCAGCGAAAATTGCAGAGGTATATGCGAATAATCTGAGAAGTACAGTTATTTTGGTATAAGAAATGGCAAGTATGAGAGGCATTACTGTAGCACAAACTCTTCATGAAGTAAACAATATAAATGATTTTCCAATCTTAATTCTCAACACGGCTAACAGTTTAATGAAGTTACATGGTAATGTTAAATTATGCGAAGCCTATAAATTTTAAGAAATTAATTCACACTCTATTATTACATTAAGTTCGCAATCAAGTGTAAATGCGGAATCACCAACTATTTTAAACAAAACAATTCGATAAATATAATTATCTATCTATCTATTCTATCTATATGCTCAGGCCCAATCCCCATTTTGGGGGTAGCCGACTCAAGACAGAGCAAGAACAGGGAAAACACAAAAACATCATAAAACAACAAATAAACACAGATAAAAAACACAAACTCACACACATCCAGGTCACCCAGGAGAAGACCCAGAGACCAGGGTCACCAAGGTCGCTCCAGCACTCACCCGGCCCCCGTCCACCCGGAGAGGTTCTGATCTCGGCAGGCAAACATGCAGCGGAGCCAAAGCCACAAGCCCTCCCACCACACTTCCAGGCGGTGCCTGGAACTCTCCCCGGGTCAGGCGCCTGATGGACTATTATCTAGTCCAACTTGCGCCCGACCCCTTACTCCAAATGACCACGTGTTCACTCAACTATTCACAAGCATTCTCCATTCTCTCCTGTCCACCACCACTTCCCCTGTCTGATCTATAGTCATTCCTCTATCATCCAAAGCCTTTCTTACACAGTCTCTCCATCTCAATGGGGGTCTTCCTGCCCTTCTATCTCCCCTTGTACCTGACTCACATATTCTCTTTGTAAGCCTTTCATCTCCCATTCGTTCAACATGACCATACCAGCTCAGCACCCTTCTGTCCACTCTGGCTGACAAATGGTTCCTGCTGCCCCACTCTCCTACGTATCTCTTCATTCCTCAATCTGTCTCTATAGTGGAGCAGATAACTGCAAATTTCAGGAGAATCGTTCATTTCCGGAAACAAGCACTAAATTTGGCACACATACTCCTTGGGTATTCCTCTTTTGATAAAACCCGTTAGCCACCTAAAAATTCAAGATGGCGGCCATTTTTCAAGATGGCCGCCATTGAATATACAGAAATATTGCATTTCGCAATAAAATCGCAAAGACTTGTCCTATTTGAATGATCTTGGTGTCAAATCATACATTTTTCACTATGTAGAATCCGAATTTGGAACCATGGACTTACTCACTAGCTTCCTTGTACCATAATATCATTCCCGGAATCCTAATATTCTGCTTAATTAGAGGTTCATGTTACGTCTGACTCGGCTAAAATGCATGATAGTGTATATCGTAGTAGTGTTAGAGGTATAATATGTGTAGCATCTTCCTGTACAAGGCTTTCAAACTGGACATGACACGATGCGGTGGGGGGGGGGGGACGTTGAGAGACTTGCAGCGGAAGGTGTAGAGTAGTAGCTCAACAGAGCGGATGTCAACGCACAGCCAGGGCACACTGGTGGCACCGCTGCTGTGAAACTCAGCATGGGGTTCAGTATCAGCTGAATAATTAGTTTAGTGTAGCTAAATAATTAGTTTAGTGTCCCAAATGCTGTCTAATAAGCCCCGCATCAGTTAGCTACTGTAGATTACATGTAGTTTAACATAGATGTTTAGTTAGATAGCCGCACCTGAATTGACAGGGTGTGCCAGCGCGGGAGAGCCGAGCCAAGGGTAACGGGGCTTTACATTGCTTTGCATGTAGTTACCTGGATGGTGTACAGATCGCACGGGACTTAAATGATACTGGATGAACGATCGGGCTAGGTGTAGGTCATATATTTTTATTCCCGAACCTAGTCTTATCCCATACCTTATTGTGCATGATTGTGATCAAGGTGGTAAAAGGATAACCCCTCGGCCTTGATTCACTGAATACAGATAATTATCATACTGTGATTATCTGTTATATCTGTTATCATATAACATACTGTGTTATATCATACTGTGATTATCTGTTATTTACTGTGATTATCTGTTATCTATTATATCTGTGTTACAGATAATTATCATACTGTATTCACCAAGATGGCAAATACAGATCCAGGACCGTCTAAATTCCGGACTGACTGGAGCAAGTGTTGTCTTTGTCAGAAGAAGAAGAGTGAAGAGCTCAAGTCACCACATGCACAATAACCACACGAACATGATGGCTACACTATGATTGCGACTACTATTCCCCTCTTTCACGCAATTAATGAGATGCCTATTGTTCTGGATCCAGCCAGACTTGATGATGGTGGTGGCATTGAAGAAACTCTGAGGAGGAACAAGGCGCAGTATCACCAAAGTTGTCGCCTTATGTTCAACAACACGAAACTGGAGAGAGCCAGATAAAGAAGAGCAGAGAGTGCTCAGCCAGTAGAATGCCAGACCAAGCTGCGTAGAACCAGCCTTGAAGGCCAAACGTGTTTCATATGTGACAAAGAAGCCCCATCCTCTGAACTCAGACAAGTTATGACGATGAACCTCAATACAGTCAAGCATGTGATGGACAAGATCAAGGAGATAGTGGCATTTCTGAACCCCGGTCAGGTGCCAGTCATTGCTGCTGATCAGCCAATATATGCAGTAGCCAAGCAGGTCCAGTGGCACTGGCCTGAAATCTACGGTGAGGACAAGTTCGTCATAATGTTTGGAGGCTTGCATATTGAGATGGCTGCACTGAAGTCCATTGGAACTCTACTCCAGGACAGTGGTTGGACAGGAGCCCTCTTGGAGGCAGGGATAGCATCTCCTGGGACAGAAGATTCATTTATGACAGCTTCGAGCATCACTAGGACACGACAGATGCACCAGATAACAGCATGCAGTCTGTACAAGCTTCTGAAGGCAGCCCACACGGACTACTCGAAAGAGACAGATGAACAACCCGAAAAGGTGCCTAGCTTCGAAACTTGGCGTGAGCATTGCAAACTGCAAAGTCCCCAGTTCCATTTCTGGTATATCGTGCTGTCAATGGAACTGGTGATCCTCTTTTTGATCCGATCATTCAGGGAAGCCAACTTCTTCCTGTACTGTCAGTCACTGGCTGAGCTGATACCGTACTTCTTTGCCAACAACAATGTAAACTATGCACGGTGGCTTCCGATCCACTACAGAGACATGGTGACCCTGGAACAGAAGCATCCTCAGCTGGCTCAGGAGTTCCAGAGTGGAAACTTTGTTGTACACAAATCGAGCCGACAGTTCTCAGCAATTGACCAAGCTCACGAGCAGGCTAACGGTGTCATCAAGGCAGACGGGGGTGTGATCGGCGTGACTGAAGACCCATCAGCACTGAGAAGATGGATGATAGCTGATCCTCAAGTCAGCCACTTGGTTGCACAGTATGAGGCAGCATGTGGGACCAAAGAGGGTACTGAACACACCAGCCACCATGAGGAGACAGAACGAGCACAAAGAGTGTTCCTTGAGAAAGTAGAAAAGCTCTCACAAGCCATGACAGATATGTGCAATCCTTTCCAGGAGGAGAGTCGGGACCTGCTTTCGCTTGATACAAAGGATATTGCTCACCACACTGCCACCGAGCTGATTGGCACACACCTTGAGAAAGGCAAGGTCCATTTCCAGGAGTTTATGAAGGGACTGGAAGGGGAAGAAGAATCCACCTTCTATGAACCAATCAAGAAGAACAGGGTTGACTTTTTCCGACAGGTACCAGCCTCTGTTGACTCTTCAAAGCAAAAAGTGCTGAAGGAAGACTGTCAACTGTTCTCCAAACTGTTCATATCATGCCAAAGCAGAGAGTGTGACTTGAAGGAGTTCTTCCGTCATGAGAACCAGTAACATCCTGCTGCCCTCAGTGATGGTGGAAAGCTCCACACCTGTCAGAAATCCCACCTCACTACCATTCTTCAGAGCCAAGTTACAACCCCTGAGGCAGAGCCAGACGCCGACACCATCATCATTGATGGTGCAGCGTTGGTGAACAGTCTGCCCCCACAGAGTTCAAAGACGTTCGAAGAGTACGCAATGCTCAATGTCCTTCCTAGAATACAAGCATACTCTACCAAGTACAAGAGAACAGACATTGTGTTTGATGTCTACCGGTCATCTAGTTTGAAAGCTGAAACTAGATCAAAGCGAGGACGTGGGGTGAGACGCAGGGTGACAGGGAAGGGCAAAATTCCCTCAAACTGGCGAAACTTCCTGAGAGAAAATGACAACAAAGCCGAGTTGTTCAACTTTCTGGCTGATAAGATTGCACATGTGGCCACACCAAATGTGGTCATTGTGACCAAGGAAGAAGATGCTGTCAGCAACCGCACTATCAATCTGGCTGGGGTGGCACCGTGCAGTCATGAAGAAGCTGACATGCGGTTCTTTGTGCATGCCAGGCATGCAACAGAAGCAGGCAGCAAAGTCATCATGGTCAAAGCCAGCGACACAGATGTTGTCGTCATCGCAGTCAGTGTTCTGCAGGCACTTCAGGAGCTAGGTCTGCAGCAGTTGTTGGTTGCCTTTGGCCAAGGACAGAACCTGAGGTGGGTTCCTGTACATGACTTGTGTTGCACTCTTGCAGAAAAGAGCAAAGGGATGCTCTTCTTCCATGCCTTCACTGGCTGCGATGTCATTTCAGCATTCCGTGGCAAAGGGAAGAAGTCTGCTTGGCAAACCTGGGATGTTTGTGATGAGGCTTCCGGTATCTTCAGCAAACTCAGCCTGTACCCACCGGTAGTTGATGATGAAGACGTGGAGACCTTGGAGAAGTTCGTGGTCATGATGTACGACAGATCCAGCACAGCTGAAGGTGTCGATGATGCGAGGTTGGACATGTTTGCTCGGAAGCAGAGGCCGTACGAAGCCATTCCTCCAACCCGAGCAGCACTGAAGCAGCATGTGAAGCGTGCTGCCTACCAGGCGGGCTGCATCTGGAGTCAGTCAACAGTACGTCAACCAGAAACGCAGACTCCTGCCAACTGGGGCTGGACCAGGAAAGGAGATCTGTGGCAGATCGTTTGGACAGAGCTCCCACCCATTGCACCAGCAGTTGACCAAGTGTGGATGCAAGTCGGAATGCTGCGGTCGATGCAAATGCTACTGCTTTGGTCTGACCTGCACGGCACTGTGCAGCTGCAGATGCAAGGTTTAGAAGCGTTGTAGTATACTCATCCAGGCAGCAAGACAATAAGTGACAAACAAGTATAGGCCTACTGTACTGCCTACATCCAATAATATATTGGACTGATGGTGCCTATGATATGGGCACTTTTTACCCTAATTATGATTCCGGGACTGATATTATGGTACAAGGAAGCTAGTGAGTAAGTCCATGGTTCCAAATTCGGATTCTACATAGTGAAAAATGTATGATTTGACACCAAGATCATTCAAATAGGACAAGTCTTTGCGATTTTATTGCGAAATGCAATGTTTCTGTATATTAAATGGTGGCCATTTTGAAAAATGGCCACCATCTTGAATTTTTAGGCGGCTAACGGGTTTTATCAAAAGAGCAATCCCCAAGGAGTATGTGTGCCAATTTTGGTGCTTGTTTCCAGAAATGAACGATTATTCCAGTTATCTGGCCCACTACTACGAGTAACTCCACACATACTCCTCAAGCAGCTCATCTCCATCACATCCAGCCCTCTTTTCTCCTTTTTCTTCAGAGCCCATGTTTCAGCCCCATACATCACTGTTGGCACAACAATTCCTTGATAAAGTGCACTTTTTACTTTCACTCCGAGATTTCTCGTCTTCCACATACTTCCCATTGCTCCAAAAACCTTCCTTCCTTCACATACTCTCTGTTTTACCTCCACTTCCATACCTCCACTCCTGCTTATCGTTCCTCCTAGATATTTAAAACACTTTACTTGTTCCAATATTTCCCCATCCAACCTCACATCTAGATTCACCCTATGCTCTCCCCTATTACACACCATTACTTTACTTTTATTGACGTTCACCTTTAGTTTCCTCCTTCCACAAACCACACCAAACTCTTTGACTACCCGCTGAAGTTTCTCATCAGAATCCGCCACCAATGCTGTGTCATCAGCGAACATCAACTGATTCAACTCCCAATCTCTACCATTCTTTCCTACTAAACCCAATCCTCTTCCCATAGTTCTCCTTTTCACCTCCCTCACCACACCATCCATAAACATATTAAACAGCCATGGTGACATTACACAACCCTGTCGCAAACCTACCTTTACCTCAAACCATTCACTCAACTCACCATTTCGTACTCTCACACATGTAATTATGAAGAAGTAAATATATCTGATTTTCCGGAGGAATTAAACCACTTAACACAATTATTAAAGGATTTTGATATGACTGTACTGCAGGCACATGTACAGTACACTGATGTAGTCATTGTCCATCTATACAATATGTTTATCAACCCGGTATCATAAGAGGATTTTTGTATCGGCAATGCTGGTCTAACAGCTTAAAATATATTATGTAATAGGAATTAATCTCCCCAATGTATTCTACTAACAGTCTAGTTGTCGTACACACGCAGTAGAGTTCAGAAACCTTGACAGGAAAAAAATGGGCGAAAGGTTGTCAGGAAAAAACATTGGAGAATTAACGCCCTACGAGCGGGGCCGTTTGTAACTTCTACTACCTGCCAAGCGGGCAGATTTACCCTAAACGAGCTTCATTCCATGCTCTTTTTCATGCATAAACAAGAGCCAGAGCGTAATACAATTATGTATCCGTGAAAGGGGCGATAATTGAGCTTTCCAATGACACCTGAACCATCCTTGTACGACCACGGGTTGTCTTGCAACGGTCGTGCAACACGAAGGGAAAATCCCTAATATTCAGTAATTTCTTCAGTTTTTACCCTGTATTGCAGGACCAGGGATGTGGTGGGATGTGATGAAACTGTCAGTGGTGGGACAACGTCCATGCCGAACGGTCAGAGCCCACCCGCGCTCCTCCCACCGCTCGGACTCTCTCTCAGAGCCGATTATGTGCTCAACATCGCATTGGACTTAAGTCGGGCCTCGCCCTTTAGTCCTTGGTTCTCTTAACCGCCTTAAGTCGGGCACCGATAGACAAGGGTTAAAGTTCATACTGTATAGTTGTTAGCTATAATAGGTACTCACAACAACAACAACACAATCTACACTCCTTGAGGGCTCTGTGGTAAAGCCCGACCATGGCCATGGCCTTCCTTAGGGACTCGGGGCTGTTCGGCCAGGCAGCTTAGGGAACAACAACAACAACAACATAGGTACTCACAGTTTATAAATGATAGTGAATATAAGGTGACAATGCAATGTTCAATCACGTTATCAAAAGTGCTTCAGAATGTAGCTTTAAAAGTTTAACATTTCAAGTAGGTTCACCACAGTAGGTTCAGTAGTGGCTCACGAGTGTATTGGTAAGTGTATATAAATGTTCAATACTTACTTGGACAGCTACACGAAGACCACAACCAACACACGTGGAGCCCATGCTGTCGTCATTGATGGCAGCAGCGATGAGTTGTCTGGAGGTATCGTTCGTTATCTGGGTCAGGCTCAGCACCAAGCTCGAGGATGTTCTTAGGATAATAATAATGATTAGATTATTTGCCTGCCGAAAGCGCCACTGCTTTCCAAAGAAATGTGCTAGAACTCGCAAAAATGTTATGATAACAAAACATATAAATTATATAGCAAATTGACAGTAAGACGGTCACACACATTCCTTTGCCACATACCACAGTTTATAATCTTTTGGGAGATAGGGAAAACAATTACTTGATAACAAGCTTTATGAACCTAATGGTGTCCTCAATTCATGAAACAAATATAACAATATAATATATATATTGTCGTGTAATGAAAGTTGGTGGAGAATATTACTCTCCGGAAGTGAATTAAAAAGAAAGGAGGTGCGGGGTATAAATAAAATTTTAAATGCATAGGTTCTGCAATTTGGAGGACTGATTGTAAAGTCATAGGTACTGTAGTACACAGGAGTACAAAGGACAGTAAGCAACAACAGATCGACTGATCCTTACGAGGCTGCTTGTATTCTAACTCAAAACTAAATAAATTATGTAGTAGAGAAAAGACGACTTAAAAAGGACAGGCTTTATCTTTTCCATGCAAAATTAATACTAGTGCAATGGGACTCAACAGAAAAATAAGAAAATAAAACAATCTTTATCTATTCTAACACGTGATGTAATGTACTGTAGGCCTGAACTAGTTTCTTCATTTACATCCTGTTATTAATCTTTAAACGCAGTGAGGTTGGGCTTACAGATGATTAGACACCCATTCCCTCTGGTGTAATTTCAATAATTAAATGTGTAGTATTTGTTTGCATCCATTCCATTTTCTTTTTCTCAATTCAATGGAATAAGTATTGGTTTACTAACCTTTGTTCTACTACTGTTCGCAGTAAAGAGGAAGTATTCATACAGTACCTACTCCTTCAAACTCATGAATCATGGAATCTTTGTTTCTGCCCAGAATCGTGCCAAATCTGTTGTTCGACTTGCCAAAAACTCTTTTACCAATAACACATGTAATGAATTTTCAAATTCTAGTTCTTCCCAAGCTTTCTAGCATCTAGCAACAATTACACTTCCTTGGTTTCCCTCTGCTTTATCACTACGATGACACCACCGTTACTTCTTCCTCTGACAAAGTTGAACTCTTCATTCAAACTTTTGCTAAAAACTCAAGCTTGGGTGACACCAGGGCTTTCCTTTCTCTCCACTCACCTCTCATTTACTTATGCCAAATATTTTAACGTCTTTTAAGAATGTACTTTCTGTCCTCTCTGAGCTAAATACTAAGAAGGCGTACTGTCCGGATGGTGTTCCTCCTATTGTACTACAAAACAGTGCTTCTGTGCTCACTCTGCCTAGGTAAACTCTTTCGTCTCAGTCTTTCCTCTAACATCTTCCCTTCTTGCTGGAAGTTTGCCCTCATTCAACCTGTCTCAAAGAAAGGTGACTGTTCTCAGCCCTCCAACTATCGTGCAATTGCTCTTTTTTCTTTAAACTAAAACTGAAATTGAGAATACTTTATAATTATGGTCTAAGGCTTACATGGTAGACGTATACACTGGTAAATACAACAGAAACATTTATACAGACCAGGCCCATTGATTAAACATATCCTAAAGAGACTTAACCCATACTAACCAGCCTGTTTTCTAATTAATGTCACCCTCAGTACCAGGACTATCAACAAACAAAACATAGTGACACTCGCGAAAGACAGTGAATAACTGACTTATGAGGGTTCGAGCGGCCCTTCATGTGCTTGAGCAGTGCTTCCAATAGTTAGCAGAAGGCCTATGCTTGATCTTAGCAAAGAACGCTCGCCATTAGCAGAGAAAAACAGGCGTAAATTAGTGACGAGACTCTCTCGTGGCTGGTACTGGCATGTAACTGTCAGGGTGACGAGAGTCTCTCGTCGCAGGTACAGCTTGGGTTAATCAGAATAAAATTGCAATAACGTGACTGCAGTTTTATTTATTCTTAGTACTGTATGTTTTTATGTATCTTATTGGACAAATAAACAATATTTACACTACTTGTGATTGCAGTAATAAGTGAAGAAAGAATATTGGAATATTTGAAATAGGAATACTTTGTACACATGGACAGTTTCCCTATCATTGGTAATTATACATAATGTATTGTTTTAAGCTAGCACTAATACTCCCTACGGTAATTTTACATCAAATTTCTTCAGACAAACTGTTGTACATTTTTATGCCATGGTACTGATTATGGCCTTGCGATTGCCTTGACATCATTAGTGGCAATTTAAGATTATCTTGGTTTCGTAGAGGGTATCTATTGCTAATATTTAATTCATAATATTATCGTTGTCAATTATATTATGTAGGCACCTATACACAAAAGTAGCAACCTGCATTATATTTATATCATGGTATTAGCTTACTTTAATAGTTGAAGATGAATCAGCTGTATGATGTTTACTTCTGAGGCCAGCAAAAATTTCCACAACTGATGATCTTTCTAACCTTACTGATTCTAGGTCATCCTCCTTTCGGGGCTTACCTTTGCTATTGTGCTAGACATATCGAAAGCCTTTGATAGAGACTGACATAAATCACTTATTTCCAAACTACTCTCCTTCAGCTTCTATTCCTCTCTCTATATGTGCCTTTATCTCTAATTCCTTTCTGGTCATTCCAAAGCTGCAGTTCTTGAAAAACTTCTCGAAAGCCCGAAAAAGATTGGCCCAGCCAGCTCAAAATGATTCAATGGGGATTAAATTTAACACCACAAGGCGACTGCATTTCCCCTCATGAGAAAATCTTTGGAGTGGCACCTGTGTTTCTGCCACTCTGGCACCTAATTCACCAACCAAGACCTCTGACGCTAACTCTACGATCACACACATTAAGACTCACTTATGGCAACTCCAAATGTGTCAGGATCTTGAAAGCGACGCAAAGAATACTACAAATCCTTTCAAAACAGGTGAAAATTATGTTGTGGCAAACATACCAATCTTAAACAAATTACCGCCTAAATTTAATGGCCCACTTGAAATTATCCACATACCCAACTGTTACCAAGTCATGGTAAACTATTACAGAGAGGGTAGAATATGCTGCAACAGGCATATCCGGAGAGTAAAAAACATGCCCGCAATAACCAACCCCACATCAACAACCCCATAACCCAAACCCCATGTACACCACCTCTCCACACACCACCTGGGTGCCATACCAACCCCAATCCCATCATCAAACCCCCCTCCCACACCCCAACTTCAAACTCAACCTCGGCAACATCCTCACCACAACTCCTCAACCCAGACAACCAACCTCACCCTACCTCCTCCTCCTCAACCTCAGAATCAAGAACCTCGAACTAAGGCCAACAAGCCCCTCCTTCTCCCTGCACACTCCAACCCCATACCCGACCTCCAACCCCTTCATCAGACCACAACTTCAAAACTCCACCCAGTCCTGAGCCTTTTCAAAACGCACCTTCACGAACAAAAATCACAACCACAACCCAAACCCACCAGCCCTAGCATCCCAACCAACAAAAGCCCAATACAACTCAATGACTTCCCGGAAATCCCCCCTGAAGTCATACCAACAAATACAACCACAATCAGATCAGGCAGAATTTCCACCCCCCCAGTCAAGCTAGGATTATATGGTACTTTTGCGTTCACTCAGGTTAACAAAAAGGTCATTCGGGGGTCAGAGGTCATCACATAAACCACCCGCAACCACTCGGCACACACCTCCTCCATGCACCAACCCAGTATCAACAACGCACATCCAGTTTGCACTGTGGACCTCGGGGACGGGAAGGAAACCTCAAACACCCAGATCAACTGATGAGGGAACTGAAGAAAACCAGGAGAGAATCCACATTGGTAGTGGTACGCCAGAATGGGACACCAACAGGGCACACAAAGCGATGGTACAAAGCCCTAGAGCACATTCAATCTCCATAACAGAAAAGGAAAAGGTGTTCCGGCTCTAGCCACGAGGTTGTGACTTTTTGAGAGGCAGAGGTGGTGTTATACCACGACATACAACAGTTCTCCCTCAGCCTCAGTCACAATATACAGCAGTCCCCCCTCAACAACATACATTAATTCCCCCTCGGCCTCAATCACAATATACAGCAGTCGTCCTTCAGGCAAATAAACCACGACTGGCAATTATCACCGAGCAAGCTGCCGCCTTGCCATGTCACGCCGCAGCTATGACGTCACCAGCCACCACAACTTCTGATTGGCAGCTAGAGGAAGTGTGGCAACGAATAGTAAGGCCACTACCACTCATCATGCTCCCACTACCTACGCCACGACGAGGACACACCAGCCACACCAGATCCTCCCATCGCCGTGCCCTGTTTACCCTCAACTCGACGGAGCCCGGCGCAGTCAAACTTTGTATAAGGAGGGCAGAGGAGCAGCAGAAAGTATCTCACACCCCCCTGAGATCTGAGTGCTTCTGGCCTCTTTAACACCTTTTTCGCAGTCCCCGTCATATGACGGGCACCATTTTGAGCCTATTATGTGGTCTGGGAGTAAGGCCAGCTGTTGCAAGCAGTGCGGGCGACACCCAACTGGAGCCCGTTATGGTCGGGCACTTACTGACGCGACTCATAGCCATGTCTGGTATCACTGTAGCATTACACATGGCAAAAATAGAAAAAAATTGCTAATGTTCACGATTTTGGCCTACATTTGCAATATCGTTGCAAGATAACCAGACATCATACAAATATGATTCTAGTGACATTGAAAAGCTCCATCATTGTACTTATTACGCTCTGGCTCTTGCTTATGCATGAAAATGAGCAGGGAATGAAGGTAAGTTTGGGCAATATTGCCCGCTCGTAAGGGGTTAAGTGCTTTTGGCCTTACCCCCTGAGTGCTTCTGGCCTCTTTAAGTGCATCTAGCCTTACCCCTGAGTGCTTCTGGCTTCTCTGAGTGTTTCTGACCTAATCAGTGCTTCTGGCCTGACCTTAGTACGCTCCTGGCCTCAACCCCTTTACCAGCTAAACCTGGAAAGGATTTTATTAAGAGACGCATAGAACTTGACTTCGACTTGGCTGTCAAATCCCTTCTAAGCTTCATATATAAATCAAGTACCTTTGATAAAATACACTTACACACTATCCTTCATTATTGCCTCCTTCGCTTCTATATATACACTGTCATACTTCTGACTGACTGCTCAGCCACCAAACCTCTATGTATATACTGTATAGGCGAAATATACACTGCCTTATACCCGCACACTGCACTAGCATTTAGAATCAAGTTTTGTTCCCCCGCACTATTACTACACATCTTCTCTGTATATATATCCACCATATCTTTATTTGTAAATAGCTTTTATATTGCTTGTCTATATTATGTGAATGATTTATGCATGTCTCCTTGTATGTAAGCAAATGATAACCCATGCCAGTCACTCACTGTAACTTGATAAACTTGATTAACCTATAAGACTTGTATTACTTCTGCGCAGCTTTCCCTGGAGATATAGGAACCCCATGGTATACGGTAGAGTATACTCAACCCTCTCATCGATAAAAGGGGTTGGTATCTAAATAATATTTATTGATGATCTTTTCAACTGTTCCTCTAGTCTTATACACTCTTATGCTGATGATTCTACCTTAAACTACTGAACTAGTGTTCTGCAGTGTCTCACCTTGCTATTACTTTATACCTCACATGATGAGACCATAGCATGCATATTTTCTGATCTATCAATTATTTCCGATGAGGGCAGAGAAAATCTTGTTACGTTCAATGCTTCCAAAACCCAATTTCTTCATCTATCTACCCATCACATCCTTCAAGACGATGAATCCTTACTCTTCAACAACACACAAATCAACCTTTCGTCTTCTCTCTATATTCTTGGTGTCTCTCTTTCTTCTGATCTTTCTTGGAAAGATCATATTGATCATCATTCTTGCTAAAACAGCTTCTCAGAAGTTAGGTGTGCTCTCAGTGGGTTTCTCACTCCCGCACAGTTTTTTGCTCTGTACAGGAGCACAGTGCGCCCTTGTATCGAGTACTTTCGCATGTGTGAGGAGATTCCACCAACATAACACTTCTCGAATGGGTAGAGTCAAAAGCATTTTGTTTCATCAATTCACCTCGTCTTACTAATTCATCCTCTCTCTACATGCCACAGTGTTGCATCTCTGTCACTCTTCTGCCGCTAATACAATAGCCAGTACCAGTACCTCCTCCCTTACGGAGAGTGGGGGTCACCTAACTCTCAGCACGCTCCCACCACACTTTCCAACTCTCTTACCCAAAAGTGAACTGATTATCCAAGTCTTTTTCCTACTAAACAAGTAAGCTCTGGAACTCTCTCCCACATTCTGTCTTTCCCTCATCCTATTGTCTTAAACTACTTTAAGCTCTGTGTGTCCAGACCATTTTGACTCCAATATACCTTGAATGTGGATCTCTATCGCTCTTTTTACTTTTTGGGGGACACTGTCTTATTACAGTTAGTTGTGGGTTTTTTCCGCCTTTATACACATATCAATTGAAAAGACTGAGAGGAATACAATGTGACTCATGCTTGAGATTTCAACGTTCACCACCGCCAATGGCTCTCCTCTCTTACTACTGACCAACCTGGTGAACCAGCCTTCGTCTTTTATATCCTAAATGACCTAGAGCAGCTGGTCCAGCAACCCACCCGTTTTTCCCGGATCGCTTCGGAGATCGGCCAAACATTTTTGACTTATTTCTCACTTTTAACCCTTCTTCTTATACTGTTAATATTTTCTCTCCTTTGGGCTCCTCCGACCATAAACTTATCACTGTTACCTGTCCTATCACTCCAATATGACCACCCGATCCTCCCAGCTGGTGGCGCTGTCGACTGGGTGGCTCTTCGGCAGTACTTCTTTGATTTCCCATGGAATTACTTCTGCTTCCGTGGCCAAGGACCCTCGGAGAGTGCTGAACACATTACCGAGGTAATCCTCTTGGTCATGGAAGCGTACATTCCATTTTCTTTCTCTCAGTCTAATGCAAAAATTATCTTGGTTTACTCACGCTTATTCTACTGCTGTCCGCAACAAGGATGAAGCATTCAAACGGTACCGACACCTTTTAAGCTCAAGAATCTTATTCTTCCTATGTTTCTGCCCGGAATCAAGCCAAATCTCTTCTTCGACTTGCCAAACACTCTTTCATCAATTTCATCAATTGTGCAGTGAGCTATGAGGTAACTTGGTGTGGAAGAGTGGCTGGTGCATGTGATAATGAAGAAGTATGAGGATTCGCGATCTGCGGTGAGGATGAAAGGTGTACTGAGTGAGGAGTTCACAGTCCGTATTGGACTTCACCAGGGTTCAGTGTTAAGCCCCCTCCTTTTTATTATGGTCCAGGAGGCACTGTCTAGACTCTAGAGATTTTAGATCCGGATTCCCGTGGGAACTGCTTTATGCAGATGATTTAGTTCTAATAGCTGACAATGTGCAAAATGCTGAGGCTAAATTCAGAAGATGGAGAGAGGGCATGACAAGCTAGAGTTTAAGAGTCAATATTAACAATACCAAGATTATGCATTGTAGATTGAGACGAGGCAATGTGAAAGAGAGTGATGCATGCCCATGTGCAGTGTGTGAAAAGGGTGTGGGCGCTAACTCGATTCGGTGTAGCATCTGCCGATGTTGGGTGCACCATGGGAGTAAGAGCTGTAGTAGAATAAAAGGACCCCTGCCGAAGGATAAGTCAGAAATCGAGAAATTTGTGTGTGAAGTGTGCAAGGGCGAGCTTGTGTTAAATGATGATTCTGTGGCTGTGACCTTTGGAAATGAGCCATTGGAGCTGGTGGACAAGTTTTGTTACCTAGGAGATACCATCTCTGCCGGTGGTGGGGCCGAGGCTGCCACTGTCGCTAGAATTAGATGTGGCTGGGTGAAATTCAGAGAACTGCTGCCAATTCTGACCATGAAAAGAATGCCTCTCCCCCTGAAGGGAAAGGTGTATACCTCATGTGTTAGAAGTGCAATAACGTATGCCTCAGAAACATGGGCCGTTAACACCTTACGAGGGGCCTAGGCGGTAATTTATATACCCAGCGGGGTGTTTTTAGCCTAAATAGGGTTGTTTACGTGATCATTGTCATGCCTAAATAAGACCCAGAGCGTAAAACAAGTATCTATCCCTGAAAGGGCATAAACAGAGCTTTCCAATGACACCCCAACCATCCCTGTACGACCACTGGTTCTCTTGCAACGATTGCGCAACACGAGTGCAAAAACCATGTAATTAGGTATTTTCCCTACATAATTCCCTGTGTAGCGAGTGCGAGAGGGTGGAGGAGGGTGGGATTCATGTCAGTAGGTCCGCCGCGGTGGTCTGGAGCAGTCATACGCTTGCTACGCTCCTCCCACCACTCATCTCTCTCTCTCAGCAACATTACGTGGTGAAAATGGCACACGGCATAAGTTGTGAACCGCCACTTAGTCCATATTTATTTCACACGACATAAGTTGCGCGCCGCCAAAAAGGGTTAAAGTAGAGGATGTCAACAGAATGGAACGTAATGAGATGAGAATGGTGAGATGAATATGTGGGGCCAAACTGCATGATAAAATAACAAATGTTGAGCTGAGGAAACGCTGAGGTATAAATAGTATTAGCGAAGACATGCGTACAAGTAGACTCGGATGGTATGGGCATGTGGAGAGAATGGATGAACAAAATTGGGTGAAAAGATGCAGGTCTGTGATTGTGGAGGGAGCTGCACCAAGGGGTGGACCGAGAAAGACCTGGGATCGGATTATACGTGCCGATCTCGAATCCAAAAACATGACAAGTGAAGCATATCCCTTAACAGGGTTTCCTGGAACACCGCCATTAGGACAAGAGACTGATACTGCACGTATGTGTGGAGCACTCAGTCTTAAAACGTTATGTATGTATGTATGTAATAATGCACTGAACTATCCAACTCTAGCTCTTACCAAGCTTTCTGGCATCACATATATGCTTTCATTAATTTCAATGGAGGTGTTTGGTGTTTGGTGTTGTGGTGAAATTAATACAAATATAGATTATCAGTAGGTTCAGGGATATTTCGTAGCGAGGCCGGTCTATAATTATGATCTGTGCCCCATGAATATTCTTTCCTCTCACTTAAACATTAGGCTACCATAGTGCGGTTGGCAATATGAACATGATTAGATTAATATCAAGTATTCGAGAATGGATAATAAGTCGTAGGCGTGTGCATAAACCTTTAACCGTCCTGGTGGTGTAATGGTTAGAGTGTTGAAAAATCTCTGTGTGATAACCCAGGTTCGAATCCCGGTGGATCACATACTGTATATGCTCTCATTAAATTCAATGGAGGTGTTTGGTGTTGTGGTGAAATTAATACAAATATATATCATTAATAGGTTCAGGGATATTTCGTAGCGAGGCCGGTCTATATGATCTGTGCCCCATGAATATTCTGTCCTCTCACTTAAATATTAGGCTGCCGCTACCATAGCGCGGTTGGGAATTTTGTTTTTTGTTTTTTTTTCTATATTCCAACTTACTTCCTCTCGGGCATAGGCTGAGAGCCTTAACATTCACCGCTTTACAATGAACAGTGAAGCCCGTGAGGTCTTGTTCCAGTCTAGGGAGTGAGACATGTGAAGCACGTAGAGTACAACGAGCACCTGCCATCTTGCCTTCACATGAGGCACGGTGCTCAATCATGGCCCGAAACGACCCCATCTCTGAAGCCACCTCATTCCCGTGCTTCACTGTCTCACCTCCTACACTCGGACTCTCACACTTACACACACACAACGCCACCTGTTGAGCAGATAACTCATCATGAACATGATTAGATTAATATCCAGTATTCGAGAATGGATCGTAAGTCGTAGGCGTTTGCATAAACCTTTAACCGTCCTGGTGGTGTAAAGGTTAGAGTGTTTAAACATTTGTGTGTGATAACCCAGGTTCGAATCCCGGTGGATCACACAGATAATTTCATTAATTTCAATGGAGGTGTTTGGTGTTGTGGTGAAATTAATACAAATATAGATTATTAGTAGGTTCAGGGATATTTCGTAGATAGGCCGGTCTATATGATCTGTGCCCCATGAATATTCTTTCCTCTCACTTAACCCGGGAACGGCGAGAAAGCTCTTAAGAGGTTTTTCTGGGCGACGGCGGCAAAGCTCTTAAATTAAATTAAGAGGGCAGGCCTAAAAAAACGTTTAAAAGGACCCAGTAGCACTTAAATTTTTTTTTTTTTTTTGTTCCTCCATACCTCATATCACTTATCCACATGTGTGAATATCCCCTCCTCCCCCCCTTCAATTATCACCTATTTTTCTTCTTATTACCATCTTTATTTGTGTATTTATCATGCCAATATCTCCAAACCGGTCTAAGCTGTGCTCATGTTGCTAGAGAGGGTATAGATTTGAGAGAATGAGGGAGGAGAGGTTCAGTGTGGCTGTAGGCTTCAGAGAGGGAGGGTGTACATCGCGGCTGGCTCACAACTCATGACATGAGCGGCCGACTATAATTCGCGATTTTGACCATAAAAACTATATTCCCACTTGTTTTATTGTTGTTACAGGTTACTATCTTCATAGTAATGGTAAAATAGGCGCATATGAAAAAGTAATAACGATATTTATCGTACAATGACGATTTTAGGAGGGAAAGATGCCTAATATCGTCGCCCAGTTACATGGTGTCCTCTATATACATCTCGCACTTTATAGGATAAACATTAGGCTACCATAGAGCGGTTGGGAATATGAACATGATTAGATTATTATCCAGTATTCGAGAATGGATAATAAGCCGTAGGCGTGTGCATAAACCTTTAACCGTCCCGTTGGTGTAATGGATAGAGTATTTAAAAATATGTGTTTGATAACCCAGGTTCGAATCCTGGTGGATCACATACATGCTTTCATTTATTTCAATGAATGTGTTTTGTGTTGTGGTGAATTTAATAAAAACATAGATTATTAGTAGATTCATGGATATTTCGTAGCGAGGCCGGTCTATATGATCTGTGCCCCATGAATATGCTTTCCTCTCACTTAAACAATAGGCTACCATAGCGCGGTTGGGAATATGAACATGATTAGATAAATATCCAGTATTCGAGAAATGGATAATAAGTCGTAGACGTGTGCATAAACCTTTAACCGTCCTGGTGGTGTAATGGTTAGAGTGTTTACAAAAATGTGTGCAATAACCAAGGTTCGAATCCCGGTGGATCATACATATACTTTCATTAATTTCAATGGAGGTGTTTGGTGTTGTGGTGAAATTAATAACAAATAAAGATTATTAGTAAGTTCAGGGATATTTCATAGCGAGGCCGGTCTATATGATCTGTGCCCTATGAATATTCTTTCCTCTCACTTAAACATTAGGCTACCATAGTGTGGTTGGCAATATGAATAATGATTAGATTAATATCCAGTATTCGAGAATGGATAATAAGTCGTAGGCGTGTGCATAAACCTTTAACGGTCCTGGTGCACACGCCTACGACTTATTATCCATTCTCGAATACTGGATATTTATCTAATCATGTTCATATTCCCAACCGCGCTATGGTAGCCTATTGTTTAAGTGAGAGGAATTAATATTCATGGGGCACAGATCATATAGACCGGCCTCGCTACGAAATATCCATGAACCTACTAATAATCTATGTTTTTATTAAATTCACCACAACACCAAACACCTCCATTGAAATAAATGAAAGCATGTACGTGATCCACCGGGATTCGAACCAGGGTTATCAAACACATATTTTTAAACACTCTATCCATTACACCAACGGAACGGTTAAAGGTTTATGCACACGCCTATGACTAATTATCCATTCTCGAATACTGGATAATAATCTAATCATGTTCATATTCCCAACCGCTCTATGGTAGCCTAATGTTTAGCCTATAAAGTGCGAGCTGTATATAGTGGACACCATGTAACTGGACGACGATATTAGGCATCTTTCCTTCCTAAAATCGTAATTTTACGATAAATATCGTTATTACTTATTCATATGAGCCTATTTTGCCATTACTATGAAGATAGTAACCTGTAACAACAATAAAACAAGTAGGAATATAGTTTTTATGGACAAAATCGCGAATTATAGTAGGCCGCTGATGTCATGAGTTGTGAGCCAGCCGCGATATACACCCTCCCTCTCTGAAGCCTACAGCCACACTGAACCTCTCCTCCCTCATACTCTCGCATCTATACCCTCTCTAGGAACATAAGCACGGCTTAGACCGGTTTGGAGATATTGGCATGATAAATACACCAATAAAGATGGTAATAAGAGGAAACATAGGTGATAATTGAAGGGGGGGGGGGGAGGAGGGGATATTGACACGTGGATAAGTGATATGAGGTATGGAGGAACAAAAAATTATTGTTTTAAGTGCTACTGGGTCCTTTTAAACGTTTTTTTAGGCCTGCCCTCTTAAGAGCTTTGCCGCTGTCGCCCAGTAAAACCTCTTAAGAGCTTTTTCGCCGTTCCCGGGTTAAGTGAGAGGAAAGAATATTCATGGGGCACAGATCATATAGACCGGCCTCGCTACGAAATATCCCTGAACCTACTAATAACCTATAGTTTTATTAATTTCACCACAACACCAAACACCTCCATTGAAATTAATGAAAGTATCTGTGTGATCCGCCGGGATTCGAACCTGGGTTATCACACACACATTTTTAAACACTCTAACCATTACACCACCAGGACGGTTAAAGGTTTATGCAAACGCCTACGACTTATTATCCATTCTCGAATACTGGATATTAATCTAATCATGCTCATATTCCCAACCGTGCTACGGTAGCCTAATGTTTAAGTGAGAGGACAGAATATTCATGGGGCACAGATCATATAGACCGGCCTCGCTACGAAATATCCCTGAACCTATTAATGATCTATATTTTTATTAATTTCACCACAACACCAAACACCTCCATTGAAATTAATGAGAGCATATACAGTATGTGATCCACCGGGATTCGAACCTGGGTTATCACACAGAGATTTTTAAACACTCTAACCATTACACCACCAGGACGGTTCAAGGTTTATGCACACGCCTACGACTTATTATCCATTCTCGAATACTAGATATTAATCTAATCATGTTCATATTGCCAACCGCACTATGGTAGCCTAATGTTTAAGTGAGAGGAAAGAATATTCATGGGGCACAGATCATAATTATAGACCGGCCTCGCTACGAAATATCCCTGAACCTACTGATAATCTATGTTTTTATTAATTTCACCACAACACCAAACACCTCCATTGAAATTAATGAAAGCATATAAATTATGTGATGCCAGAAAGCTTGGTAAGAGCTAGAGTTGGATAGTTCAGTGCATTTATTACATATTGTACATACATACATAACGTTTTAAGACTGAGTGCTCCCCACATTCGTGCAGTATCAGTCTCTTGTACTAATGGCGGTGTTCCAGGAAACCCTGTTAAGGGATGCTTCACTTGTCAAGTTTTTGGATTCGAGATCGGCACGTATAATCCGATCCCAGGTCTTCCTCGGTCCACCCCTTGGTGCAGCTCCCTCCACAATCACAGACCTGCATCTTTTCACCCAATTTTGTTCATCCATTCTCTCCACATGCCCATACCATCCGAGTCTACTTGTACGCATTTCTTTGCTAATACTCTTTATACCTCAGCGTTTCCTCAGCTCAATATTTGTTATTCTTTCCTGCAGTTTGGCCCCACATATTCATCTCACCATTCTCATCTCATTACGTTCCATTCTGTTGACATCCTCTACTTTAACGGCCCATGTTACTGAGGCATACGTCATTGCACTTCTAACACATGAGGCATACACCTTTCCCTTCAGGGGGAGAGGCATTCTTTTCATGGTCAGAATTGGCAGCAGTTCTCTGAATTTCACCCAGCCACATCTAATTCTAGCGACAGTGGCAGCCTCGGCCCCACCACCGGCAGAGATGGTATCTCCTAGGTAACAAAACTTGTCCACCAGCTCCAATGGCTCATTTCTAAAGTTCACAGCCACAGGATCATCATTTAACACAAGCTCGCCCTTGCACACTTGACACACAAATTTCTTGATTTCTGACTTTATCCTTCGGCAGGGGTCCTTTTATTCTACTACAGCTCTTACTCCCATGGTGCACCCAACATCGACAGATGCTACACCAAATCGAGTTAGCGCCCACACCCTTTTTACACACTGCACATGGGCATGTTGCTCTGTACATGGGCATAGTGCGTCCTTGTATTGAGTATTGTTCACATGTGTGGGGAGGTTCCTCTCACACCGCTTTCCTAGACAAAATTGAAAGGAAGGCCTTTCGTATCATTAACTCCCGTCCACTCACCAAGTCTTTGCAATCTCTCTCTCTTCGCCACAATGTTGTATCTCTTTCGCTATTCTATCGCTACTATAATAATCAGTGTTCCTCAGAGCTTTCCCAGTGTATACCACCTCCTTTACGTAAGGCACGTGGTACCCGTCTTGCAACACAATCCCACCCATGCTTTGTGCAACTCTCCAACCCAAGAGTGAAACATTACTATCAGACTTTCTTCTATTCAACAGCTGAGCTCTGGAACTCTCTCCCAGAATCAATCTTTCCCTCTTCCTATGACTTAAATTGCTGCAAACTCCGTGTGTCCAGGCATTTTGGCTCGAACGTCTCTTGATTTTGGCCCTGTCACTCTTTCAACTATGGGGGAGGCACTCGCTATAGGCAGTTCTGCCTTTTTCCTCTCACTCACATAGAAAAAAAAAAAAAAAATCTACTTCCTCCTGTTTGTGTTTTTTCTGCTCCACCTACCCTACCAACTCAGACTAAATCTATTCTACCTCCACAACCATCTACTCCTCTCTCTAATATCTCAGCCGAAACAGATCTTCTTCCTTTTGATTTTTCACCCAGTACTGAACCAACAACTCCAATAATCTCTCTTCTTCCTTCTAATGTAATAAATCTAACTTCTCCTAAGAAACAAGTTAATTCAAAACTTCCTGAACCTCTTAGTAAATCTCCTCAGCCAACTAATTCTAGCAATATATTTCCACCTTCCACTACTGCTTCAGCCAATTCTCCACAACCCTCTACTTCTTCACACACTATATCTAAATCATCCAAACCAAGCACTACATCCATCTCCTCAGCCTCACACATGCAAACAACCATGTCAAAATCTTCCTCATTATTAACCCAATCTTTTTTAAATCCTCCATGTAGGAGATCTGGCCGACATGTGACTCCACCAAAACAGTGGGCACCTACCTTCAGCCCAACCATCAAGAGGCGGGCCCCCACCAAAGCCACCACCCTTGTCCGAGCATCTACCCTGACAGGCACCTCATCACAACATAGACAGGTCGCCGCCTCACCTGTTGCGAGGTCACCCTCCACACCTGCTATTCCAGCCAGTCCTACTCTGTCAGCCCCTTCTGTCACCTCACCTACCATGACGATGCCAACTTCACGCCCTGTACAGGCTGTACACATCCCTAATGTGACGTCAACTAAAATAGGGAGTGACCTAAAAGGCAGCAAACTCCTCCCCTCTGTGACAGAGGGCAACACCACTACCAGTACCATCATTTCTCCAGTCATCTCTCAGACAGCAGCGGAACCACCAACACCTTCCAATACTGTTCCTGCCGAGTCCAACTTGAAGATATCCAGCATTTTCGTAACCAATGGAATCACGACGACAAACATAGCATCACCAGCCCAGTTGATTCACGAGGCTGCCATATCGCCTGCGTCACTCCAACTGACCATGGCATATGACGCAAACGCACCAAACGATATTTAAACTGTAGTTTGGTGCCGCTTCCTCTACGACCTCAAACTATGCATCCTGACGAAGAACTACAGGATGTACCAACTCAAGTCTCGGGGACAAGATTTTTTTTTTGGAAGAAGGTGGTGAGATGACGGGGTTGCAAGACAACAAATTAGCAACCCCATCAGATGTTCTCACAAACTATGGAGAGACGTCACCAATTAAAGCCAGACTCGCCAACATCAAGGAGAGAAAAAGAGCGAAACGAAGGGCACAGACGAGAGCAGGAAGGAAGCAACACAGTCTGTCATCGAAACCCAAAACTCTCTATGGTGTAACGAAACAGAGCAGTAACGGCATCTGCCGGGTCCTACGGGAACTGCAGGCCTCCTCCAGGACCAATCAACGAGTTCTCATCCGGGCCAATCGCAAGGCACGAGAGAGGAGATAAAGGAGTATACAATGAAAGAACCCGATTTGAACTACAACGAAGAAGACTTTATGTTAATTCCTCATCAAAAACCAATATTCTATTATAAGAGATCAGAATAACCCAATATACAGTGCAGAAAATAGTATATATAAATCATGACAGATCAAAAGAGAACAAGGGAAGCCTTGCATACCACCTGAAGAATAGAGGAAAAGAGTGATTAATGAAAATAAATTATCCTACAACCATGCAAGCTTCCTAAACTATGAATTTGATATTAAGAAATAAAGAATAACCATATCCATGTATTCCTATGTCAATTATATTATTAAGGCAACTATTAACTTCACAATAATTAAAAGATCAAAATACCCATGTCCCTACTATTCCGGAATGAATAAATCAAGAAGTAAATTATCCTCTGAATATTACCTGACCGAAATATATGATCGGTAGGTAAACACGAGGCAATATAATCTACTAGTTTTAATGCGATCGATCGGATGAATATACACCCATGTTTGCAGGGTGCAGGGCAGTGTGCTAGAGGAACTAGAAGTAGAAGTGACATTCTCTAGTTGTGTGTGAGAGTGGCAGTTCCCTTTGGTGCCAAACCGAAGAAAGAACTAGGAGTCTAGCGTCGACCAGATCGTCTCTCATGGACCTAACTTTTCCTCATCACCTCTTAACATAAGTGTCTCTGTGTTTCTTGAGCATTGGGTATTATTGTAAAGGTATATAAGATATGTTGGTGTTCACTATAACGTTATCCTAGAGGCCTACTCTGGGCTCTCCTCACGCCATTTTCTCTCTCGCATTGTGAGAACAAACCACACGAGTGCCAGTTAATCATATATATATATATTGTCCTGGGTTTAACTGATTTAAATTCCATACTAAACGTTATATATATTTTATAACCAAGATATATACCCAACACGACACGTAATCATTTGTGAACACTCGCAGATCTTATACCTTTGTTTCATTATTTATTGAGTGTCCAAGTTTGTAGTGAAGTGTACGAAGAGAGAATAATTTATTCTTTTATAATCAATCGGTGTTCTATCTATTTTCATAATAATTCATTCTTAATAAAATCCTTTTTATGTTCAAAGTAAAAACCCGTTCCGTCGAGTTTAATTAAAGTTATATTAATTATTTCTTATCTATAATAGTTCTTGTGAATAATTTGATCTACCACGATATATGATCAATATTTTATTTTTTTACCAGTGGAGGAATTCTTATCGTACCTCTCCGTTCCGTGTATCATCAGCCTTTAAATCCGGCTGTTATAAGTCCCTGCGTCGTTCTGTCTCTTTGAGTTAATTTATATTTCATCTGCCTCTTGGGGTTATTATAATTTACTACGTATTATGCGTAGTTTATTTTAAGTTATTATTCATCGGCCTACTATTTGGCTAATTTCAGTCACTACTTTGTTCTGTGCAGCGGTTTATTAATATATATATATATAAACTCGCTGTATAATTAGCTACTATTCCACCCATATTTATTCACTACGCATTTTGTGAATCTGAATTCCTCATTAACTGTGATCATAGCTCATTTACGACTATATTTATTTTTCATAGATCGTGCTAGTGATTATTTCCCAGTATTCTATTATAGTTAAATTACAAATTAAATTGTCTTATCACCAGTGTTAATCATAACTTTCTGTCTTATTCGCCTGATTTAACGTTGCACTAAATCAGATATTGATTTAAGGTGACCGCAGTAAACTTGACCTTACTTTCCGCGCGGCACCCCTTTGATAGCTGACCTGGTCAGGCGACCTTCTCTTTCTCCAGCCACGCTTATCCCTATACCATTTCTATTCTCATAATCTGCTCTCAGATCGCCAGTATGCTTTCCTTAAGGGTCACTCTACTGGAGATCTTCTTTCAAATCTTACTAACGTTTGGTCATCCTCCTTTTGGGACTTCGGTGAGACCTTTTCTATTGCACTAGACATATCAAAAGCCTTCCATAGACCCTTGCAGAAATCTTTAATTTCTAAACTACCCTCCTTCGGTTTCTATTCCTCCATCTGTGCCTTTGTCTCTAATCTCCTTTCCGGCCGTTCCATGTGGACGGCCATCGCTCACTTCCTCATCCTATCAACTCTGGTGTTTCTCAGGCTCTGTCCTATCTCCCATTATCTTTCTAATTTTCATAAATAATCTTCTCAACTGTACCTCCAGTCCCATCCATTCATACGCAGACGACTCTACCTTACACTACTCAATTAGGTTTCGAGAATGCTAAAGCCAGCACTCACTCAAAAACAAACGTAATGAAGCCATACAACACTTATCTTCTGATCTAAGTACTATTTCCAATTGGGGCAGAGAAAACCTTTTTGACTGCAAAGCTTCCAAAACCCAATTTCTCTATCTATCTACCCATCCGAAACTCCCAGAGGACTATCCCTTGTTCTTCAACAATAAAAAAATCAATCCTTCATCTTCTCTTCATATTATTGGTGTCTCTTTTTCTTCTGCTCTCACTTGGAAGGACCATATTACCAGTCTTGCTAAGGCAGCCTCTCAGAAGCTGGGTGTGCTCAACCACCTCAGTGGGTTCTTTACCCCTGCACAGGTTCTTGATCTGTACAGGGGCACAGTGCATCCTTGTATTGAGCATTGTTCACATGTGTGGGGAGGATCCTCTCACACCACACTCCTAAACAAAGTAGAAAGGAAGGACTTTCGTATCATTAATTCCCGCCCACTCACCAACTCTCGCTTTTCACCGCAATGTTGCATCTCTCTCGCTATTCTATCGCTACTACAATAATCAGTGCTTCTCAGAGCTCTCCAAGTGTATACCACCTCCTCTACATAGGGTACATGGTACCTGTACTACTGTGCAACTCTCCAACCCAAGAGTGAAACGTTACTCTCATTCTTTCTTCTATTCAACAGCTGAGCTCTGGAACTCTCTCCCAAAATCAGTCTTTCCCTCCTCCTATGACTTAATTTGCTTCAAACTATGTGTGTCCAGGCATTTTGTCTCGAACGTCCCTTGATTTTGACTCTGTCACTCTTTCAACTATGGAGGAGGCACTCGCTACAGGCAGTTCTGCCTTTTGTCTCTCTCACTCACATAGAAAAAACAAAATACTACCTAACCAGCTTACCCAAAGTTAACAACAGCAACCCAGGATCCTTCAGACAAATCATGCAAGATCCATCGCTTAGCTGCCCGCTGCATGTTCTCCATCCTGTTATAGCTGTCCATACTGCCTGAGTGATCCAGTACCAGGGTGTATCTAGCCTCCTCCTCTCGCACCACAGTAAACTTGGGCGTCACATTATGGTTCTCAGGAAGCTGTCTGGAAAGGTGGAGATAGTGTAAGTGACATTATGTTTAATTTCGTGTTTTTTTTATTTATAAATGTATTAGTTATTATTATGATTGTTTTCTTCACAGGGCTTACCTCCGTGTCTCGTAGGCCTTTGGAACCTGTAGTGAGTAATTTATCCAGCCAAGTATACAAGGGCTACTTGCATATTATCCAGGTTACCAAAGTTTACTTCCTAAAATGGTACATTGCAAATTTTGATTAACGCGAGGTTCCTATTTAGCACTGGGTAAACAAAGGCATTGGGTGTAAGGAGATTGCACATTAGTCAAGTCCTGTTTGCGATTCGAACCCGAGTCCTTGTGGTTGCAAACTAAGTACGTTAACCAATGCGCCACAGAAAACCTTAAGTAATACACTTATATAATTCTTTAGATCCGGTTACTTACACTTTACCGTATAATATATCTGTGAAAGTAACATAAAGCCTTATCTAGCCATTATTGATAATGCTATTCAATGTTACTGTATTTTAGCTGTATCTCATATTTAATGCACGTTATTGAGGCCACATCTAATTTACTGGCTGAAACAATACACTAAGCAGTGTGCAATTGTATTTTGATTAGAAGTATCATTATCAAGGGGTTATAACATATCTTGAGTAACTCCAATACAATTATATATATTTTTTATTTTGCTCTGGCTAGCACAAGACAGTTTTTATCAAGCCTTTTACCAAGGCCTTTCGTATTCAAAAGGTGAAAGGTTCAACCAGCCCATGTTTCCCACTCCAATACCACCTTCAGCCCAAGAACCTACGGCAGCCCAGATGATTGCCTCGGTGAGGAGTGAGATCTGAGTACCGAAAAACTTCCCAATTCCATGATTACATGGCCGCCAACACAAGGGAAGTAGACTTTTGGGAGCTGAACCTGAGCCACCTCAATGATACTCCAAACCCCCTGATGTCGATATAGACACAGCTGCCCAACACTCCGAGCCGGAACAGCTATCCACGGTGTATCAGGAAGAGCTTTCCCAGACCCTAAAGGAATGGCAAAAATGCTACCCTGGTGTGAACCAGGCCAAACAGCTGCTGGAACACTCCACCGCCAGAAGGAGGTTGAACAGCCCCACCTAGACGCCGCACCTTAGAGAAACACACCATAACCCTGCCTTCATCCTTCAACTGGAAGCCGCCATGGTTCCATAGCTCTGCCCATCGACATCTCAGAAGATTGCCCAAAATCTCCCCATCGAGGTGACACTTGCCCTCTTCAGCACAACTGGAACCCGTCATGGCTCCATAACCAACCCCATCGACGACCCACAGAATGACAGAACTCTCTCCATAGAGGGCTGGGTCACCGTATAATGTTAGCCACTTGGCTTCCCCCTACCTGGAACAGTGGACTTGCCCAGACAAGAAAGGAAGCCGTTTTCTAGTCGCCCACCTGGTCACCGCGTCTGCCCTGAGGCTAAATGACTGCTGCCTGTTAATCCCTTCGTTGACCTGGACTTCCCATCTGGGCCACGACTACCACTCTACACCGTTTCCTACAAGGTGCTACAAAAATGTGCATATTATTACAGTCCTTTGTACCTGATTACACTGTATAACTTATGTATGTAAATATAGCTATGCTATTATCCCTTGTACGAAATTACAGTATTGTGTTGTGTCTTGTACTCTATTTTTAAGAATATACAGTATATTTTGTATAAACAAAATATATTCTATGTTCATTTATGTTTGCTTTGCCTTCCCAGTTATAGACTCCACATTGGAAAGTAGTCTGATTAATATAGGCACTTTACTGGTGGACACAATTGGTCTTAATTCGAAAGTAAGGTGAGATAACTGAGCCTAAAATTATACAAGGGAGACAGAAGTACCACAATAATATAATATGTCTACTGCCCCGTTCCAACATAGCTGCTATGATTCCAAGGAGTGGGACATGGAAGTATGGCATCATATCCAATGTTATGGATAAGCAAAAGGTAGCACATCCTGCAGCATACTTGGGTGCACTGCCCACAGTCAACAGATCGTGGGAAAAATCAATGCCCAAACGAAGTGGGAGGATACCAAGAAGATCTTTTCTTCTTCATTCTCCACGACCTTGCCACCCAACGAGGCCGAGGCCTGATTACCGGCCCTAAGCTGACCGACAACCTGGATCCATTTTTTTATGTGAGTGAGGGAGGCAAAAGGCAGAACAGCCTGTAGCGAGTGCCTCCCCCATAGTTGAAAGAGTGACAGGGCCAAAATCAAGGGACGTTCGAGCCAAAATGCCTGGGCACACGGAGTTTGAAGCAATTTAAGTCATAGGAGGAGGGAAAGACTGATTCTTGGAGAGAGTTCCAGAGCTCAGCTGTTGAACAGAAGAAAGTTTGAGTGTAATGTTTCACTCTTGGGTTGGAGAGTTGCACAGAGTAGGGGCGAGATTGTGTTGCAAGACGGGTACCACGTGCCCTACGTAGAGGAAGTGGTATACACTGGGAAAGCTCTGAGGAACACTGATTATTATATTAGCGATAGAATAGCGAGAGAGATGCAACATTGCGGCGGAGAGAGAGAGATTGCAGAGAGTTGGTGAGTAGACGAGAGTTAATGATACGAAAGGCCTTCCTTTCAACTTTGTCTAGGAGAGCGGTGTGAGAGGAACCTCCCCACACATGTGAACAATGCTCAATAAAAGGACGCACTGTGCCCCTGTACAGAGCAAGAAGCTGTGCAGGGGTAAAGAACCCCCTGAGGCGGTTGAGCACACCCAGCATCTTGGAGGCTGACTTAGCAAGACTGGTAATATGGTCCTTCCCAAGAGAGCAGAAGAAAAAGAGACACCAAGAATATTGAGAGAAGATGAAGGATTTATTTTTGTATTGTTAAAGAATAAGGGCTAATCCGCTGGGAGTTCTGGATGGGTAGATAGATGGAGAAATTGGGTTTTGGAAGCATTAAAGGTAGCAAGGTTTTCTCTGCCCCAATTGGAAATATTAGTTAGATCAGAATTTAAGTGTTCTATGGCTTCATTACGGTTGTCTTTGAGGGATTGCTGGCTGGGGCGTTCTGGAAAACTAATTGAGTAGTGTAAGGTTGAGTCATCTGCGTATGAATGGATGGGATTTGAGGTACAGTTGAGAAAATCATTAATTTTATGAAAATTAGAAAGAGAATAGGATGTACCGAGTTGCATGGCCGGATGCAACTCAAGCCAAACGAGATAGAATTGTGTTGACTTCACTCATTGCCTAAGTATCACCTGCAGCTCACCTACACATTTTAGGCAAGGCGAGGACCTTCAAACCCTCAAAATGTTCATCAACAGTTCCAACCCCACACCCACGTCTGACATTGCCCATCATCAACCCTCTTTCTGGCCAACATATACACCGAAATCCTTCGACTGCCGAAGGGCATACTTCGGGGAAATTGCCAGGCTGTCACTGTCTCCCCCCACCCCAATCTTCCCCCCACTCTAAACCAGGTCCTGCTGGAACTTCCCCCAACCTACACCCCCAGCAGACCAGCTTGATCGAGCCTTCCGACTCTCCCTGGTCTTCTTATGTGGTCCTGGTGCTAAAAGTTATGGTAGCTTGAGATTCTGCATGGAGTATAGAATGATGAAATGACTCTATCGTGAAGGACGCCCTGCCTCTCCCCTGTATCAACGACGCCCTTGAGTTCCTCCATGGATCCCCCTGGTTTTCCATCCTGGACCTGTTTCCAGGTTACTGGTAGGTCCCTCTGTTACAAGAAGCCAAGCCCAAAACAGCCTTTGCCACGAGTAGAAGGCTTTACCACTTCAAGGTCCTTCCCTTCGGTGTGATGAACAGCCTTACCACCTTCTGCAGACTGATTGATACAGCCCTGGCAGGTCTAAATTTGGAGATCTGCCTGGCATATTTGGATAACAAAGGACATCTGGAACGCACGTGGAAGATCCTACAATGCATCCATGTAGCAGGACTCCTCCTCAATTCATCTAAGTGATACTTGGCCCATCGGGAATTACACTATTTGTGGCACAGTGTCAGTGCCATCGGGACCGCCCCCAACCCACAGAAAACTGCTGCCATCGCAGATCTCTACTCTCCCCCCCCTCCCCCCCCACACCACCACCACCACCACCATCAAGGAAGTTAAGTCGTTTTTTGTGAATGGCCAGCTACTTCCGAAGGTTCGTGAAAGGATTCTACGCCATACCTGCCCCCCTTAGCGCCCTCACCCATAAGGACACCCCCTTCCAGAACAGTCCGCCATGGACCAGCTCAAAATTCATTCCCTCCAACCCCTCTATAATGGCCTTCCCCAACTTCACCAAGCCCTTACCCCTCACTCATACCTCCCCGCCCAAATCCCGCCTTCAAAGCTCAGCAGCTCTGTCAACCTCCTACTGGAATAGGTCACACGAAAGTCACCTCTTCGTGAAATCCTTCCACATTAATGACATCTATGGCCATCGAGCACTCTACTGCTGTTGATCAAATGCATTCCCAGGATGAAAGTATGATGTAACAAGCCTCCGTATCAGGCTCCCCTAACTCCACCCCCCACACATAACCATTTCAGACCATCTCCCCCCTTACCACTGCCACCTGCCCACCTACACCCGACGAATCACACCACCCTGTCTCCGCATGTTCCCGTAACACCACCCCCCTTCAGGCCTCCCCCTCCCGTTCCCAAATACCACTATCACCCACACCCTCACTTAGCCCACCACATAACCACTCTCAGCCACAGCCACCCATGCACACCCTTGGGTTTCATACACCAGTGTGCAGATATTATCTGAATAGAAGGTGCTCCTTTGGTCAAAAGGGTGAATATAAAGGGAAGACATGTAGATTTGCTCACCTCATCATTTGCAACAAACTAACCAGTCATGGAAAATGCAGATTTGGTGAAAACTGCAAATACCACCACCCAGCCCTCTACAAGACATTACTTGAGAACAAGACCTGTTACATGGAGGTATGCTAGATCCTACACTAATGATTACAAAAAAAAAAATCAACTCTTCACCTACGCGAGGACGAGAAAGAGGAAGAAGGCAAGGGGAGAGATGGCATATGAAGATGAAGAGACTGAGGGAGATAGAAGAGCACATAGATCACCTTGAACACCTACTGGCCTCCCAAGAGTGGCTAATACATCCCGAAGACTATTAGGTACACATAGCATTCCAAATAATCTCTCCCCACTTTTGTTTCCAAATATCCAAGGTCTAAATATAGAACCACGAACCAAGTACTAATTATTAGGGGCCTACTAGAAGAAGGAAACGCAATATTTGTGGCTCTCACAGAAACTCACATTAAGGATCAGGAAGATAAGGATATATGGATTCCATGTTATAACCTACACAGAGCGGACAGAACACATTGAACACATGGAGGTGTAGCCATGTACATTCACGACTCACTGATGTGTACAGAATTCCTAAATAACAGTAATGAAGTGGTGCAATACTTAATCCATAAATGTAGCAGTTATTGTCACATACAGGTCTCCGGACTCATCCCTAGAAGAATTCAAAACCCAGCTCAACAACATATAATCAGAAGTAGAAGCCCTGGGGAACCGGACACCAAATTGTATGTGGTTAGGAGAGTTTAACATACCAAACATTAAATGGAGACAACTAGAAAACCAATTAGTGGCAAATAACACCAGAGAAGCAAATATGAGAGAGCTATTTAACCTTGGCAACTGTTTTAGTCTTACCCAGCATATTGCAGAACCCACACGGGAAAACAATATCTTAGATCTTGTCTTCACTAAAAACGGCTCATTAATTTTATGAAAATTAGAAAGAGAATAGGATGTACTGAGTTGCATGGCCGGATGCAACTCAAGCCAAACGAGATAGAATTGTGTTGACTTCATTCATTGCCTAAGTAGCACCTGCAGCTCACCTTCACATTTTAGGCAAGGTGAGGACCTTCAAAACCCTCAAAATGTTCATCAACAGTTCCAACCCCACACCCACGTCTGACATTGCCCATCATCAACCCTCTTTCTGGCCAACATATACACCGAAATCCTTCGACTGCCGAAGGGCATACTTCGGGGAAATTGCCAGCCTGTCACTGTCTCCCCCCACCCCAATATTCCCCCTACTCTAAACCAGGTCCTTCTGGAACTTCCCCCAACCTACACCCCCAGCAGACGAGCTCCAGACCAGCTTGATCGAGCCTTCCGACTATCCCTGGTCTTCTTATGTGGTCCTGGTGCTAAAAGTTATGGTAGCTTGAGATTCTGCATGGAGTATAGAATGATGAAATGACTCTATCGTGAAGGACGGCCTGTCTCTCCCCTGTATCAACGACGCCCTCGAGTTCCTCCATGGATCCCCCTGGTTTTCCATCCTGGACCTGTTTCCAGGTTACTGGTAGGTCCCTCTGTTACAAGAAGCCAAGCCCAAAACAGCCTTTGCCACGAGCAGAAGGCTTTACCACTTCAAGGTCCTTCCCTTCGGTGTGATGAACAGCCTTACCACCTTCTGCAGACTGATTGATACAGCCCTGGCAGGTCTAAATTTGGAGATCTGCCTGGCATATTTGGATAACATAAGGACATCTGGAACGCACGTGGAAGATCCTACAATGCATCCAAGTAGCAGGACTCCTCCTCAATTCATCTAAGTGATACTTGGCCCATCGGAAATTACACTATTTGTGGCACAGTGTCAGTGCCATCGGGACCGCCCCCAACCCACAGAAAACTGCTGCCATCGCAGATCTCTACTCTCCCCCCCTCCCCCCCCACACCACCACCACCACCACCATCAAGGAAGTTAAGTCGTTTTTTGTGAATGGCCAGCTACTTCCGAAGGTTCGTGAAAGGATTCTACGCCATACCTGCCCCCCGTAGCGCCCTCACCCATAAGGACACCCCCTTCCAGAACAGTCCGCCATTGACCAGCTCAAAATTCATCCCCTCCAACCCCTCTATAATGGCCTTCCCCAACTTCACCAAGCCCTTACCCCTCACTCAAACCTCCCCGCCCAAATCCCGCCTTCAAAGCTCAGCAGCTTGTCAACCTCCCACTGGAATAGGTCTCACGAAAGTCACCTCTTCGTGAAATCCTTCCACATTAATGCCATCTATGGCCATCGAGTACTCTACTGCTGTTGATCAAATGCATTCCCAGGATGAAAGTATGATGTAACAAGCCTCCGTATCAGGCTCCCCTAACTCCATCCTCCACACATAACCATTTCAGACCATCTCCCCCCTTACCACTGCCACCTGCCCACCTACACCCGACGAATCACACCACCCTGTCTCCGCATGTTCCCGTAACACCACCCCCCTTCAGGCCTCCCCCTCCCATTCCCAAATACCACTATCACCCACACCCTCACTTAGCCCACCACATAACCACTCTCAGCCACAGCCACCCATGCACACCCTTGGGTTTCCTACACCAGTGTGCAGATATTATCTGAATAGAAGGTGCTCCTTTGGTCAAAAGGGTGAATATAAAGGGAAGACATGTAGATTTGCTCACCTCAACATTTGCAACAAACTAACCAGTCATGGAAAATGCAGATTTGGTGAAAACTGCAAATACCACCACCCAGCCCTCTACAAGACATTACTTGAGAACAAGACCTGTTACATGGAGGTATGCTAGATCCTACACTAATGATACAAAAAAAAAAAAATCAACTCTTCACCTACGCGAGGACGAGAAAGAGGAAGAAGGCAAGGGGAGAGATGGCATATGAAGATGAAGAGACTGAGGGAGATAGAAGAGCACATAGATCACCTTGAACACCTACTGGCCTCCCAAGAGTGGCTAATACATCCCGAAGACTATTAGGTACACATAGCATTCCAAATAATCTCTCCCCACTTTTGTTTCCAAATATCCAAGGTCTAAATATAGAACCACGAACCAAGTACTAATTATTAGGGGCCTACTAGAAGAAGGAAACACAATATTTGCGGCTCTCACAGAAACTCACATTAAGGATCAGGAAGATAAGGATATATGGATTCCATGTTATAACCTACACAGAGCGGACAGAACACATTGAACACATGGAGGTGTAGCCATGTACATTCACGACTCACTGATGTGTACAGAATTCCTAAATAACAGTAATGAAGTGGTGCAATACTTAATCCATAAATGTAGCAGTTATTGTCACATACAGGTCTCCGGACTCATCCCTAGAAGAATTCAAAGCCCAGCTCAACAAAATATAATCAGAAGTAGAAGCCCTGGGGAACCGGACACCAAATTGTATGTGGTTAGGAGAGTTTAACCTACCAAACATTAAATGGAGACAACTAGAAAACCAAGTAGTGTCAAATAACACCAGAGAAGCAAATATGAGAGAGCTATTTAACCTTGGCAACTGTTTTAGTCTTACCCAGCATATTGCCGAACCCACACGGGAAAACAATATCTTAGATCTTGTCTTCACTAAAAACGGCTCCCTAGTACACAGCATTAACATATCGGACACAACATACTCAGATCAAAATTAATTAAGATAAAAAACAACCTTAACATGTGTACAGACAACCTCAGAATCGAGACCAAAAACCAGCCCTTTCAGTAAATTTAACTTCAATAACAAAAATGTTAGGTGGGAAGAAGTAAACCCAGAAATGGACGAAATAGACTGGGAAGATTAGATGAATAACCTGACGTCATCAGAATGTCTAGTCCTAATAACAGAAATCATGAGCCAATTCTGTAGCACCACATACCTGAAAGCTTTTTCTCAGAGGTCTATGAAGCGCTAGATAATGACAAATAATATGATATAATATATTTAGATTTCAACTTTTGACAGAGTCCCTCATGAGAGATTGACGAGAAAGGTTGAGGCACATGGAATAGGTGGGTCGTTGTTGGGATGGATTTGGTCATGGTTAATTGGTAGGAAGCAGAGAGTCAGCATAAATGGTATTAAGTCAGAATGGGGTACAATCAAAAGTGGTGTCCCACAGGGATCTGTATTAGGCCCTCTGTTGGCTGTTATATACATAAATTACCTTGATTTAGGTATAATTAGTAGGAAAAGTAAATTCGCAGACGATACCAAAATGGGGCAAACAATAGATTCAGATAGCGACATAAAGTGCCTCCAAAGGGATCTAGATACCTTACACGAATGGTCAGTAAATTGGCAGATGAATTTTAACATTGACAAATGCAAGGTATAAATGATAGGGAAGATGAATACAAATGCAACATATAAACTAGCTAATATGGAATTAAAAAACTCAGACTGAGAGAAAGATCTGGGTGTGTTTGTTAGCAATGATTTGAAACCTAGAACACAGTGTATAAGCGTTCGTAACAAGGCAAACAGGATTATCGGGTTCATCTCAAGGAGTGTGAGTAACAGAAATTATGATGTTATTATAAAACTTTAATTGTCCTTAGTGAAACCCCATATGGATGATGCTGTTCAATTTTGGTGTCCTTATTACATAATGGACATAGACTCCTTGGAGAGAGTACAACGTAGAATGACAACAATGATCCATAATATTAGAAGTCTTCCATATGAGGAAAGGTTGAAGAAAATAGGCCTACAGTCGTTAGAGAGACGCAGAGTTAGAGGGGATATGATAGAGGTGTTCAAGTGGGTTTGTGGGATTAATAAAGGGGACATGAAAGATTTACTAAAGCTCAGTATTAGCGAAATAACTAAAACAATTTTTTTAAAATTAGATACATTTCGGTTCAGAAAAAGATATAGGCAAATATTGGTTTGGTAACAGAGTTGTAGATAGTTGGAATAGGCTACTAAGTGCTATAGTGGGATCAAGAACTATAGATATCTTTAAAATACAATTAAATGGGCATATAGATGAGATGGTTGGGTATGAGGGGGATCTGCCGCGTGTGGGCAGGTCGGCGCTCTGCAGATCCCCGTTTTATTATGTTGACCTCTGACCGTTTTGGTGAAGTCGAAACTCATGGTGTTAGAGAGCTGGGCCTATAAGTAGGTCTTATAATAGGGGTTGGGAGTGAGAGGGGTCTGCCTTGTTTGAGCCAATCGGCTTTCTGCAGACTCCCATTTCCTTATATTCTTATGTAGAGAAGAAGGAAATTACTAACACAACAACGCACACAACAAAATCTACAGGATAGGCAAAAGGTCTAATTAGATAGCGAAATAGTGGACATTGAACAAAGAGTAAACATGTCATACAACACTATAGAAGAGGAGAGGAAAGCCATTCCAGGGATAAAGGAAAATTCCAAGTACTTCCTTTCATTTGCCAAACAAAAAAGGCTAAAACAGCATCAAACATCGGCCTACTAAGTAAAGGGGATGGGCTATTCACAGGGGACAAAACAGAAATGAGTGAACTCTTACACCAGCAGTATGAAATGCCTTTCAGTGAGCCTAACGAAACAAAAGCCACCAGAGACCAACATCATTTTTTCATAGAAAACCCCCCTACGGAAACTCATGTGATTCTGGATAATGATTTAGGTCCAACAGACATAGAAGAGACCATTGCCAACATGCTATCCCACTCGGTACCAGGCCCGGACTCCTGGAATTCGATCCTAATAAAGAAATGTAAGGAAAACCTCTCAAAAAACCCTGGCTATATACTGTTATAAGTTCCTGGGGTAAATTATAGTTATAGTTTACAGGAAACCTATATGTAACTTACTTTAAATATTGTAGAGTGAAGTAGATAGCTCAAAGATAGTTGTAGGGATAGTTAGAAGTTATAGTGGCCACTAAGATCAATAGATTTAGGTTGACTTAGCTAGAATACTATTATTAGAGGAGCAATGGGAAGTGGGTGTTATCGAGAGCGTCATCAAACCGAATCTGAAGATTTGAGGTGGCGACCCACACTGTTTCACTTGACGCATGCACAGTGATTATGAATATCCTATTCATTAATGAGTCATTTAACTACAAATGTATTCCGGATTAACTATAATGATAACACAATATATTTATGGTTATTAGTATCCCATAGAAACTTAATACGAAATTGTTCATACTTTTAATATAGATATGTAGCTTTAGGCTAATACTGGCGCCTAATTCTAACTTATACCGGTATCTACTTATCCTAGATTGTTGAGGTGTTTAAGATTCTCGACACATTCCCGCCACCAATATATACACTGTCTACAGTAATCCCACAGCAATGTTAAATCTCTAAAGCTGTGAAGAACTAACAGCAGCTCGGCGAAGAGGGAGTTGTTAAGCAGGATTATTACTGGCGGATGGTGCTGCCGGAGTGTGGTCGTGAGAGCCAACACTATAATTAGCGACCACCGGCCAAGGGGTCGAATGTATTTCGACATCCTGTTCCAGTGGATACAACTTGAAGACGGGTCGAGTGATCAAGCCGGTTTTTGTTTTAATCTGGACCACTCTAACTAAATCATCTCTACTCGGATAGAGTTTAACTACTCTACCAAGTTTCCACAAGACACGAGGTCCTTCATCATGTACAAGAACTATGTAATTTATTTGGGGCTATCCGCTGAATGATGAGCCCCTTTTTGTTTTATATGCTTCTCTTAATGATACCAAATATTCAGTAGACCAACGGTTCCATAGGTCCTGGATTAGTTTATTGATGTAATTATACCTGGTATGTACAATGGCTTTACTATCGTAACTAGGATCCTCCATCTCATCTAGCTGATCTTCATCATTTGGAAAGTCACGAAGTCTATGACCCTTGACCAGCATGGATGGAGTAGTAGGACTAGGGTCTTTTAGATCACCTGAGACATATGTTAAGGGGCGATCATTCACGGTGCTTTCACATGGGTCTCTTCCAAATAGCCCCGAACCAAGGCGTACATGCTGGTATAAAGCGCCGTTCGCAACAGATTTCAGTAAGAGAAGCCTGAAGAATAGGGTCGCTTTGGATGTCTTCCAGGTGTCTGGAAGCTCACTCAAATATGGTAGCATTGTCACTTAACATTATCTGCAGAAATCCCTGTCTACTACAAAATCTCCGGAATGCATGGATAAAACTTTCACAGGTCATATTGTGAACAGCTCTGGTAGTAGCGCATGTACTGTATATAATAACATGTATATAATAGTATGTACAGTATATATAACATATATAATAATAGGGGAGGTGTAGCAGAGTGGTCTTGCCACTGGACTGGTAATCCAATGGACCCGGGTTCGAATCCCGATATGTCAATGGGAAGATATTACTGGGATGGAATTTGTGCTGTACCTAGTTTCAGTGCATTACCACAGCACACCGAAATGCCCAAAAAATACCCTCATTATTAAATGATTAAATAGCACTGTATGAAAATTCCCATATTCAAAATATGTTACAGGAGGGCAATGCCTAGTGAGTTAATTGCTCAATAGGTGGCGTTCTAAGAGTGAGGGTCCGAGTCTGGGGGATGAGACTGGACCCGGGTTCGAATCCCGATATGTCAATGGGAAGATATTATTGGGATGGAATTTGTGCTGTACCTAGTTTCAGTGCATTACCACAGCACACCGAAATGCCCAAAAAATACCCTCATTGTTAAATGATTAAATAGCACTGTATGAAAATTCCCATATTCAAAATATGTTACAGGGGGGCAATGCCTAGTGAGTTAATTGCTCAATAGGTGTCGTTCTGAGAGTGAGGGTTCGAGTCTGGGGGATGAGACTATGAAGCACGGAGGTGAAGCGGCTTCAGAGATGGAGTTGCTTCGAGCCGTGAATAGGCGCTTCGCATGTCTCACTCCCTAGACTGGAACAAGACCTCACGGGCCTCACCGTGTTCAGCGGTAGAGTGTGCAGGCTCTCTGCCTATGCCCGAGAAAGAGTAGTTGGAATATAGAAAAGAGAAATAAAACAAATAAAAAATATGCTTTGTTGTTGTGTGAGTCCCAGACAGGAATGGCTCCTGTATAATCGACCTCCATGAATTGAAAGGGATCTCGAGGAACAGTTCTGATATCTGGCAGAGGAGGTACTCTAGCTGTTAACATAAGAACATAAGAAAATGGGAGTCTGCAGAAAGCCGATTGGCCTAAGCAAGGCAGATCCCTGTCCCACACAACCCCAATTCAATTACAAAGCCCAATTATAGGCTTCACACTCTAATACCCTGAGGATCATCTTACCAAAACGGTTAGAGATTAACGCAGGATTATGAGGGTCTGCAGAGCGCTGATTGGCCCAACCCGGCTGATCCCCCTTCACACCCAACCCTTCTCGTCCATATGCTTATCCAATTTTATCTTAAAGCTCCCTACAGTTTTAGATCCCACTATAGCACTTGGTAGTCCATTCCACCCATCTACAACTCTGTTACCAAACCAATACTTGCCTATATCTTTTCTGAAACGAAATTTATCTAATTTGAAACCATTGGTACGAGTTCTTTCGCTATCACTGAGCTTTAGTACATTTGCCATGTCCCCTTTGTTAATCCCACTAACCCACTTGAACACCTCTATCATATCCCCTCTAACTCTGCGTCTCTCTAACGAATGCAAACCTAATTTCTTCAACCTTTCTTCATACGAAAGATTTCTAATATTATGGATCATTTTTGTCATTTTACGCTGTACTCTCTCCAATGAATCTATGTCCATTCTGTAATAAGGACACCAAAATTGGACAGCATAATCCATATGGGGTCTCACTAATGACAAGTAAAGTTTTAAGATAACATCAGCAGTTCTGTTACTCACACTCCTAGAGATGAACCCGAGAATCCTGTTTGCCTTATTACGAACGCTTATACACTGTTTTCTAGGCTTCAAATCATTGCTAACAAACACACCTAGATCTTTCTCGCAGTCTGAATTTTCTAATTCTAAATTAGCTAGTTTATATTTAACATTTGTTTGCATCTTCCCTATCTTTAATACCTTGCATTTGTCAATGTTAAACTTCATCTGCCAATTTACTGACCATTCATGTAAGGTATCTAGATCCCTTTGGAGGCACTCTATATCGCTATCTGAATCAATTGATCTCCCTATTTTAGTATCGTCTGCGAATTTACTTATCCTACTAGTTATACCTAAATCTAGGTCATTTATGTATATAAGAAACAACAGGGGACCTAATACCGATCCCTGGGGGACACCACTTTTGACTGCTCCCCATTCTGACTTGGTACCATTTATGCTGACTCTCTGCTTCCTACCAATTAGCCATGACCTAATCCATCCTAACAACGCCCCACCTATTCCATGTGCCTCAACCTTTCTCATCAATCTCTCATGAGGGACTCTGTCGAAAGCTTTACTGAAATCTAAATATATAAGAACGAGGTATTGCTAGGTATTTCCCTGTATATTATGACACGTTATTCACTTACTGGTCTCTTGTTTTACAGCTTGTCCTATCTTAGGAATCCACCACTTTTGCCGCATATACGCGGCCACGTGATTGACTCCGTATTGACAACAGACACAATGGCACATTTTGATTAGCATGGCAGTGAAAGGGTGTTTGGAAGGCAGTAGTATCTGATATTTCTTTGAATCCGGAAGAGCCGCTAACTTCAATCGACCTTCGCATACAATTAAACCTCCTTTCATGACAAGTTCTTATTGGTTTATCAAATTATTGCGAGTACACTTGTCACGAGACAACATTTCGTACTCCTCTGGGAAGTATTCCTGCCGGCATCTTTGAGCTACAATCTTCTCTGCTATTTTTAGTTCCTTAATGCTGAGGAGCGTACAATCTGTTGGAGACGTCCCTTTTTTTTTTGCCTTCAAATTATTCTTGTATCGAATAGTCCATGCAACTATCCAAATTAATTTCTCATTACTGCCATATTTATCCGAGTTCCTTAACTGTGTGTCCTGTTCTTCATTGGTCCCAATGACTTGGCTAGTTACTTGTGGCGTTGGGTCACCGGTAACAGGTATTCTGGCCACTAGTCTTAGTTTCGGAGCCATGTGGACCCCTCTCACCAGAAGATTTCAGAATGCTTGGTCAAAACACAACTAGAGAGCAAATCACTAGGGCTGTCTTTGTAGGATACGCACCAGAATTCTACAGTCGGAAGAAGGGATTTGATTTTGTCAACTCAGTTCGCGACGTACACTGGAAGCTTCTTCATGTTGTGCAACCAGTGCAATGTAACTTGGCTGTCGCACCATAAAATAATTCTGCTGACATTTACAATGTTATGATAGGCGTCCCCAACAAATTTAATTAGTCTGGCAGCTTGCAAAGCAGCAGTTAGCTCTCGTTTCGGAATAGTTATGGATCGTATGGGAGCGACCTTTGCTTTAGTGCTGACCAGACTGCTATGTTCTGGGCTCACAAAATGTATTGCCATGCCGTAGGTGACACCACTGGCATCGCTAAACGCATGAAGTTTCACCGAATTAGCAAATACCATCCTCAGAGGATAATTAAAGTCACTGCAGAGGCCCAGATCTTTAAAGATGGTAAACTATTCGGTAGCACAGACTTCAGGTAGCGGATTGTCCCAATATAGTTTCAGTCTCCAGAGTTGTTGCAAACAGATTATAGAAGGACCTGGAAGCTGATTTGTGAAATACAAGTGTATTATCACCTAGTTACTAAAACAAATAGTTTATTGTTACTTAATTCACGCATTTAGGCTTAGACCTATCAAGCAGATGATGGCAAGTTTAGCATTATTCTACCTACATCTACAATCTACATGATTAATTTAACTATAACAATAATCTCTCATAGTTAGTGCATTATAAGAGATCATTATTTTGTAATCTTTGATGATCTAAATGTCCTTCCAAATCTTCGTAAAATCACCTGGCAGTAGCATTAAGGAAGTAGATAAATCGTTTGTAAATTAAAGAACTTAAGCTTTCAAAATTAATAACTTTCGCTGTGATTTCAGTGTCGTAACATAATCTTTACACTTGTTAATGCCTCTGAAAAAACTGGCGCTTTTGTGAAATACGAGACCGATTATAATTAGTATTATTATAATTATTATTATTATTATTATTATTATGATTATTCTTAGTATTGCTGTTGTTTGTGTTGTTATTGATATTGTTGTTGTTATTGTTGTCATCAATGGAAGGTTTAATAATGTGGTATTAATAATCGTACGTGGTGTGATTGAAGTCCGAGTGTTGCATCATGACTTGCCAGACAGGACGTCCTTCACACAGCAGGTTCTGACGAGTGGGCGCCAAGGGGTCATGCTGACGTATATCACCGCCATCACTGCTGCAAAAGTGCTCTACCTGCAAATCATATTATTCATCAGCTTTTTTCTCACATATCATGTACAGCTAGTTCCTCAGATTAATTAAGTAAAATTCCGATACCATAATAACAGTGACGAATTGAACCAAAGTGGGCGGAGAAGTCGTACCTTGTGCAGTCAATAGGGGTTGAATTATCATATTAGAAAAAGGGGTTGATATTGAAATTGAAATTTAACGTAGGCCTATGTATTAGTCCACAACCAGATTACAAAATACTTTACATTGGTTACATATTTTTTTTTGTTTTTTTTTTTTTTTTGGCCGAACTTCATTGAGAGTATTATTCTCTTTCAAAACCAACTTAATATATAACATCATTCGAGTACTCCATCGTCTATGGAAATCGTTATGGAAATTTTTATAATTACATGATTATTTTTGCTTATCATTAATCAATCAAATTACATATACATATTAATGTAAGACTAGAGGAGGGACCAAAAATATACACGTATACAGGCATATAAATATGCATATATATATACACACACCCATATACAGTATATACTGTATATTTGCATACATACAAACACACATACATACATACACATACATATTTAAATGATACATATAGACATATACTGTGACATAATTATGCACATATGCATGTGCACAAACACATGTAAAATGCAAACATGTGCACACGTATACACATGTACACATAAATACACATACATACGTAAATTTATAAGAGACACAGGTAAGGATGGTGTTAGCGGTCATACGTATCGCCTTATTTACGTAAGTTGTGCGCTTGCAGCTACATTCATGTCTAATTCGATTTTTTTAGTCATAGATTCGTATAGTCACCTCCTCAAAGTAACTGTAGGGCGTCTTCTCACTACCAGGTTTTGCAGCTCTAACAGCTCTGCGTAGCAGAGCATAGGCGAGCTGTAGCATAGGCGGTGGAAGGCTTGAGAGCAGTCTATGATACGTTCTTTCTCTTTGGTTGTTGTTGTTGTTGTTGTTCCCCAAGCTGCCTGGCCGAACAGCCCCAAGGCCCCGAGCAAGGCCATAACCGAGCGCCCCCACAGAACCCTCCCTGCCTACCACAATAAAGCCTGGGTGACCGAAGCCACTCCATGGCGGGGAGCGGAGGAGGGTGCGGAAACGCCCGGGCAACCAAAGCCCCACCCAGGGCCCTGTGCACCTCAGCAATTATGAAGAGAAAGTTGAGGGGCAAAGGAAAAATGTGACGCTTTGGCTTCCATCTTGGTAGATTGGGTGGTCAATCCACGGAAAAGACTTGAGATCTAGGAAAGACATAAGTAAAAGGAACAGTCGGAGTAAGCTATGGGTATGGCAGAGATCGCTCAGTTCTCACTCTGATAGACCAGCCCATCACCATATGACTAGAACCCAATCCTCTCAGCATCAGCTAGGAAAGGCCCTAGAAAGCCGCCTTTGGCGGGGGGATAGCTCCCCTATTTCAACCCCTTTCGGGGTTGGGCACCCGCCCAATTGTCTCTTTCTTAACCACACTTCTTTGTGCTTCCTTAGTGCCGGTAGCTACAGCAGGGGGAGGTAGAATACGAGAGTTTGTAAAGAGGATGTAGTAGGGGGTGAGGAAATGAGCTGTAGTAGATGAAGGCATTGGGGCTTGACCCAACATGCATGAGTTTACACTCCTTTGAGTTCTGTTTGAAGGATCTGTTAAGAGAGGAACGACAGGATGAACCAACACATACAGAAAGGGAATATAGGACAAGGTGAGACAAGCAATCAAATTTACCTCAGGATGCGACCATGCCATAGCCGATTTTACACTCCACCTACCCCCTTTTATGTGTGGGTGGAACAAGGCTAACACAAGAGAAAGTAAGACCAATGACTCTTGAGTCTTGATCAATCCTGGTGGCTAACCAAGTTCTCATTCTCATGTGTTTGGTGGTAGCAGGCAAGCCACCAACTGTGTCCCTGCGTGGATTCATTTGTGCCACAACGAAACCAGGTACTCATATTCGTCTGAGTGAGATGGAACAACACAGGGATTGGAGCTTGTTCAACACTGTTGGGAAACTTGGACCTTGGTGGCAAGCCAAGGAAATTTCACCCACCCCATGTATGTGTTGCAACATCTGGTGTGCTGGGCTCTGGTAGTGGCAGAGGGGCCTTATAAGGCTTCGATGCAGATGGGTTATTTCGTCTCCAGCCAATCAGAGGGCCCCTCAGCTCATCTCTTTTCACTTCTTAATTCCTCTACTTTTTGAGATTCCTCCTCAGTGGCACTGTTCACCTGCCCCAGCTGGCCAATCAAGGGGTTGCCAGAGCAAACGCTTTGGCCAATCCGGAGGCTCTCTGGTGTGACGTAATGCACTCAACTGCTTTAGCCCGGCCAATGTAGGTATGTGGAGGTGGGAGCAATATCATCCCTTTTGCTGGTGTTGGGGGGTCTTCGAGTTGGATCATGGGCTCGGGGGGTTCGGGAATTCGTAGAGACATAAGAGCGGGTATCTTAGCCACCTGTTTCTGGGATTGTTCTGCCCAGGGCTGTTTTGTTGCCTTAAGCGATCTCTCAATATATACCGGTATATATATATATATATTCTATTTTAAACAGACGAGGTTAAAAGCAATAGCAGTTTCAGCATTCAGGATTTTATAGTTACAGCTTTCAATAGTTCTAACAATTTTCCTCTGGGGTTCAGAGATGAGGCTCAAAAGGTTAGCAAAATTCATGGTGGATCCAACGTTTAACAAGTAAACATCTTGCATCTTCAGGGAATGGAGAGGTAATGATTAGAACTGGAACTGGTGGGCGGATAGACAGGTTGGGGAGGTGAGAGGTCTCTAAGGATTAGAGAGAAGTAAAGATGGAAATGAAGAGCAAAGTTGAAGAGTAAAAGGTGGAGGGCCGTCCTCCTTGCAATTCTTTGGTGATTCTTGGATGTGATAAGTAAGAGTAGTCGACGAGTATCAGTGCATCTTGTGGAGTGCTAGGTGGTGCTGGTGGTGTGGAAAGGCCGTTGATGTTGGTGAAGGTGGGAGATGGTGTTATTTATGAAGCGGATGGTGAAGCTGAAGATTCTTGGTGGATTTCTAGTTATTTATTAAGCTTTTTAATTTTTTTCATATGATTCTTAACCTTCGATACGCGTGCTCTGCCCTCCGGTGTTAGTCTCGACTCATGTAGCCAGGTAGTGGGGTATTTTTCTTTCATTTCATCTAGAGTACAAGTTTCAAGGTCTTCTGCAAAACTTATAAATTGTTCATCTGTCACACAAGCAAAGTTTGGGTGATAATCTGGCTGCTTCTCCCTCACAACTTGTGGTGTTAGAACAGGAGGGAGAGGAGTTGTCATGATGGTCGGTTCTGGTGTAGAGCTGGCTGACTGAAGTGGTGTAGAAGGGGTCTTGTCATCTTCTTCTGGATCTTCAGCATCAGATAGTTCCACATCCACTTCTTCCTCAGAATCTTCCTCTTCATAAGAGTCATCTTGGTGAGTGTCGAGGTCCATGGAGTCGTCTTCTGTAGGAATGATGATAGGAGGTGCTGGAGATGTGATTCCCTGTGTTGCCTGTGGAGTTGGGTCTTCAGGATGCTCAGCTTGTTGGGATTGTGGCGCTGACGTGTTGATCCTGTTAACCACTCGAGGTACAAGGGAGATCTTCTTCTTTGGCGTCTTTCTGGGTTTCTTCTGGGTCTTGTCGACTGATGGTGGTTGCTGGAGAAGATTAGGAGGAATCACAATCGTTGGGAGGTTATTGGCTGTGAGTAAAGCAGGTAGGATGATTGAAAACCGGCTTAAATCATCCCCAGCAAGAGCCTTGGCTGTCTGGATGACGACAGTGATCTTCTCTGTGTTCAGGCCGGCCTTCTCCTGCTTGTTCTCCTCCTTTTTCTTCCTCCAAGCATGTCTGGATCCCTTAACGTTAGCCCCATTTAATCCTTTGATGTTGTTAGCCTCCTCTCCATTCCTCCCCTTTTTGATGGTAAAGGTTACCGTCTCACCATCACCGAGAGAGGGTATTGAGTGGTGTTGATTTGGAAAGGAGATTCGGCTTCTATGTGCAAAGATATCAGCTCCTGTGTCCTCTCTGTTGATAAAGCCATATCCCTTCTTCACATTAAACCATTTTACAGTTCCAGCAACGGTGGTAGAGGTGGATGAAGCCATGGTGTAGATGGTGGTGAAGCAAGGGCTGCAGAGCAGACGAGAGCCGAATCGCAGTCGTGGTCAATGATTAGAATAGGGACAATGTATCTTATTTATACAAAATTCGAGGATCAAGTAGAGGGAGGTGGGCGGAGCTACTGGGTGTGTGGTGGCTGTTCATTGGTGGAAGGCAGTCTATTCGCGAGACGGGCACTAGAGAATCTATTACCTGGCTATACTAATATATATATATATACCGGTACTGTATATATATATATATATATATATATATACATATATATATATATATATATATAATAAATTTAAGAGGTGTAATTCTTGTGGTGATATACAAACCTTGCCTTACGAAAAAAATAAGGAAGCTTACTTTATAACAACATTTAAACCACAACTTAACAGAGATTTGTGAATATTAACCCGTTCTCTATTGCCCAGTGTTTCAAATTTACTTTACGTGCACCTGGTGTGTATGTATATTATGTTTTATATATATTGTGTGTGTTTGACAACGAGTGACAAAGGAGATATTTGTCAACTTTTGCTATAGCTAGGAGAGATGTACATAGATTTACGTATATACAATTGCCACACAGATCTTATAATCCCAGCGAGGTGGCCAGGACTTAATCCTAGTAGAGATAGCAACCCTTAAAGAAAGTGGGAGGAAAGGATAGCAAAGATGAAGGCTCTCTCCCCACCCTCCGGCAATTTGCTCTAGCCTACATGAAAACAGTTGGAAGTGAATAACCTTACAGGGCTTGGAAATTGCCTGAAGGAATGTATAGACTCATTGGAAATGGAAAGGAAATGGCATGCATACCTTCACCTTTTTGTTTTACTCTCGTCAACTGTTAATTTCTGCCAGGTTCTCCTGTCAGTCATAATTTTCTACTCCACACCAACTTCTCTGTGATATGAGTCTAACCTTATTTAAATGTGTATATTGTGCCAGTCTATAACTTCATTAGGGAGCTTATTACACTTGTCAAATATACTGTTGTGTCTAGTTATAGTTGTGTCTAGGTTCGCTTTCCTGCCTATTAACTTTAATTTGTTTTTCTCTTTTGGAGCTCTCTTTGGCTATCATAAATAGATTGTTGGAATTTACGTTACTAAATCCTTTTAGTATCTCAAAACATTCTATCAGCTGTCCCGTTATGGTTTATATCTAAGGGCAGGGATAACATTTGTTGCTCTACGCTGAGCGGATTCAAGTTTTTCTGTCTTTTATTAAATAGGGACACCAAAAGTCCACAGCATACTCCAGATGCGGACACAAAATATACCTTTGTATAATGCTATAACTGTCTTTAGTATGACAATGAAAATGTCTTCTTATGAATCCTAGTAGCTTGTAGATTTTAGATTTTCGTTTATAAGCAGTCCTAGGTCTTTTATCCGTGTGTGTGTAAGAGAGAGAGAGAAAGAGAGAGAGAGAGAGAGAGAGCGAGAGCGAGAGTATAAAGGAGTACAAAGGAAATTAAGCAACACCAGATCTAGTGACCCCTCTAGGCTGCTTGGCCTCCAAAACACTGAGGATCAGGTGTCCAAACAGTTGTTTAGAGTGGGTAAGGGAATATTGGAAAGGGAACTACTGCCCTGGAACTAATGTCCGTGGCAGGATTAGGAAGTTAGTAAGGGACAGATGGGTTAGTAACATAACACAGTTATAAGTGATCTTTCGTTTAACTAGGAAAAATAGAGCAACATCTTAGTAAGATATATACGCAATGATCCTTGATGAATCTGAGGGGGGAATAAAATAAAGTTATTCATTTACAAACGCAGTCAGTCGCAAGTTTGATGCAAGATATTTGTCTAGGCGAAGTTTACAAGAATCAACGGTGCTGCAGTCTATAACGTCTCGGGGAAGCCCATTCCATAAGTTAATAACTCGATTGAAGTAGAAATTCTTAGATTCGTGTGAGTTGAAAGATTTACCAATCATTTTGCAACCGTTTTCCCGCGTGTAATTAGATTGGTCGATAGTGAAGTACTTACTACAGTTCATATTGTCGATGCCTTTTATGAGTTTGAACACTTGAGTTAAGTCTCCTCTTAATCTGCGCTGGGTTAAAGGAAATATATTTAATTCTCTAAGACGCTCCTCGTATGGTTTATTCCTTAGGCTAGGTTTCATTTAGGTAACTCTATGTTGAACTCGTTCTAGCTTGTCTATTATTTTTGGTAATAAGGGCACCAGGATTGAACGCAGTATTCAAGAAGAAAGATGACTAAGGAATTGTGAAGAGTTAGGATAACTTCCTTGGATTTATGCTCAAACGTCCTGCCTATAAAGCCAATGATTTTGTTTGCCTTCTTAACAACTTCTGAACATTGTTGACTCGGTTTTAGGTTACTCATATTGTTACCTCCAGATCGGTTTCTCTGTCTACACTCGTAAGCTGAGTGCTATTTATCGAATACTTTGCTTTCTCATTTCGGTATCCGATATGTTGTACTTTACATTTATCCGCATTGAAACTCATTTGCCAAATTTGGGCCCAACATGACAACTTATCTAGATTGTGTTGCATATCGTCAACTTGTTCTTTTGAGAATAAGCTATTTGCAATTTTTGTATCATCAGCAAACTTTGAGATTGTATAGGTGAGTCCCTCATCTATGTTGTTAATGTAAATTAGAAAGATAATTGATCCTAGTACCGATCCCTGGGGTACACCACTACTTACATTGGTCCATTTAGATGCCCTACCGTTTATTACTACTCTTTGCTTTCTGTCGCTGAGCCAATTTTCTATCCGTTTTCAACACACCGTCTTGTATTCCATGCGCTTTTTGTTGTAGCAGTAAACGTTTGAGGGGAACTTTGTCAAAGGCCTTTTGAAAATCAAGGTATATAATATCTACAGCTTTACTCTCATCATAGAGGTTTAGGATATCGTGAAAGTCTAAGAGGTTTGTTAAGCAGGATCGTTTGTTACGAAAGCCGTGTTGAGTATCTTTATGTATGTTATTTGTCTCTGAGTGATACACGAGTTTCTCTCTTATGAGTGTTTCTAGCATTTTACATACAACTGAGGTTAAGCTAATTGGACGATATTTATTATGGGATTTGCTTTTTTTTTTTAATATCTATGTAACGTTGACGAGCATCCACTGATCAGGCATAGTTCCAGACTGTAAGGATTTATTGAAGAGCAATGTCAGTGGTTTGGAGAGCTCATACTTAGCTTCCTTTAGAACTCTAGGCGAGATCGTATCATGTCCAGGCGATTTATTTACCTTGAGTTTATCTAAACATTTCAAAACTTCCCTCTCTGTAACGCTGATACTGCTTAGAACGTCAGAATTATCTTTTTGAATCGGCTACTAAAGTCTTCTGTTATAAAAACTGATGCAAAGAAGGTGTTGAGAGTGTTACTAATGTTTGCTTCATCTTTAGTGTAATCTCCTTTCTCATCGACTAACGGTCAAATCGTTGAAGACACTACTTTCTTCTTCCTGATGTAACTATAAATTTTGTTCGGGTGTGTCTTACTTTGATTTACAACATGTAATTCTAGAGTGTTATTACTTTGTTTGATTACCGTTTTGGCCTTGCGTCGTAGATCTACAAATATAACTTTATTTTCATAGGTGTCAGATTTGTTATTTATCATGAGCATTCTTTTTAGCAAGCAGACAATCCAAAATGTCGTTATTCCACCACTTAGGCCTATTAGTATGTACTGATCTTCGTTTTTTAATGGTATACACTCACGTACAGCATTCGAATGAGTGGAGGTGTGAGTGTGTGTGTGAGAGAGAGAGAGAGAGAGAGAGAGAGAGAGAGAGAGAGAGAGAGAGAGAGAGAGAGAGAGAGAGAGAGAGAGAGAGAGAGAGAGAGAGAGAGTAACAGGGTTCCAGCCCCTGTATCCCTATTCCATATTGATTTTGTATTCGTACATTCAGGCATGTACTCGTTTTATGTTCGTTTGACTGCCTTTAGACTTCTTAAGAAACTTCTTAATAAGGGATCACTAAAACAAGTGCATTAGGTTATAAGAATAGGTCCATGAACTAAGTAACAGGGATGTGTATGGATATAAATTGGTCCTCTGTGGAGTGAAAACATAAGTAAATAAATACATAAATAAATCAAAATATAGAATGTTTAAGTGACGTGTCTTAGGATCTAGTGTACGTTTCTACGAATACAAATATTATCTTGAATAATTTTAACAATATCTGTTATGCCTGTTTTAATAAACATTTCCCAATAATAGAAAATATTGTAAAACTGAAAGCAGAAGAAAAATCCTATATCACTCCTGAAATAAAAGCACTAATAAAAGAAAATAACAAACTGTAAAAGAAGTTCGCTAAATGACCGATCACTTATGGAGCACAATTTCGCCAATTTCGTAACAGAGTCACTCAAATAATAAGATATGCCAAATCAAATTATTATACTATCTATCTATCTATCTATATGCTCAGGCCCAATCCCCATTTTGGGGGTAGCCGACTCAAGACAGAGCAAGAACAGGGAAAACACAAAAACGACATAAAACAACAAATAAACACAGATAAAAAGCACAAACTCACACACATCCAGGTCACCCAGGAGAAGACCCAGAGACCAGGGTCACCAAGGTCGCTCCAGCACTCCCCCGGCCCCCGACCACCCGGAGAGTTTCCGATCTCGGCAGGCAGACATGCAGCGGAGCCAAAGCCACAAGCCCTCCCACCACACTTCCAGGCGCACCCTTCATATTAATCGTTTCCCCGGGCCAGGCGCCTGATGGACTATTATCTAGTCCAACTTGCGCCCGACCCCTTACTCCAAATGACCACGTGTTCACTCAACTATTCACAAGCATTCTCCATTCACTCTTGTCCACCACCACTTCCCCTGCCTGATCTATAATCATTCCTCTATCATCCAAAGCCTTTCTTACACAGTCTCTCCATCTTCCTGCCCTTCTATCTCCCCTTGTACCTAACTCACATATTCTCTTTGTAAGCCTTTCATCTCCCATTCGTTCAACATGACCATACCAGCTCAGCACCCTTCTGTCCACTCTGGCTGACAAATGTTCCTGCTGCCCCACTCTCCTACGTATCTCTTCATTCCTCAATCTGTCTCTACGAGTAACTCAACACATACTCCTCAAGCAGCTCATCTCCATCACATCCTGCCCTCTTTTCTCCTTTTTCTTCAGAGCCCATGTCTCAGTCCCATACATCACTGTTGGCACAACAATTCCTTGATACAGTGCACTTTTTACTTTCACTCCGAGATTTCTCGTCTTCCACATACTTCCCATTGCTCCGAAAACCTTCCTTCCTTCACACACTCTCTGTTTTACCTCCACTTCCATACCTCCACTCCTGCTTATTGTTCCTCCTAGATATTTAAAACACTACTTGTTCCAATATTTTCCCATCCAGCCTCACATCTAGATTCACCCTATGCTCTCCCATATGACACACCATTACTTTACTTTTATTGACGTTCACCTTCAGTTTCCTCCTTCCACAAGCCACACCAAACTCTTTGACTACCCGCTGCAGTTTCTCATCAGAATCCGCCACCAATGCTGTGTCGTCAGCGAACAGCAACTGATTCAACTCCCAATCTCTACCATTCTTTCCTACTAAACCCAATCCTCTTCCCATAGTTCTCCTTTTCACCTCCCTCACCACACCATCCATAAACATATTAAACAGCCATGGTGACATTACACAACCCTGTCGCAAACCTACCTTTACCTCAAACCATTCACTCAACTCACCATTTCCTACTCTCACACATGCTCTGCTCCCTTCATAAAAACTCTTAACTGCTTCTAACAAATTTCCTCCTATTTCATAAATCCTTAACACCTTCCACATTGCTTCACGATCCACACGATCATACGCTTTTTCCAAGTCCATAGAAGCCCAAAATATCTCCTTATGCTTCTCTAAATACTTCTCGCATAACTGTCTTACTGCAAACATCTGATCCACGCACCCTCTTCCCCTCCTAAAACCGCACTGTTCTTTTCCTATTGCAACTTCCGTACACTTTATTATCCTTTCTATCAACACCCTGCCATACAGCTTTCCAACAACTGACAATAAACTAATACCTCTATAACTTGAACACTCCTGCCGATCTCCCTTCCCCTTGTACAACGGCACAATACATGCACTCTTCCACTCTATTGGTACCATTGACACAGCAAAGCACACATTGAAAAGTCTCACCAACCAATCTATTATCACATCTCCACCCTTCTTTATACACTCCACAGCAATACCATCCAAACCTTCTGCTTTTCCCACTCTCATTTGTTTCACTGCTTATTTCACCTCATTTTCCTCAATCCTTTCATTCATTCCCTGCCACCTGGGTGGCCTGGGTAACCTATCTCCATCCATCTCAGCTTCAATCACTGCTTCTCTTCCATCTCTTGTATTTAACAAAGATTCAAAATACTCGCCATATCATTTCCTCACTTCAACTGGTTCCACTAGTAATTCTCCATTTTCATCTTTCACTGACTCTTCCCTCTTTTGTCCTCCTTTCCTTACTTTATTTACCTCCTTCCAGAACATCTTTTTTCGTTCTTCAAAATTCTCACTCAGCCTTTGACCCCACCTTTCGTTTGCATATTTTTTCGCTTCTCTAATTTTCCGTTTTGCCTCTCTCCTTTTCTCCTTGTACCTCTCCCATACCTCAACACTACCATCCTGTAAAACCCTCTCAAAACACTGTCTCTTCTCCTCAACTGCCTTTCTCACCGTATCATTCCACCACTCGCTTCCCTTCCTGATACCTCTGCCATTAAAAATTATAATACAAACAAACTTAAATCAAACGTAGGCAACAGTAAGCAAACCTGGGAAATTATCAACTCAGCCATGGGGAGATCAAAGTCTAAGGATTTACCCTGTAAAGTGAAGGTTGATAATGTTACAATATCTGATCCGGCAACTATAGCACAACACTGTAATAGTTATGTTGTTGGGGTGGAAGCTAAACTGGCAATGATCACGACTTTCTCGGGTCGCCACAGATAAATGTCCTGACATTTTCAAGAGTGACTGAACAGGAAGTTAATACCATTATTAAAGAATCCAAAGATACTTAACCAGGATTACGATGACATCCCTATGAGTGTAAGTAAACGTGTTATGCCTACTATCGTCCCTGTACTTGTTCCTATCTTTAATTCATCATTTGTTGAAGGTGTATTCCCCGATGATTTGAAAATAGTAAAGGTGGTGCTTATATATAAATCCGGTGAAAAATATGTAATGACAAACTATAGACCAGTTTCTGTCTTGACCGTACTAAGTAAAATACTTGAGAAATTAGCATACAACAGATTTCTGGAATTTGTCAATACTAACAACAGTCTATCTAACGTTATATATGGTTTTCGAAGACAATAGGTCAACGGAAACTGCTCTAATAATACTTAGTAATGATATCCTAGATGCCATGGATAAAAACATGCATACACTAGGAATTTGTCTTGATTTGTCAAAAGCCTTTTATACCGTGGAACACAGTATCTTATTTCATAAACTTGAACACTACGGTATCAGAAGTTTAACACACAAATGGTTTGTGTCATACATACTGTACATGTGTAATAGAAAATAATTTGTGAAGTTTAACAGCCTCAAGTCAGATTTATTGACAATAAACTATGGTGTACCACAAGCATCGATTCTTGGACCACTCTTATTTTTGTTAAACAGTATATCAACGATATCACACAGTCAAGTATTACTTTTGATTGCATACTTTTTGCAGATTATAGTAACCTATATATACGCCATACATATCTTAACACCCTTAGTAATATAGCAAACCAAGAATTAATACATATCTGCTAAGTTAACACTAAATTTGCTTAAAACTTACTACATATTCTTTTCCCACACAAGTAACACTTCCTTTAGTAATGGGATATAAAGTTATTTCTCAGGAAGATAAAACAGAATGGTTAGGAGTTAAAATTGATCAGCACTTAGATTGGAAGCCTCGTATTCAGTGTATTTTGGGTAAAGTTAACAAACAGTGTGGCATACTATTTCCCACTCGGTCCAAACTCAGCCTAGAAGCCCTGACACTTGTATATCACTCCCTGATATATCCACACATAACCTATTGTAATACCGAATGGGGCGGCACATCCAAAACTGCACTCATGCCTCTTATTACAGTTCACAAACGTATCATACGAACAATTGCTAAACCTAGAAAATATGACCACACAAGCCCAAAATATAAACAACTTTAACTTTAACGCCTTGCTCTGTATTTGTTTACATATCCATCAATGACGAAAATTATAGTGCATTTAAATTTAGAAGTAAGCTTAGATATAACATACGTAAAAACAACAATTTGCTAGAAATCCCCTTAGTGAGATATCATCAGAGCCAATCTTCCATACACTACTGTGGAGTACGAATGTGGAATAGCTTGTCACAAGATTTCAAATCCATACAAACTGTAGCTGGATTCAAGAGAAAGTTTCGACAGTTGTTAATGTTAGATAATTATTGATGGGGTGATGTTATAGACATTCATTTTGCCTATCTTTATGATTTATAACTAAATTATCCTTTTGTTCAATTTAAGTTGAATTTATTTCACCGATGTTACTTTTTCTTTCTTTCTTTTTTAGCTTTAGTTATTTCTTTAGTTTTCTTGTTTTTTTCTTCTAGATTTCGTAACATTATCTATTGTATGTAGGATAAGTCCATCAAGTTATAATACAATAATGTTTAAGGTACTTAGCTACTGTAATCGCTGTTGTACAGTATATTTAAAAACAAATGTAAAATATCTCCTCATGCTCACTCAGAACCTTTCAGGAGTCCTCAAAAAGTCCTTAAAAAGCTCAGCCAGACTTTCTGAGTTTTATTATTAACCCGTACAGTACCAGTGACGTCTCTTTTATTTGACGTCAGCTACATTCAGACGATATTATTAAGCTTAGGAAGGATATATGGTAGCTGAAACGATGAATTGAGATGGTCTGTAGCCTCTGTATTGGTAGACGTCCCTCCTAAGCTAAATAAAATCCTCTAATAGTTTCCAGAATATAAGGAAAAGGACGTCACCGGTACTATATGGGTTAAATGCTTTAGTAGTGTGTTAAATACTATGTATTTATTGATGGCTAATAAAATATTTGAATTTGAATTTTAGTTTTAATTTGAATTTACTATGAGAGGATTTAATGGATCGTGGGTGATATGGGTGAATTTAATAAGTGATATTGCACCTGATTTCAACCAGCTGGTTAGGTTAGAATAGAGTAAAATAAATCAATTTAGGTTAGTTAAGTTATACCCCAAACCGTGAGCAACCATGATAAGCTCAGTTATTGTGCAAAACTTATGTAAATGTTTTTTTATTTATTTATTTATTGTATTTGTTTTTTTGTCTATGTGGGTGAGGAAGACAAAAGGCAGAACTGCCTGTATTGAGTGCCTCCCCCACAGTATATACTGTAGATCGTTTCCCACTTCTTCAGTTCATATCAAGATCTATTCTACATTCACATTTATACCGTGCATTTGTAGAGATACCACTTTCCTTTTCCTTTAATTCAAAACTAGAATATATTCCGTGTCCCATTGCCTTTGAGAGAATCGTAATAGACAATCCACTTGCTTTCCTCAATATGACATACTCCTGTAAAAAAGTTAGCCCCCTTTATTGTGTTTGTAGTCGACTTTTACGACACGTGTAGCTCCTATTTGTTCGCATTCAGAGAGAGAGAGTGAGAGTGAGTGGGTGAGAGAGAGTGAGAGAGAGAGTTAGCTTGCCGAATATAGGAATTACGACATCATCCACTTTTGTCTCGAGTAAGATATATAAAAGTGTATCCACATGTTGTCCATTGCTACCGTAATCATTGAAGTGTATTTATTGTCACACGACAGCTATTTTGTGTATTACAAAAAGTCGTATTGTAGTATAAGTGGCGTATGAAATGTTATCGTCGAAGATTATCGTTGTGTAATTGTGATTTAATAGATATTGGATTGTAACTTAAGTCAGTTCCCCGAATTGCATATTGAGAATACACCTGTAGAAATCGAAAGCGAGCAGAATTGTATAAACCCGCCTAGCCCTCTTAATTGATAGTCGTATTAATCTTCAAGGGAAATTAACCCAGACGCGCACAGTACTAAAGTAGCCTACCGTTAACTGCTGCCCTGTGTTAATTAACCCAGACGCGCACAGTACTAAAGTAGCCTACCGTTAACTGCTGCCCTGTGTTAATTAACCCAGACGCGCACAGTACTAAAGTAGCCTACCGTTAACTGCTTCCCTGTGTTAATTAACCCAGACGCGCACAGTACTAAAGTAGCCTACCGTTAACTGCTGCCCTGTGTTAATTAACCCAGACGCGCACAGTACTAAGTAGCCTACCGTTAACTGCTGCCCTGTGTTAATTAACCCAGACGCGCACAGTACTAAAGTAGCCTACCGTTAACTGCTGCCCTGTGTTAATTAACCCAGACGCGCACAGTACTAAAGTAGCCTACCGTTAACTGCTGCCCTGTGTTAATTAACCCAGACGCGCACAGTACTAAGTAGCATACCGTTAACTGCTGCCCTGTGTTAATTAACCCAGACGCGCACAGTACTAAAGTAGCCTACCGTTAACTGCTGCCCTGTGTTAATTAACCCAGACGCGCACAGTACTAAAGTAGCCTACCGTTAACTGCTGCCCTGTGTTAATTAACCCAGACGCGCACAGTACTAAAGTAGCCTACCGTTAACTGCTGCCCTGTGTTAATTAACCCAGACGCTCACAGTACTAAAGTAGCCTACCGTTAACTGCTGCCCTGTGTTAATTAACCCAGACGCGCACAGTACTAAAGTAGCCTACCGTTAACTGCTGCCCTGTGTTAATTAACCCAGCGCACAGTACTAAAGTAGCCTACCGTTAACTGCTGCCCTGTGTTAATTAACCCAGACGCGCACAGTACTAAAGTAGCCTACCGTTAACTGCTGCCCTGTATTAATTAACCCAGACGCGCACAGTACTAAAGTAGCCTACCGTTAACTGCTGCCCTGTGTAATTAACCCAGACGCGCACAGTACTAAAGTAGCCTACCGTTAACTGCTGCCCTGTGTTAATTAACCCAGACGCGCACAGTACTAAAGTAGCCTACCGTTAACTGCTGCCCTGTGTTAATTAACCCAGACGCGCACAGTACTAAAGTAGCCTACCGTTAACTGCTGCCCTGTGTTAATTAACCCAGACGCGCACAGTACTAAAGTAGCCTACCGTTAACTGATGCCCTGTGTTAATTAACCCAGACGCGCACGGTACTAAAGTAGCCTACCGTTAACTGCTGCCCTGTGTTAATTAACCCAGACGCGCACAGTACTAAAGTAGCCTACCGTTAACTGCTGCCCTGTGTTAATTCCTACCCCTACACAGGGAGTAAGATCCGATATTTGGGAATCCACGTATAGGCCTATAGGTCTTGTTGATTAACTATTTATAATGGTTACATTCAATTATCTTTGATGATCAGACTGCATTGATTTATTAACTAGTAGGCCCGAGTCACAACCAGTAAAAATAGAGAGACATCATACACCTATGTAAAGTGTAATTCGTCAGTAGCCTGTGTGTTTATTATATTGAAATCTTATTGAGTGACTATAACTGTAATCGATGATCTCCCCTGATAACTCAGTAATTATGAATATAGTCTAACCAGATATTAGATAAGAGAGCCAGTCCTTGAATTAACGTATCAGCGTAATAATTATGACCTTGGATGCTCAGTTGAAATCATGTGGTTACTTCAATCTAGGAAGGCCAGTCTATGGCTAGTTAAGAGTGAAGACCGCTGTTCAGCAATTAATAAATATTGTAATTGCGTGAGTGAAGTGACCGTGACGAATGTGCATCAAGATATGGGCCTATATATATATATATATATATTGTGTGTATACTGTATTTATGTGTACTGATGTAATTATGAAAATGTATGCCGTGTCCATTCTTGTGTGTTCCTGCTTGGCTTTGACAATTGGAACTCCTACACTTGAATTCCTTAACCCTTACTTTACCGTAGGATACAGTAATAAAAGTCCCCCCAAGTCCCAAGCAATGTGGCTAAAATGGCAAGATAGAACAACCTTCCACCTCAAGAGATGAATGAAGACTGGCTCTCCCAGACTTCAGAGGGTCTTATATAAGCTGAGAAGTGTTACCATATCGAGAGCAATGCTCAAATGGTCATGGTACCATACACAGCCTGATACAGGCAGTTACAAGGAAATTACATTACTGACGGCTACTAGCCGTCGCTGGGACTGGGGAGTGACTTATCTACTGACGGCTAGTAGCCGTCGCTGGGATTCGAAGGGTTAAGAAGCATTGTAAGGTACAGTTACCTCCATCAAGTAGCCCTCAGTCACCCACGCTATTCATAGATATCTCACTACATTGTGATTCATTAACCCTCTAAAGCTATTGGTGACTTGACAATTTCGATAAAACTAAGCCCTATACACGATTTGAGTAAAATTCTGGCAGAGAAAAGAATTATATATGTGTCACAATGGCAATTATTTTGCAACACTGCTCTCAGCCAACTCTCCAGTCCCGAAAGGAAGAAAGAACAAGAGATTTTAAGTCAGTGAAGTAGGAATGCCGCTCTTGACCATTTAAAGGTGGCAGATTTATCGCCTGGACAACGGGTATGTGTATCTATTATACTATATATATATATATACAGTATATATATGTATATATATATACAGTATACTGTATATATATATATGTTGTTGTTTTTTTTTTTCTATGTGGATGAGGGAGACAAAAGGCAAAACTGCCTGTGACGGGTGTCTCCCGAGAGTTGAAAGAGTGCCAGGGCCAAAATCAAGGAATGTTCGAGCCCAAATGTCTGGACACACATATTTTGAAGCAATTTAAGTCATAGGATGAGGGAAAGATGGATTCAGGGAGTGAGTTCAAGTGCTCAGCTGTTTAATAGAAGAACGATTGGGAGTATCGTTTCACTCTTGAGTTGGAGAGTTGCACAGAGTAGGGGTGCGATTGTGTTGCAAGACGAGTACTACGTACCATATGTAAAGGAGGTGTTATACACTGAGAGAGCTCTGAGGAACACAGATTATTGTAGTAGCGATAGAATAGTGAGAGAGATGCAAAATTCTGGCAAAGAGAGAGAGATTGCAGAGAGTCGGTGAGTGGACGTTAATGATACAAAAGGCTTTGTGTGAGAGGATCCTCCCCACATATGTGAACAGTACTCAATACAAAGACTCACTGTGCCCCTGTAAAGAGCAAGAACCTGTGCAAGAGTAAAGAACTCCTTGAGGCAGTTGAGTATACCCAGCTTTTGGGAGGCCGTTTTAGCAAGACTGGTAATATGGTCCTTTAAAAGAGATCGGAAGAAAAAGAAACGCCAAGAATACTGAGGGAAGATGAAGGGTTGATTTTTGTATTGCTGAAGTAAAAGTGATAGTCCTCTCAGGGTTCAGAACAGGTAGATAGATGGAGAAATTGGCTTTTGGAAGCATTAAAGACAACAAGGTTTTCTCTGCCCCAATTGGAAATGGTAGTTAGATCAGAAGATAAGTGTTCTATGGCTTCATTACGTTTGTTTTTGAGGAATTGCTGGTTGGGGCTTTCTGGAAAACTAGTTTAATAGTGTAAGGTAGAGACGCCTGCATATGAATGGATTGGACTGGAGGTACAGTTGAGAAGATCATTTATGAAAATTAAAAAGATAATAGGATATAGGACAGAACCCTGAGGAACACTGGAGATGATGGGATGAGGAAGTGAACGATGGCCATCCACAACCGCAGCTATGGAACTGCCGGAAAGGAAATTAGAGACAAACGGACAAATGGAGAGATAGAAACTGAAGGAGGGTTTTTTAGAAATTAGGGATTTGTGCCAGACTCTATCGAAGGAATTCGATATGTCTAGACTCTAGCGCAATAGAAAAGGTCTCACCAAAGTATCGAAAGGAGGATGACCAAGAGTTAGTAAGATATGAAAGAAGGTTACCAGTAGAGCGACCCTTAAGGAAACCATACTGGCGATCTGAGAGTAGATTATGAAAAGAGAAATGCTTAAGAAATGCGTAAGTAAGAAAAGTTTAAAAAACTTTAAAGATGCAAGAGATGAGAGCAATTGGACGATAGTTGGAGGCTTGAGAGCGGTCACCCTTCTTTGGCAAGAAGGGAAAATGTTAGAGGAGAGACAGAGACGGAAGAGTTTGCCTAGGCAGAGAGTCAGCACGGAAGCACAGTTTTTGAGTACAACAGGAGGAACACCATCCGGACCTTATGCCTTCTTAGTATTAAGGGGATAGTGGCTGCTTTTTTGGCTGATCAATTAATTTATTCATTTATTTTTTAGTTTCCTCGCTAGACATTCCTCAAACTTAGAAAAACATCCCCTAGACCCACCCTCAAGATAAATTTGTATATTTTTTGGTAGAAAAATGTCCTGGCCAAAGGCCGGTTCCTCTTATAATTACAGGCTCGCTATCGCTCGCCAGGAAATATTGACACCTAAATGTCACAATAGATCTTAACCCAGGGACTGCGGCCAGACTCTTAAGAGGTTCTACTGGGCGAATGCGGCCAGACTCAAGTTCAAAGGCCTAAACAAAACTTTTAGAACACCCCAGTGGCACTCAAAACAAAGCATTTTGTGATTAGGTGAGATAATTCCCCTCCACTACTTTCTACCACTCCTACACATGTGTCCCCCCCCCCTTCCCCCTCCTCAATTATCTGGTATTTTCCCTATTATTCCCAATATTTATCGAGTGTTTTCGATCGAGGACGGATGGGGGAGAGGGGGGAGGATGGAGGAGTGTATCTCCGACCCTCTAAGCCAGTCTGAGAGCTCCCTTTGAGTCTCAGTACCATGCTAGACACAAGAGAGGGAGGGTGTTTCTCTCTCGCTGGTCAAGGTCAGATTACAACTGTGGGGCTAAAATATACGATTTTCACCAACCAATTGCTGTTACCACTTGTTTTATTGCTTTCCAATGTTTATGTTCATATTAAAAGTAAAATAGGCGCATATGGATAAGTAATAATTATATATATGGTAAATTAACAATTTCTATAAGGAATGTATCAAATACCTTCGCATGGCGGGCACTTTCAATTACCATAGCTATGCAGCTTATGAGTTAAAGGTGGTGGGGCATCCGAAATTAAAATTAATATATAATGTATTTAAAGAGATGTTTAGATCTCCAGTAATCAACCTGACTACTCCTTTGTCAAAACTAATCTTCAATATTAGAGAACAAATAAAAAATAGATATTGAATTGCGACCCCTTGCAACTAGTACTCACGTGAGGATGTGACGTACGCCCAGGCAAACATTTGGGAAGTAAACATCAGCAAGTATAGCAAAAATTGTGAATAGGTGTGCTGTTTTCGGGTGTAGCATCATCCCTGGACCAAACATAGCACTACACAAGTTTCCAAGTGATCCATACCATTGTAACAAATGGGTGAAGTTTATACAAAGAACCAGAGTGTGGGAGGCAAAGCCCAAAACAAGCTTCATATGCAATGGACATTTTCGTGATGAATGCTTTGACAATAAAGTGCAATGGAGTATGGGTATGGCTAGATGCACCCGCTGATTGCCTATACGGACTGGGGTCTTGTCACGCCCAGTGCCAGGTCCGTATATATACGGACTCGCCGAAAAAAAATCGTAGCAGCGAAACGACTGCACCTATAGCTTTCATATTTCTACCACATGTACCTTACCCTTCTGGCTTCTTGCTACCACCACCCCAACCCCCTCCCCCAAACCACTCGCCGACCATGGGTCGCCGCATCAGGCCATCACAAAGGAAAAAAAGGAAAATATGTGGCAGCGAAACGACTGCACCAATTGGTTCCATATTTGTGTGA
>CM064549.1:21583944-21623944 GCA_032716605.1 Paralithodes platypus
TATATATATATATATATATATATATTCTACTGCTGTCCACAACAAGGAGGAAGCATTCAAACGTTACCGACGCCTTAAAACTCAAGAATCTCATTCTTCCTATGTTTCTGCCCGGAATCAAGCCAAATCTGTTCTTCGACTTGCCAAGCACTCTTTCATCAATAATAAATGCACTGAACTATCCAACTCTAGCTCTTCCCAAGCTTTTTGGCATATAGCCAAAAACCTCTCCAAGCGTGAGGGAGTGAGACGTACACCCTCCTCTCTCGCTCTCTCTGACTCAACTGAAGCAAGCGGAAGGTGTCTCAGTGTTATATAACGACTCTTATGCAACCCACTTGTGCTACATTACCACGTGAGAAAAAAATAACTGATAAATGATGAAAATAAGAGGAAAAATAGGTGATAATTGAGAAGGGGGGGAATAAGGTGGGGAAGAACGGGAAGGGGGGGTTGAGAAACATGGATGAGTGGTAGGAAGTACTAGAGGGGAATTATCTCACCTAATGACATATACCTTTGTTTTGAGAGACCCTGGGGTGTTTTGGAAGTTTTTTTTTATGGTCTTGCTTCCGTGAGGCCTATCGCGTTCGCTATGGTGACCCTTCCGTGAGGCCTATCGCGCTTGCTGGATTAACCCTTTCAAACTAACACTCAATTGATTAGGCACTTATGCCACCATATATAGTAGTTTTATTTATGTACTGACAATATTTTAGGTGTTAGTGTATGATTCTCAAAACTTTGTTTCAGTTATTCTCAAATGTATCTGTAAAATACATGTAATATATCTATTTTCTAATTCTCAATCATATTTTATTTTGATAGTGAGAGAGAGAGAGAGAGAGAGAGAGAGAGAGAGAGAGAGAGAGAGAAAGAAAATGTGTGTGTGTCTGTGTGTGTGAGTGTATGTGTGCGTGTAAATGAGAGGGAGAGAAATCAAGTAAATGGTTAGGGAGCCAAATGAAGATGATGGTATTACTGATAGACATTTAAAAATAACCTAAATGTATAATATAGTAGCTATCTTAGCTCTCCATCGTATGTGTGTATATATACAGTTTTCTATGGAGTGGCTTGTCTGTGTTTGTGTTTATACTTACATTGTGTATGCCTGTGAATGACATAAGCGAGGTGGTGGCCTGTTGCTCAGCGTGAGGTACAAAGCGACAGTTCTCATCTGGGAACCCGTTGATGTACTTGCACTGACCGTGAGTATTGACATCTCTGGAAACAAATAAGATTATAAATCACTCAACGACGATTCCAATACTTCTTTAATTCTGCCTCCAAACAGTTTAACTGGATTGTTGAACTCACGGTTTACCATTTTATCCTCGTTAAACTGTTTTAAAGTTGAACACCAAAAATGGTAACACATTAGTGATGGTGCCAGATAATTTACCTAGTCTTAGGTAGGAAATTTTGAAAGTGTTGAAGTGTGAATTACAAACATTCTATGCATGTTTCGATACTTACAGTATGTCTCCTTTTGCATATTAATTATTAGCTTGTCCTGCACAACCCAAAGGTATATGGTTATCATATCTGACTTCATATTATGAGCTTCCTTACTTAATAGACACACAGAGCCTGATAATAATGAACTATATACCTACATTAGTTCACCATCAATATCCTGGTCAGCGCAGTGGTTGGGTGTGATAATGAGTTCCTCTCCATTGTTACGCCAATAAAACGGAGGGAACATTGGGTCATATGGGTAACCTATCTCGTCAAACACACCCCAGCGTAGACGGGCCCACTCTCCGGCCAACAACTTTCCTGAAAATATATGTTTATTTCAATACGATTGAGTTATTCTAATAATTTTCTGGCCAACACTGGTCAATTTTGCCCGGCATATAAAGACTCCCTAAAAGCCGAATTGACCAATACCTATTACTGCAAGTAAAACCAAGCACTCTTAGAGTTTCGTTTACTGTATATTTTTCACCAAAAGGTTACTTGATTGATTGCAAAAAATATATATATCTTAGCTTTTGCCTCTGTCGGGAACTCAGTGCGAGGCATTTCTGAGCTAATGTTACTCCTGTTGTTATTGTTATTGTTGATCAAAACCAGACAAAAGAGTTGTCTCTGGGAGAGAGGAGAAAGTAGGAGGCTATGCCCCATATCCTGCATGACTACATACACTGTTAACCCCAGCAGCGTTGGGGTTCCTATCGACTCATGATTTCTCTGGCGTTGAGTACTTTTTGCATTTTTGTTTTCTATTGCAGAAATGGAATCTATATGTTCTAAAACCATGGAAAAGTGAAACAAAAATTTACTCACCAGAACCTGGAAAGTGGAGATATGGGCCCTGTATATTGCGCGCAAGACCGGGTGTGCCCGTAATATTCTTATACTTGCTTCTTACTTCCTTTATTCACTTCTCCCTCCACACCTTCTGTGATGCGGACCTCACTCTTTGCTCTCTCATCCCTCTCTAATTCCTCCTCAATCTATTCATCCCCTCTCTCTATTAATCCTTCCTCCCCTATTCCCTTCTTTCTCTATTATTTTGCAATCCTCTCTATCCTATTTTCCCTTACTCCACCTTCTAAGTTCTTCTATCATTCTTTCTCGATTTTCTCACCCTCCTCTATCTTACTTTCTTTCTTCAACTGTTCTTACTTCCTCTCTATTCATCTCTCTCTCTCTCTCTCTCTCTCTCTCTCTCTCTCTCTCTCTCCCCATGAGGCTAATACACAACTCTATTGTCCCCTAGTCACCGAGTCTCTGAACAAATATTTATTTCCTCTGGCCGGCCCGCCTATGTGCGTGTGTATATGTGTGATAGAGAGAATGTGTTATCTCGTTCCTATTTTACTTTGTTTTTTCATTTACCTTTATTCCACCTTCTAGAAGAGATCACTATAATTGTTTCCTTTCCTCCATACCAGTCTCCCTCTCTCAAGTATTCCTATCTATCATTCCTCGTTTTTTATCATCTCCCTTCATAATATTTTATTCTTTCTCTATTGTTCTCATCTCAATCCTTCCTTCTTCCAGACCTCCCATACCCTTCGACCACCACCACCAGACCGCAATTCACCCGCCTGGCTATATTCCCAAAGTCAGGTTCAAAGTGTTGCCACGTAGGCTTGTAGAATCTTTGTCTGATCTAAACACACTGACTATAGCATCTATGCATCTGGCAACACCCATCGCACCATCCCTGCAACCCAGATTTTGTACAGAGCAGAATGAATTTGCACGCAAAGTCAAGTACACAAATTGTGTGCATCTGATGGTCTTTGCACAATCCTGAGGTATGTAGAATGTACGCACCTGATGCTGTTGGGTTAAAGTCTCGAGTAGCATGATATGTGGGGATTCTGCTGTCAAGCAAAGCTATGTGCAGGTTCTGGGGGCCACTGTCAGACAGCATGATGTTCAGGGATTGAGTCTGCTCTCGAGCAGCATAATGTGTATGGGTTCTTGGCTTCTCTGAGGCAGCATAATGTGTTTTAATTATTGGCTGCTCTTAGGCCGCATGATACGCAGGGGCTGAGTACCCGATCTCAGGCAGCATGCTGTGTGGAGCTTGAGGGGCATTCTTGGACATCAGGATGTGCTGGGTCTGGGGGTCATTCTTGGGCAGCATAATGTGTAGGAGAAGGGTTTGGAGTGGCTGGGTGGTTGACAGTGTTCGATGGAGCCTTCAGCGCTTTACATCGCTTGTTTAAAAAGCGCATATCTTACAAAATGTTTACAGTGTGTTAACTAATAATAGAGGTTTATCATTGGGTACCATCATGATAAGTAGAGTTCCTACAATTAGGTTCTGTGACTATTTTTGGGTTTGATGAGTGATAATGAGTGAGAGTTACAGGGTCTGGTTAATATGTTTGGAACCATGGGTTAGAAATGGAACCTGAAGGTAAATGCGGGGAAGAGAAAGGTTATGGTTTTTGAAAGGGATGTATTCACAAAGTGAGAAATAAGGTTGATTGGTCAGGTTATGGAGAATGAGAATATCAGCTCCTTTAATCATGTGGGCAGTGTGATGAGTGAAGATGGGAGTATGGAGGGTAAAGTGCGGGAAAGGGTGCAACAGAAAAAGAGGGTTGTAGGATTGCTCATAGCAGTGACAAGGATTAGGGTGATCAGCATGACAATAAAAAAGTCTTTGTATGATACTGTCGTAATCCTGACATTGACGTACGGGAGTGAAGAATGGACGTTGTTGGAGAGACGCAAATCAACAGTGAGAGGGGTGGAAATGAGTTACTTGAGAAGTGCATGTGGAGTTATATTGATGGATAGACAGACAAATGAGGAAGTAAGAGAGCGGTGTGGTGTGGATGTGGATGTGCTGGAATGTGTGAAAAGGGACACTTTGAGATTGTTCGGTTATGTGAAATGTATGGGAAGCGAAAGACTGACTAAAAAAATGTATGAGAGTGAGGTGGAGGGACAGAGAGGGAGAGCAGACCGAGAGTGAGGTGGAATGATGGAGTTAAGAGGTAGATGAGTGAAATCAGTGTTGGCTGGGAGGAGGGGCATCGTATCATAGGCGACATATGTGAATAGGGGCGATTCATTTGTGGTCACCCCTATGGGGATCAGGTCGTTTGGTAATAGATAGATAGATATACTATCTTTTCCGACCCAGGATATGATGGCTGATTTTGCAAAATATTGAAGAAAACGTGCTGGGGTGAACCTAGCATAAAATGGGCTTACATGGCTTGGTGCCAGAATTAATGACTGCTTTCACTTTCTGCATATAACTTTCTACACATCAAACATTAATTAGCCTGATGAAGCTATATGCGAAACGTTGTCAATAAAGTGCTCTTCCACACATGGTGTTTATTTTCACATAACAACATTTCCTGTGTTTCTCTCTCATGTGTACGTAGGTTTATATATGATTATATCTCCTCCATCTCCTAATTTAGTTCTTCATATTCCATGCCATATACTGGAGCTATTCTCTTTACTGTATGTCTATATAATCATATTTCCATTTTCCATGTTACTAGTACTTAGATCTTTGAGGTCAATTCAGTTGACCTGAGACCCTCTCAAAATACAGTCACACCTTTGCCGAGCTCCTCTGACCACAGTACCCTTAAGACGTTAAGTATGTTGCCCTTTTTTTGTGACACGATTTATTCCTTCCATTACTAACTTGCGTCCCTTGTAATTATCAGTTTATATATATATATATACCGGGTACTGTATATCAATATGTGTGCCTTAGTGACACTTACTTTTTGTATATTTGTTTATAATTTCCCGCAATTATTGTTAACTTTCAATGTAAATGTAATCAGTTATCATTCATCCATTCAGTGTTTCAGTGTAACTCTTCAGTCTAAAGTCAAACTACCTAGGATATGTGTTCAATGTGTTAGTTTTATTGTTAATTTCCTTGTAAACACTGTACAATACAAAGACATTTCCGTCGAACATATGTGCTTTAGACAGAAGTGGGTCCAAATTTATAACTAACTCTACAACATGTTTGTGTTATTTTGCATTATCTTGTGTTTTGCTTATTTTTTTTTTCGCTGGTGCAAAATCACAAACACTCCCCCTTTCAAATTCCAACGATTCCGAAGGTGATTCTGAACTATTGTTTACCCATAAGTCTATTATTGTCTGTACCTGTATCATTTCCAGGTTGCTGTTCCATACCGTAATTATCCATACCCAGGTTGAGCACACCCTAATACGCGCATACCACTCACTCCTCACTTCTCTCTCACGCACGCTCTCTCTCTCTCTCTCTCATTTGTTTCATTTAACCCGCTGAGTAGGACTACCAGCTAAATATTTATAAATGTACCACCCAGGACCGGCTGATTCTGATTTTTTTTTTCCATAAACAATCGCTAATGGGTTAGGAATGATGGGAAAACCACGAAAAACCGATCAAAAAGCTCAAATAATGGTCCTACGGAGCCCCCGAAAACGGATTTTACAAGAGTATAAAATTGAAGGCAATTTCCCCCAAAAAACATGTTTTTGCGCGCTCACGCGCACGCGGTTGGACTTTGAGAGTTTTCAACCATCGGCATGGGTGCGTGGGATACTTACACAGTTCCCATACAAATCTGAGCCCTCTAGGTGCCATAGGACCGGAGTAATTGGGACCGGAGTGTCACTGACGCAGACGTCTACGTCGCTGGGGTTTAGCGTTACATACATTGCCGACGCACTGTTTGCGTCGCTGGGGCTCAGTGGGTTAAGCATATGTGCATTACATTTGTTCTTTTTTTATGATCAAAGGTGCATCATTATACTTACATCCTGTTTCAAGATCACTTACAATATATTTATATGACAGTGTTGCTTGCTTCTGCTGTTCTTATTAGGTAGCATGCACGTCTTTGTTCTTATTTCAATGTTGACATATGCAGGATCTTAAGCTGCTGCGCCTTGATCAAAACTGTGATCCCTGTTACATCTCTTCGATGCTGAAGGCTCTACGCTGTTGATGTTGCGGTTGGTCCTGTTGTCTGGGTGACAAGTCACATGGCACATGCTTGAACTCTCTCCAGCAATGCCAGGTGTGACTTAGCAACACATGTCATGATTAAGCCAGGCAAGCATACTCCAGTGTTGACTGTATTTTGAGCCTTATGCAGCTGTAGAGTACTGTCAGGAGTAAGCAGGTGCAGCATGCGTCTGAGCCCTGCTACGTTGCGAGATGCTTTCTTTGGCAGGTCATCAATATGTTTCTTGAAGATGAGAGAAAACCCAATGGTTATTCCTAATATGTTGATCCTGTCAGCCTCTTGGAGCATTTGGCTTTCCATCCACAAGGAGGAATTCCCTGTCCGTCGATCTTATTTTCTTGAAAGTGTGAGGGTTTGGCTCTTCTCTGCGATAAATACAATCTTCCATGTTGTTCCCCATTTGCCAATGATATCCACAACTCTGTAGATGTGAGCTGCTGCAAGGTGATATTCTTTGGTAGGGTAACTTATGCGAATTGTTTGGTTGTCTGCGTAAGCTACAGCTTTAGGTACGAGGTGAAGAAGATCATCAAAGTAGATGTTCCACAACAATGGTTCAAGCAGATTTCCCTGAGGTACACCAGCACTGATGGGATAGCTCTCAGAATCCCTACCACTGAGCACCACAGAGAGGTTTCTTTCTCCCAAGTAGCTTTTGAAGAGTAGGTACATTTTTCTTGTGATACAAAGACTATGGATTTTGGTAAGCAAACCATCATGTCACACTGTGTCAAAGGCACCAACTATGTCAAGGGCTATTACTCTTGTTTCTTCGTTTCTGCCCAGGCATTGCATTCATTTTTCTGTTAGAGAAGTAACAAATCAGAAGACGATTTTCCAGCTGTTAACCCAAATTGGCGGTGTGACAATTCCTGCATTATGGTATGGATAGTAGGTTGGATACTGGTGGACAGGTGGTGGTGCTTGGTGCTGCTCAATTCCATCCAGAGTCACTTGCAGGAATTGGGTAGGGATGTGCTGGTCATAGAGGTGGCCCTGTTTGAACTACAGTATGTGCAAAAGAGCTGCAGTTTAGAAATGGGAGTGTCTTGATAGGTGGGTGCCATAACTCTTCATAATGGAGGGGGGTATACACCGAGAGAGCCCTGAAGAACATTGATTATATTGTAATAACGATAGAACAGTGAGAGAGATGCAACATTGCGGCATTTAGAAAGAGATTGTAGGGAATTAGTGAGAGGAGGTGATTTGATGAGACAAATTGCCTTTGACTTTACCCTTTCGAGAAGTGTGGTATGGGGGGAACCTCCCCATACATGCGAACAATACTCGATACATGGTCACACTGTGCCCCTATTCCAAGCGAAAAATTGTACGGGTGTGAAGAACCCACAGAGACTCTTGAGTACACCTAGCTTCTGGGAAGCTGATTTAGCAAGATTGGTAATACAATCTATCCCAGAAAGGCAAGAAGAAAAAGAAACACCAATAATATTGAGAGAAGATGAATGGTTGATTTGTGTATTGTTGAAGTATATGACTTAGACCTGTGGAAATTCTTGACAGGTAGATACATGGAAAAATTGGTTTTTGGAAGTATTGAAAGTAACAAGATTTTCTCTGCCCCAATAATAAATGGTTCATAGAACAGAAGATATGAGTTATATGGCCTCATCACGTGACTTTGGAGTGCTGTCATGCTTGGTCGTTCTGTAAAACTAGTTGAATAGTGTAAGGTAGAGTCATCAGCATAAGAATGGATAAGACTCGAAGTACAGTTGAGACGATCATTGCCTTCTGGACTGCGGCCAGACTCTTAAGAGGTTCTACTGGGCGAATGCGGCCTGATTCTTAAGATCCAAGGCCTAAAAAAAAACATTTTAAAACACTCCAGTGGCACTCAAAACAAAGCAATTTGTGTTTAGGTTAGATAATTCCCCTCCATTACTTTCTACCACTCCTACACATATGTCCCAACCCCCCCTTTCCCCTCCTCCCGCCCTTTTTTCCCCCTCCTCAATGATCAGGTATTTTCTCTATTATTCCCAATATTTATCGAGTATTTTCATGCAAGGACGGGTGGGAGAGAGAGGGGTGGCGGAGGAGTGTATTTCCGACCATACAAGCCAGTCTGAGAGCTCCCCTTGTCTCTCAGTACCTTCCGAGACCTTGACCTTGAGCGGTGAGAGACAAACACCCTCCCGGTGTTTGTCTCTCACCGCTCATGGTCAGATTACGACAGCGGGGCTTAAATATACGATTTTCACCAGCCAATTGCTGTTACCACTTGTTTTATTGCTTTCCAATGTTCATGTTTATATTAAATGTAAAATAGGCACATACGATACGTATTAATTATATATATGGTAAATTGAGGAATCTTAGTCAGGAATGAATCAGAATACCTTCGCATGGCAGGCACTTTCAAATACCATAGCTGTGCAGCTTAGAGGTTAATAAATAACAGAAAAAGAACTGGAGACAGGAAAAAAACCTGAGGAACACCGGAGTTGATAGATTGAGGAAGTGAGCGATGGCCGTCCACAACCGCAGCTATGGAACATTGTGGGAGGAAATTATAAACAAAGGCACAGATAGAGGAATATAAACCATGGGAGGGTAGTTTGGTGATAAGAGATTTGTGCCAGACTCTATCGAAGGTTTTCAATATGTCTAGCGCATTAGACAAAGTCTCACTATAGTCCCGAAAGGAGGATGACCAAGAGTTAATAGATAGAATTTGAGCTAAGTTGAGCAGCCATTAAGAAAACCATACTGGAGATCTGAAAGTAGATTATGGGAAGACAAATGTTTGAGAAATTTTGATTCCAGAATAGTTTCAAAAACTTTCTAGATACCAGAGATTAGAGCAATTGGATGATAGAGAGTTGAGAGCAGTCACCCTTCTTTTGCCCCTTTCCCACTTATGCGACTTCATACGATTTTCATCGCCGACACCCATAAATTGGCACATTCATGACATGTCGCAAAGAAATCGTATACCCTTGCATAATAATCGTATGACTCGCAAGGCCTCGCAAAGGCCCTCGCGTGTCGTCGCAAATGTTCGGTTTGTTCAATATATTGTACGAGGACTGACGATGGATCGTAGACCTCGCAAGCATCGGCGAACATCTTAGAGGGATCGTCGAGGCCGTCGGAGATCATCGGCGACGTCGACAAGGGTGTCGCACGAAAATAAACGTTGAAATTTTCCAAAACGTCGCACGATGGCTCACCGATGCTCTCAGATGTTCCGAGAACATCGCCGATGTACAATAATCATCGTCGATTTCCTCGTCGATTAGTCGTCGACGTGCGAACGAGTACTCGCCGAGAGTATACCCACCAGGGTTATGCTCCGCACGAGGCATGCGAAGGGCCTTGCGACGTCGCGGAATGCTCGAGACACACCTCGCCGAGGCCAAAGACCACCTTCGGCGAGGTGGGTAAAAAAAAAAGATTAGGCCTATAGTGAACCTGTCAACCCTTTTTTCTATGCACCTCTCGTGGGGGGTTCACCTGTTTTTTTTTATCTTTCTCTCCTTTTCTCTCTTTCTCTGGTTTGTATCCATTCAGCCCCATTCAGCCAACTGTTTTAAGACGTTTATCCCCATCCAAGTATCGATATCTTCCTGGCAAGCGATAGCGAACCAGCATTATATGGAGAAATCCGGCTTTGCCGGAGAAATTTTTCTATCGAAAAATTTACAAATTTAGCTTGCTCTCAAAACAAAAATATATATACCGGGTATGTTGGCTCGCTACCGCTCACCAGGAAAATATTGAAACCTGGATGGGGGTAAACGTCTTAAAACAGTAGGCTGAACGGGGCCGAACGGATACAAGGCAAAGAGAGAGGGAAAGAAAGAGAGAGAAAAAAACAAGGCGAGGTGGGCTCAATTAAGCCGTAACGCAAACATTGAGCCCACCTCGCTGTTTTTGTTTTCTCTTTCTCTCCCTCTCTCTTTACCATGTATCCGTTCAGCCCCATTCAGCCAACTGTTTTAAGACGTTTATCCCCATCCAAGTATCGATATCTTCCAGGCAAGCGATAGCGAACCAGCATTATATGGAGAAATCCGGCTTCGCCGGAGAAATTTTTCTATCGAAAAATGTACAAATTTATCTTGCTCTGAAAACAAAAATATATATATGTTGGCACGCTACCGCTCACCAGGGAAAATATTGAAACCTGGATGGGGGTAAACGTCTTAAAACAGTAGGCTGAACTGGGTCGAACGGATACAAGGCAAAGATAGAGGGAGAGAAAGAGAAAAAAAAAACGAGGAGAGAGGGAGATAAAGAGAAAAAAAAAAAAGGCGAGGTGGGCTCAATTAAGCCGTAATGCAAACATTGAGCCCACCTCGCTGTTTTTGTTTTCTCTTTCTCTCCCTCTCTCTCCTCGCTTTTTTTGTTTTCTCTTTCTCTCCCTCTCTCTTTGCCTTGTATCCGTTCGGCCCCATTCAGCCTACTGTTTTAAGACATTTACCCCCATCCAGGTTTCAATATTTTCCTGGTGAGCGGTAGCGAGCCAACATATATATATTTTGTTTTGAGAGCAAGCTAAATTTGTACATTATTTGATAGAAAAATGTCTCCGACGAAGCATTGCCAATATCCGAATTAAGGGGAGATGGGTCGTTTTTCTGGTCCCCTTTCTTTCTCATGGTTAACCCCATTAGTTTTCATATTTTATGACGTTCGGCCTATTAGTTTGGCGATTTTAAGACATTTCACCCCATTTCGTTGTCAATATTAATACTTTCGTGTCATTAGGCGTTGAGTTTTTCCTGGCTAGCGATAGCGAGCCGGTACTTTTTGAGGAACCGGCCTTCGGCGATGATCGCCGAGGATTCGTTCGTTCATCGCAGGAATTTGTGCCAGGAAAAATATTTGGATAACCTCGCCGAAGTAATCGCCGAACCATCGCTTGAATCGCCGAAGACGTCGCAGAACATTCGGCGAGTTTTCTTTCACCATCGCATGATATCGCAAGATATTTTTGAAAATGTGACATTCCTCGCAGAGATCATCGGCGAAACATCGTTCACTTCGCCGATAACGTCGCAGAATGTCGGCGATTGCGTCGCATTCATCGGCGACATCTTCGCCGAGTATAATTTGTTATCTGTTTGTAACGGTCAAAATCGTAGACGTCGCACACATTCGTTGCGAATTGACAAGACTACGTCCTCGGCGACGAAAATCGTATGAAGTCGCATAAGTGGGAAAGGGGCATTTGGGGCAGATTGAATGGTTCGCTTGTTCTTTTAGAACTGTTGAAAACAGTGATTTTTGTTTTTCATTGGCAATCCAACTTCGACAGTCCTCCACAGCATGACCTTTTTTGTTAAAGTAGTTGAAGTTTATCCTGAACCTGCAGGTGTCACTGTTGTGTCCCTTCTTCTTACACAGGTTATAAATTGAAATTAAAAACATTCTGAGTTTATGTTTGCTTCTTCCTGTTGTCGTTGTTGATATTTCTACAACTTATTTTGTTGTCAACAAGAGGGTTTCGATTTGTAGAAAGTAAGGGTGGCTGCGTATCTCCTTGTTCAGGTATTTGCTGGGTTCCTTGAGATTATGATGTCTTTCCTTCTCGCTGGACCCAATATTTTCAGCCTCCCGTTTAGTTTGCTTTGTGTGGGGTTGTTTTGTTTTTACCCCCGTTATTTTCTGTTGTAGCAATTGTGCTATCTCCCAGCATTGGTTGACTAGAGTTTTTCCTTTGGTAACTTCTTCCCATTCCAAGTCAGTCCTGTGAAAAATCGCACTAACACAATTTATTTCGTGTTTTTCACCTTGATGCTGTTGACAGTGGCTGTAAGGGTATCAACAAAGTCCAGGGCTTCAGAAAATGCATCCCTCTTGTTAGATACATATAGTATTAACTATATTTGATTAACTCACCTGTAAGTGCTCTTGACTCCTTGGCTTTAATTTGTATCTTTAGAAGTTCCCTAATGATTTTTTGTTATGAGTTGAAGTAGTGATTCTTGCTCTCACTCTCTCTCTCTCTAGCAGGGTATCTAGCGGAATACCCCAGGGATCGGTACTAGAGCCAGTTCTTTTCCTATCAATCTATTTATTGCCAGTCGCTGTGATCCCCGAAGGTGTGGCCACGAACGAATCGCTCCCATGCACCTCTGTCCCCAATCAGTTGTCAGTTGACGGCCCTGCCATCAAGCACCGCTTTCATGCATATACTTCTTAACTCTATCCTTCCACCTTTCTCTCGGTTTACCTCTCCCTCTTTATCCCTCCACCTCACTCTCGTACACTCTTATTCATTATCTTCCTAGTTTACATAACAACATGGATGAGGGCGTCACCTGTACAATCTCAAAGTTTGCAAACGATACAAAAATTGCAAACATCGTATTCTCAAATGAATATGTAGAAGATATGCAAAGTAACCTAGATAAGCTGTCATGTTGGGCTCAAATTAGGCAAATGACCTTTAATGCGGATAAATGTAAAGTACTCCATATCGGGAACCGAAATGAGAAAGCAAACTATTCAATGAATGGCACTCACCTCAAGAGTGTAGACAGATTAGCAGATTTGGAAATAACAATATTGAGTAACTCACTTGAGAAGAAGAATTTATTCTTGAATCGAGTTGTGAACTTGTGGAATGGGCTTGCTAGATATGCTATAGACTGCAGCTCTGTTGATTCCTTAAACATCGCCAAGACAAACACCTTGCCTTAAACCGGCGACTGACTGCATTTGTAAATGAATAACTTTTGTTTTTGTTTTTTTCCTCATATACTGTACATCGAGGATAACTACATGTATAATATAAGTAAATAACTAAAATGTTACTCACTTTTCTCCAGATGCATGAATGATCACTTGTAGCTGTGCTATGTTACTAACCCAATTTGTCCCCTACTAACATCTCCTAACCTTAGCAGGGACATTAGTCCTAGGGCAGTACTTCCCTTTCCATTTGTCCCTTGTCTCTTCATTGGGGTGATTGTAGACACCATTGACCCAGGAGAGGCCTCATAGGCATGTGACAAGAAATTGCTAAAACTCCTGTTTCATTTGTCTGGCTTCCCTCATTGCTTCTGTTTGTGTCTCACCTGCACAGAGAGCAATCCAGCGACCTCTCAGAAACACCCCCTCCTCCTATCCATTTCATTACACTGAACAAGAACACATTCTGAGAGCGTCTCAGGTCAACTAAATTGACCTCAAGGATCTAAGTACTAGTAACATGGAGAATGGAAATATGATTATATAGACACACAGTAAAGAGAATAGCTCCAGGTTGAATGAGAACAAACTTCCAGCAGAAAGACATTAGAGGAAAGATAGAGATGAAAGCGTTTGCCCAGGCAGGGAGTTAGCACGGAAGAAAAGTCTTTGAGTACAACAGAAGGAACACCATCTGGTCCGTACGCCTTCTTATTATTGAGCCCAAAGAATGCAGAAAGTACATCCTTCAATGAAATTATTATATTAAGCAAAAATAAGTGAGAGGGGGGCGGAGAGGGAAGGATAGCACCGGAATCATCCAAGGTGGAGCTTTAACAAAAGTCTGAGCGAAAAGTTCCACTTTGTCAGAGGAAGATGTGACGGTGGTGCTGTCTGAGTGGAAAAGAGGAGGGAAAGACGAGGAAGTAAAATTGTTGGAGAGATTTTTAGCTAGATGCCAGAAAGATTGGGAAGAGCTAGAGTTGGAAAGTTCAGAACATTTGTTATTGATAAAAGATATTTTGACTAGTCAAAGAACAGATTTGGCTTGATTCTGGGCAGAGACATAAAAAGCACGAAATTCTTGAGATTGAAGGCAATAGTACCTGTTGAATGCGTTTTCCTTATTGTGGACAGCAGTAGAACAAGCATGAGTAAACCAAGATTTATATGCAGTAGACTGAGAAAAAGAATATGCAATGTATACCTCAATGCCCGAAAGGATTACCTCGGTAATGCGCTCAGCGCTCTCCAAGGGCCATGGAAACAAAAATCGTTCCATGTGAAGTCAAAGAAATACTGCCAAAGAGCCTCCCAGTCGGTAGCGCCAAAGTCCATAACAAGGTTGGTAGAACACTCGCCTGCAAACCGTGAGGTTGACGGTTCGAGGCTCTGGCCAACCATTGTTTGTTATTGGCAGACGCCAGTGTGGATGGTGGATGGCGCAGTCTAGCAATCTGTGACAACTGTTCACTGTTGTCCCTGATCATCAGGGCACCCACCCTAGCCCAGCTCTTGAACAGGGAGTGCATGATGGTAAAAAACGCATCATCATCATCATCAAAGTGCCACAAGTGCCGCCGGCTGGGAGGATCGAATGACCGTACTGGAGAGATAGGACAGCTAACAGTGATAAGGTTGTGATCCGAGGAGCCCAACGGAGCGAAAAAGTTTACAGAGTAAGTAGAACATTAGAAGTTAGAAATAACAAGGTGGTCAGAAATATGAATTGGGTGCTGGACTAACTGCTCTAGATAATTTAGGATAGAAAAGATGTAGGTTTGTTCACCAAGTTGGTCAGTGAAATGAGAGGAGAGCCATTTGTGGTGGTGAACATTGAAATTTATGATGGAGATTTCTGCGAAAGAAGAGATGGATAGAATGTGTTCCACTATAGAAGTTGGATAGTCAAAGAATTTTGGATATTCAGTAGAATTAGGAGAGAGATAAACAGCGCTGAAATATTTAGTTTGAGAGTGACAAGAAAGCTTTAGCCAGAGAATTGGGAATTCAGAAGAATCAAAGTTGTGAACACAAGACAAAGTAAGATTGTTGTGCACATATACGGAACATCCACCTTCGGCTTGAAACTGAAGATAAAGATAGTAGGAGGATACAGAGAAGGGTTTGCCATCAGTATTCCCAGACAACTTGGAAATATAAGATCAGGGTTGGCAGAGGAGACGTGGTACCACGTACCACAGAGTGGAAGTTAAACGAAAGGCCATGATTGTTGCAGAAAGTGACAGAAAGAGTGGGAGGTCGTTGTTCAGTGTATTTCGATGGGTCAGCATCAGGGGGCCAAACTACCGGGGGCCTTTCTGGGGACTCCGTGGCTGGTCGTTGGTTCATAATTTATTTCAATATTGGCGAGGCCCAGAAAGGATCACCTGGGGAGGCTAAGTGGTGAAACAGGAGTTGCAGCTGTCCTTATAAGCTCCTTATAGCACTCCCCGGGAGTACTGCTGTGTTCAGCTGGTGCCTACAGCCTTCTCCTCCAATAGATACCCATACAATTGGACAATGATATCAGAAAACGGTAATTTACGAGTTTAAAGCAGTAGATCCAAGGTCAATTATATATTCAACTTAGTGAAGCAGTGAAAGTTGACCTAGCACTAGTTCAGATTTACAGGTTGAAGGACTTGAAGGAGTTGCCCAGTCACTATTCTAATCAATGAGGATGTAGAACAGTGTGTGTGCATGTGTGTGCACTTGCCTTGAAGTACACTAGTATTGTCCGTGTGCATTCTTCTAACAGTGGATATATTGTATTCACTTACATTTATTCATATTTGTCGTTAGCAAAGTCTAAGGCGAGTCTGAAAGGAAAAATGTTATCATGGGGAAGGTAAAACATTTGTGCATGCACGTCTTTAAATGTGTATAACCACATTGTATTATTCCCATTTCCAATTGTTCATTGGGGGCGACAGTAATGGCTTTATATGAAATTTAAAACTAAGTCGCCCAAAGTCTGAACCTATTCTGTAGGCAGGTATATTGGTGTGTTTGTGTGTGTGTGTGTGTACTTCCTCTAGTTGTATTGCGGGAGTGAGCATGCTCGTTATTTCCCGCCTCCTATATGTGTAGGTGTTATATGTATCGTTGGAATGGCTGTGGATGTGTGTGTAGTCTGTATTTTTAGCCAATTGGCGACATCGGAAACGAAGGCTTAGGGTGGATCTGTATGGTACCATTCTCACTATAGACGGTACCGTCTCGCCCGAAGGCTTAGGTAGCCATCAGCTTAGGTGAACCATATGATACCCATCTCGCCTTGTACCATTTTTGCCAACCCCAGATGGGACGTCACAACGTCGTCCACTTATTCCAGGTACCTATTTACAGCTAGGTGAACTGAGGCTAACACATGAAAGGAGACAAGCCCAATTTGTCTCCGCCGGCCGGGGGATTGAACCCCCGACCCCTCGTGTGTGAGACGAGAGCGCTACCTACTAGGCTACGGGCTGTGTGTGTGTGTGTGTGTGTGTGTGTGTGTGAACAAATAAGATCCGATTATTAAAACTAACCGTTTCTAGTTAGGTTGTCTATCTACTAATTCTCACCTGTGTTCCCCCAGGTTTGCGCCACATCATTGAGGAGGTATTGTGGTGTAATGTGGATGTATCGTCCTGGAGCACCACACCCGCCAGGCTGCACAGTGTATGGCTGGTCACCATACACAGGGTTCACCACGTCCAGATGTACCTCACTGTCCTGTAGGTAAAGGCTAACATATTCATATTTACTCTTTCAGAGCCGCAGCATAATATGTATATATTTTGGTTAAACACTGGCCGACTAAATTTTGTTTTGGAGTAGAAAGGTGCCCACAGCGTTCAACGTACCAATAGGTATCTGGGGTTAGAGACTACTGTACAGTATACCTGTTTGTACGGTAATGCTTTTATATCTATTTTCATCAACTCTGTGTATTCAACCTTTCACCACCCCGCAGGTTGAAATCTTTGACCTTGTCACACTTTCATCTAAATTACTATTGTACTCTCTCCATGTATCCAACACACCAATACCTGCACCACCTCGCCATTCAAGTTCTGATTACCGTCTGACCAATTCTCTTACTTCTAGTTTATATCAACAGTATTATTTCTTATTACATATAAAATATTCAAAGATATTCTTTCCGTATTAATCCTTCGCCTTCTGGTTTTGTATCTTCTGGCAGCCTTTTCACTATCGTTTCATGCTTTGTATTCTTCACTTATCTCTCTCGTGTCATTGGGTTTATTCTTTGTAAAGAAACTGTTTTACAACGTGTTTTTTCTTTCATTATTACTTTTATATTTTTAGTAAATCATGCATTACCGTTTTTGAGACATTCTAAAATTGTCTTCCACATATTTACTCAGGTGTCTTAAGACTGTCAGCTGTTTTACATTTCCATGCTACTCATACATAGATTATTTCATTTATCATAATTATAGTCCTATACAGTATATTCACAAACACACACACTCACCCATATATATCCTCTAACTTCCACTCTGTGGAACACCACCTCTCATCTGCCAACCCTGATCTTCTCTTTCTCACCGAAACGCAGTTGTCTGGGTCTACTGACAGCAAACCCTTCTCTGTATCCTCCTACTAGCTCTATCCTCAGTTTCAAGCCAAAGGTGGATGTTGCGTATATGTGCGCAACAACCTTGCTTTCTCTCGTGTTCCCAACCTTGATTCTTCTGAATTCTCAACTCTCTGGCTAAAGCTTTCTTGTCACTCTCAAACTAAATATTTCTGCGCTGTTTATGTCTCCCCTAATTCTACTGATTATCCAAAGTTCTTTGACTATCTAACTTCTAAAGTGGAACACATTTGATCCATCTCTCCTTTCGCGGAAATCTCCATCTTAGGATATTTCAACGTTCACCACCGCCAATGGCTCTTTTCTGTTTCTACTGACCAACCTGGTGAACAAGCCTACATCTTTTCTATCCTAAACGACCTAGAGCAGTTAGTCCAGCAACCCTCCCGTATCCCGGATCGCTTTGGAGATTGGCCCAACATTCTTGAATAATTTCTAACCTCTAACCCTTCTGCCTATACTATAAATCTTTCTCTTCTTTGGGCTCCTTCGAACATAAACTAATATCTGTCACCTGTCCTATCTCTCCAGTACGGCCACCCGATCCTCCCAACCGGCGGCGCTTGTGGCACTTTGGTGCTGCCGACTGGGAGGCTCTTTGGCAGTATTTCTTTGATTTCCCATGGAATTACTTTTGCTTCCGTGGCCGGTGACACTCGGAGAGTGCTTAATTCATTATCAAGGTAATCCTCTCGGGCATGAAAGCATACAGTCCATTTTCTTTCTCTCAGTCTAACGCAAAAACATCTTGGTTTATGATCCTTGTTCTACTGCTGTCCGCAACAAGGAGGAAGCATTCAAACAGTACCGATGCCTTAAAACTCAAAACTCAAGAATCTCATTCTTCCTATGTTTCTGCCCGGAATCAAGCCAAATCTGTTCTTCGACTTGGCAAACACTCTTTCATCAATAATAAATGCACTGAACTTTCCAACTCTAGCTCTTCCCAAGACTTCTGGCATGTAGCCAAAAACCTCTGCAACAATTTTCCATCCTCGTCTTTCCCTCCTCTTTTTCACTCTGATGGCATAACCATCACTTCTTCCTCTGACAAAGCTGAACTCTTCGCTTAGTCTTTTGCTAGAAACTCCACCTTGGATGATTCCGGTGCTATTTCTCCCTCTCCACCCCCCTCTCTCTTACTTATGCCTAATACCCTAATCTCTTCTATAGATGTATTTTCTACCCTCGCTGGGCTTAATACTAAGAAGGCGTACGGTCCAGACAGTGTTCCTCCTGTTGTACTAAAAAACTGTGTTTCCGTGCTGACTCCCTGCCTAGGCAAACTCTTTCGTCTCTGTCTCTACTCTAACATCTTCCCTTCTTGCTGGAAGTTTGCTCTCATTCAACCTGTCCAAAAGAAGGGTGACCGCTCTCAACCCTCCAACTATCGTCCAATTGCTCTCATCTCTTGTATCTCTAAAGTTTTTAAAACTATTCTTGCTTTCAAATTTCTTAAGCATTTCTCTTCTCATAATCTACTCTCAGATCTCCAGTATGGCTTCCTCAAGTGTCGCTCTACTGGTGATCTTCTTTCATATCTTACTAACTCCTGGTCATCCTCCTTTCGGGACTTCGGTGAGATCTTTTCTATTGCGCTGGACATATCGAAGGCTTTCGATAGAGTCTGTCACAAATCTCTAATTTCTAAACTACCCTCCTTCGGTTTCTATATCTCCATTTGTCCCTTTGTCTCTAATTTCCTTTCCGGCCGTTCCATAGCTGCGGTTGTGGACGGTCATCACTCACTTCCTCATCCTATTAACCCTCTCCGATATATGACGCGATTTTGAGCCTATTAGGGATACTTTAAAACCTTTGTTACCATCAGGGGTATTTAGAAACCTTTAGTTTAGTTACTTCAACCTCTGCAGTTGTCTTTGAGTTAGCTGTGGGCAGAAAACTAATTTTGGAGAGGTAATTATAAGAGTGAAAGAACTCTATTTCTTATTGCTAATCTGGCAACCTCTGCGTCGTATGAGCGAGAGAGGGTTAATTCCGGTGTTCCTCAGAGCTCTGTCCTATCTCTCATTCTCTTTCTATCTATCGATCTATCTATATGCTCAGGCCCAATCCCCATTTTGGGGGTAGCCGACTCAAGACAGAGCAAGAACAGGGAAAACACCAAAACAACATAAAACAAAAAATAAACACAGATAAAAAACACAAACTCTCACACATCCAGGTCACCCAGGAGAAGACCCAGAGACCAGGGTTACCAAGGTCGCTCCCGCACTCCCCCGGCCCCTGACCACCCGGAGAGGTTCCGATCTCGGCAGGCAGACATGCAGCGGAGCCAAAGCGACAAGCCCTCCCACCACACTTCCAGGCACACCCTTCATATTAATCGTCTCCCCGGGCCAGGCGCCTGATGGACTATTATTTAGTCCAACTTGCGCCCGACCCCTGACTCCAAATTCTCTTTCTAATTTTCATAAATGATCTTCTCAACTGTACCTCCAGTCCCATCCATTCATACAAAGACGACTCTACCTTACACTACTCAATTGGTTTTTGAGAACGCTCGCAATCCCTCAAAAACAAACATAATGAAGCCATACAACACTTATCTTCTGATCTAACTACTATTTCCAAGTGGGGCAGAGAGAACCTTGTTGCGTCCCAAAAGACTATCCCTTGTACTTCAGTAATACAAAAATAAATCCATCATTTTCTCTCAATATTTTCGGTGTCTCGTTTTCTTCTGCTCTCTCTTGGAAGGACCATATTATCAGTCTTGCTAATGCAGCCTCCCAGAAGCTGGGTGTGCTCAACCCCCTCAATTTTTTTTTTTCTTTCTATATTCCAACTACTCCCTCTCGGGCATAGGCTGATAGCCTTTACACTCTACCGCTGAACACGGAGAGGCCCGTGAGGTCTTGCTCCAGTCTAGGGAGTGAGACATGCGAAGCTTCACGGCTCGAAGCAATTCCATCTCTGAAGCTGCTCCGCCTCTGCGTTTCCCAGTCTCATCCCCCAGGCTCGGACCCTCACTCTCAGAACGCCACCTATTGAGCAATTAACTCACTAGGCATTGCCCCCCTGTAGCATATTTTTGAATATGGGAATATTCATTCAATGCTATTAATTCAGGGAACAATGAGGGTATTTTTGTTGGCATTTCGGTGTGCTGTGGTAATGCACTGATACTAGGTACAGCACAAATTCCCCTGCACATCTTCTGGCTCTGTACAGGGGCACGGTGCGTCCTTGTATTGAGTATTGTTCACTTGTGTGGGGAGGATCCTCTCACAACACTCCTAGACAAAGTAGAAAGGAAAGCCTTTTGTATCATTAACACCTTACGAGCGGCCTAGGCGGTAATATATATGTACCGCCCAGCGGGGTATTTTTACCCTAAATAGGGTTGTTAACGTGATCATTTTCATGCCTAAATAAGACCCAGAGCGTAAAACAAGTATCTATCCCTGAAAGGGCATAAACAGAGCTTTCCAATGACACCCCAACCATCCTTGTACGACCACTGGTTCTCTTGCAACGATCGCGCAACAATCGCATGTAATTAGGTACTTTCCCTACATAATTCCCTGTGTAGCGAGTGCGAGAGGGTGGGGGAGGGTGGAATTCATGTCAGTAGGTCCGCCGCGGTGGTCTGGAGCAGTCATACGCTTGCTACGCTCCTCCCACCACTCATCTCTCTCTCTCAGCAACATTACGTGGTGAAAATGGCACACGACATAAGTTGTGAACCGCCACTTAGTCCATATTTATTTCACACGACATAAGTTGCGCGCCGCCAAAGAAGGGTTAACTCTCGTCCACTCACCAACTCTCTGCAATCTCTCTCTCTTCGCCGCTATTCTATCGCTACTACAATAATCAGTGTTCCTCAGAGCTCTCCCAGTGTGTCTACGTAGTACCCGTCTTGCAACACAATCCCACCTCTACTCTGTGCAACTCTCCAACCCAAGAGTGAAAACGTTACTCTCAGTCTTTCTTCTATTCAACAGCTGAACTCTGGAACTCTCTCCCAGAATCAGTCTTTCCCTCTTCCTATAACTTAAATTGCTTCACACTCTGTGTGTCCAGGAATTTTGGCTCGAACGTCCCTTGATTTTGACCATGTCACTCTTTCATCTCTGGGGGAGGCACTCGATACAGGCAGTTCTGCCTTTTGTCTCCCTCACTCACATAGAAAAACAAAATCTGAAAGAAAGAATGGATAAAGAAATAGACATGAATGAAGTTTTAAGGGACGAGTAGAACGGCTTTAGGAGAGGAAGAAGAGGAAATGATAACATATACATAATTGGTGAAATCATTGAAAGGAAAAGATAAGAGAAGGGAAATATGTGGTTAATTTTTTTAAGACATGGAGAAGGCTTATGATAAGGTAAGTAGGGAGGCGCTTTGGAGGATTTTGGAGATGTGGAGAGAGCGAGAAGGTTAGGAGGATTGAGGAGAGCATGTATGAAGGGTCAAGGACAAAGATAAGGTTGGGCAAATGGGAGACGGAGTGGGTGGAGACAAAGAGTGGGTGGAGACAAAGAGTGGGGTTAGGCAGGGTTGTACTTTGGCACCACTCTTTGCCTTGTATGTACAGGAATTAGTACAGCGAGTTAAGAGGCTGAGAATAGGAGTTGAGATAGGAGGAGGCACTCTGGGCATTCTTACCTTTGCGGATGATATTGTTTTGATGGCGGACAGGAGGGAGGACATGGAGGGAATGCTAGAAAAGATTGAAAGATATGGGGGAGATTTATAAGTGGGCTTTAGTGAAGAGAAGAGTAAAATCATGGAAGTGAGCAGATACGAGCAAGAGAAGGAAAGAGAAAGGTTGCTGGGAGGAAAGAGAATGGAGGTGGTGAATGAGTATAAGTACTTAGGATTGATAGTGAGAGTAGATGGGTTTGAGAGGGAAATTAATGAAAAGGCGAAGATGATGTGGGGACGTTTGTTGAAAGCATTGAAAGATAGGGCAAATGTATACGAAGTAACCAGAGGTATATGGGAAGGATTAGGGGTACCAGGGATCAAGTATGGTATGGAAGCAATAGGGTGCAAAGGAAGAGAAGTTGAGGCACTAACAGGAGTACAAAATAGGATAGGTAGACTGGGACTACGTGCTAGTGCTAGTGGAGGCGATTAGAGGTGAGATGGGCTGGAGCACCTTCGAGAAGAGAGTGTCCAAGGCAAAGATAAAGTTCAAGATGAGACTAGGAGAAATGGTGAAAGAGAAATTGGTGAGCAGGGTACCTGAGTGGACAAGGGAGAAGAGTAAATAGGAAAGGGAATGTTGCAACAGACTGAAGAGGATTGGCATGACAAAAGGTAGAAATGGAAAGTTAATGTATGAAACGGGGGAAAGGGTAGAGGAGAGAGGTAGAAACCTTGAGCATATTTTAATGAAGAGAGTCGAACAGAGGTGGCGGGAAGATTGGAGGAGGGAGATGGAAAAGGAAAAGACGCTTGAGAGGTATAGGACGAAAGAGAAACCGAGGAGATAATTTTTTCAAGAGAGAAATTTGGCGTCGAAGTTGCTATTTCAGTTTAGAGCAGGGGCAGCAGAAGGCAATGCACGAACGTGGAGATGGAATCGAGGTGTGAAAGAATGTGAAGAATGTTGGGTGGGGGGCGAAAGAGTGGAAGAGACTTTAGAGCATGTGCTGTTGGAAAGTGAGGATGAAAAACGAAAGAGAGAGAGAAAGGAGAGTGCAAAGGGATGAGAGGAGTTTTCCTGTTAATTTTGTTCTTTCAAATGTATCCTACTTCTGTATTATCTCTCCCATTCTTGCTATGTGATATATTTCTTCCTGCTTTTCCTAGCTTTCCCTAAAAGGAAGGAAGCCGATACAAAGGTGCGGCACTGGCTGGGGTAGGAATACCTGGCCGGCCCTATAAGAAGAAGTAGAAGAAGTGTTGTACTGTGACAATGTCTTATAGCGATGTGCTGTAATAATGTGTTGTAATATGCTGTTCTGTGCTGTACTATGCTGTAATAATGTGCTATAATGATATCTTGCAATGTGTTATAATCATGTGGGGTACTGAGCTGTTATAGTGTGCTGTACTGATCTGTTTTCATCTTCTGTAGAATAGTGTTGCAATAATGTGCTGTAATAATGTGTTGCAATGTGCTTTATTAATGTGCTGTAATAATGTGGTGTAATGTAATGTAATAATGTGATGTACTGTGTTGTAATAGGGTGCTGTACTGTGTTGTAATAATGTGTTGTAATGTGCTGTCATAATGTAGTGTTATGTGCTGTACTATGCTGTCATAATGTGCTATGCTGTAATAATGTGCTGTAAAATTATGTCTGTAGCTGTTCTTGAGATTCGTACTATAATTCTTAGCTATTATTTAGGTATTCTTAGGTGCATCTTATGTACCGTTAAAATTTGAATTTGACAGCAGTCTTAGCTGTTCATGACTATGTCATAGATTTGTCATTGGTCTTGTCGTAGCAATTTGTGTATATTATGTAGCAAGTTCGTGTAACAAAGAATCTGTGGTCAATTTATCAAGACACACTACGATATTTAGATTGGGTCATGCCGTAGTCCAGCTCTTGAATGTTGGAAAGACCCTTACAGAGAGTATGGGCATCCGCCTTTCAACACATTCCCATCCCTACTCTGTCAAACTCTCTAAAGTCCCTTTCCCACTTACAAGAACCACACGCCGACTTGCCACACACTGGAAATTGTGATGAATCCTGAAATGTTGACCCCATTTTCGCTGTTAAATGTAGGTGCTACAGTATAGATACGGAATATCACGGAACACCACGAACATACCTATGGAGCATTGCGATCTGTCCCGGAATTTGTCGGTTAATAGCTCACGGAGACCTGCGACAACCTAGATGATAATAAAGATGAGCTTGGAACTATAAAAACCATCTACAGAATGCCAAGACAGACCACGGGTTTTGCTTATAACTACTGTAAAAAGAGAGCCAGGTTAATTGACCAGTACAGTTCTACCTTTGCTAGCGGCCCAACAACATCTACCTCAGCCTGTGCTCGTTTATAAGCTGTTTTTCTTGAATCATTACTTGCATCACCTAAGCTGTTAACCCTTAAAAAGCGGCCCACCACTTAAGTCGAGTTAAATAAAGCTGGACTATGTGGCGGCGCTCGACATAACTCGAGTGGCAATTTCAGCACGTAATGTGGCTGAGAGAGAGAGACAAGTGGTGGCAGGAGACTAGCGAGCGTATGACTGCTCCAGACCACCGCGGCGAACCTACTGACACAAATCTCAGCTCCCTCCTCCCTCTCTCACACGCTACATACTCAATTATGTACCGAAAGTACCGAATTACCTGCTTTTTGCACTCGCGTTGCACGGTTATTGCAAGAAAACTATCCATCATACAAGGATCGTTATGGTGTCATTCGAAAGCTCTGTTTATGCCCTTTCAGGGATAGGTACTTGTTTTACGTTCTGGGTCTTATTTAGGCATGAAAATGATCACGTAAACAGCCCTATTTTGGCTAAAAACACCCCGCTGGGCGGTACACATAAATAAACCGCATAGGCCGCTCGTAAGGTGTTAAGAAGGGTTGCACATTTGTGTAGGGCATACTCTAATGTTGCGGCGACTTAAAGAATACGCCCAGGTGGGTCTTTTCCAGCTATTTCCACTCATTACGCAATATACATACTGTGACGTTAACCACTCCGTTAGAACCGCATGGCTTGTCCTACAGTGACTCGCTAGGATCGCCAGGACAGTGGATGTGGCTACAGTTTGTGTATTGTTGTGTGCTTTATTTCATATGAAAGCTCGTGTCATGGGCAGTCCAGAAAGGCTCTTTGTTTTCACCCATGTCAAGGCTTTATATATTTAATTGTAAAGTATATGTTTTATCCTTAACTAGTAATGATAGGATCAGAGAGAGAGAGAGAGAGTAGAACAGAGTGAGAGGGGGCGCGTAGTGTTTTGCTATACTCGATGACGTCATAGCTGGCTGGCCTCGTGGGGATTGGTTGAGAGAGTTCTTTACCATGCTTGGTGACGTAATGTTTTGCTAGCTACTTTGGTAGTGGTTAGAGGACTTGTTACCGCTTTTTTCCCACGCGGCTCGACCTAGTGCTAGTATATATACAGGTCCCTCGCCACTCTCTCCCTCAGATCTGGTTTCTAGAACGCATCTCTCTTATCCCTTGATACCTGTTCTCCGCTCTGCACCTGAGAATCTTTTCCACTGCCTACCTCTCTGTTTTTCCATATCTTTCACCACCTTTTATTAATACCATATCCCCTCTGGTTAACTCTGCAAAATCAGCTTCTTGCTGGCCAGTTGTATTGTGCGTTAAGGTCTGATATAACCTATGTATGTTTAGTTGTTAAGATAAGTTGATCACGAAGCATTGGTTGGCTTTCATATTGCCGCTTCCTATAATTATTAGTGTTCTGCTGGATTAGATAATGCTAGACTAGGGGTCTGATATTATAAGGTATTGTTTCCTATGAGTGCTGGCTTTAGTTAAAAGCTGCACAACATAACTGAGAACTGGAGTTGATTGAGTAAATTCTAGTCTGTGTGCCATTGAGAGTAGAGCATGCACGAATGAGGGCTTTTTGCCTATACCATTCTGCACTGTTCTAAGCTTGTTGTTTGTCTTTGAGGTACGCCAGGAGAACGCTTAATACTTCGGTATTAAGGTTTCTCAAGAGAGCTACCCTTCCCTATAACGTAATATTTGACGCACAGACTTGAGATTTGCACTAGGCTATGCGGCATGCCATGCGCACCAGTATCTCGTATCATTGACTCTAGCTAGACTTTATCAGTCACAGTAGACATTAAGTATATTAACCTAATTACTCTTATTATGCATACCCATTTATGATTACACAAGCATTTCGCAGCTTAGTTTGATGTATTGAGACACAAACGACTTAGGCTCTTTTTTGTTGATAGGAATACTGCATTGTTGTGGCGATCATTATTATTGTTGTAGTGTTTAGGATATTCTTGGCTCCGACGGCATTATATATTCTGCCTTTTTGTGTGCATAGCCTGCACGAGCATTGTTCCGTTGCCTGCCTTTTTGGGTTCCATTTCCGATACGAGCATCTTTATAGCATCTAACATTTAAAGAAGATTCCTTGTTGGTGTTGAAGGACTTTAGTGCACTTTCTTTCATGCAGGAGTGCCTGACATTTATTGATTAAAGTAACGTAAGCTGTAACTCCCCTTACCACCTTACTTTGCATACCATAACCAAGCACCTTCGGTTATAGGTAGTAATAGTCTGTTTTCACATAACATTAAGCCTAGAGTAGACGCACATTTATTGAGAGTTTAATAACCTATTATTGCATATAGAACTCTGTAGAGTATTTGTGTTCTTTGTTCACTGGGAATATACATCAGAGGTTGGATCTAGCGCTTTCCGTTGTAGCATTTATGCCATTACTAGTCCAATGAATAAGAGCCCTGATATATTTAAACCTCAGTCGTAACAATACCCCTGACCGAAATCAAACAAGTTCCAATGCAAAGATTGGGTCGACAAATCCCCATGAAAGTCTTCAGTCATTCATTCGTCCACCCTGAGCGACCGGCCATATTTAATATTGTTGTGTCTCTCTCCATTTATCCTATACTTACGCTCGCGGTAGCTTGATGAGTAAACTAGTTATTTTATCAACTAACGTGTTTGTTAGCGTTATGTCCTGTAATATGAAATTAAATTCACATTCGCACCTGCTACAGTACTGTATAAATAAATTTAGATTTAGTAAAGCTGGCTACTCTCTCTCTCTCTCTCTCTCTCTCTCGCTCTCGCTCTCTCTCTCTCTCTCTCTCTCTCTGTCTCTCTCTCTCTCTCTCTCACATATACAAAACAAACAAAAAACACACACACATACACAAGACATTCATATACAAACGGGCAGTCATAATATGAAAGGCAAATTAGTAATTATAAGAGAGAATATATAATTACAAGATGAAACAGTAAACAACAGTAGCTGTAACAATAATAGTAAATCCTGCACAACATATTGAGATAATAAATTTGAAATGTTAGAATGATAGAACATTAAGAATGAGAAAAAAATAAATAAAGATGGAGTGAGAGAGGAATTTTATCCTGTAGGTTAACAGCAGCTGACATTAGGATTATGATAGAAGGTATATGATTGAGCGAGAGAGAGAGAGAGAGAGAGAGAGCGAGAGAGAGAGAGAGAATACAAAGGAGTACAAAGGAAAACAAGCAACAATAGGTAATGCGACCCCTCGAGGTTACTTGCCCTCCTAAACACTACTGCTCCAAGTGTTGCAACAGTATTTCGGAGAGAATGTGGGAAAGATGCGAGAAGGAAGTGCTGCCTTGGGGCATAGTTCATGGCAGGGGAAATTATTTTAAGATCTATTAGGATTTTTTTTTTTTTTTTTTTTTTTTCTATGTGATTGAGGGAGGCAAAAGGCATAACTGCCTATAGCGAGTGCCTCCCCCATAGTTGAAAGAGTGACAGGGCCAAAATCAAGGGACGTTCGAGCCAAAATGCCTGGACACACGGAGTTTGAAGCAATTTAAGTCATAGGAAGAGGGAAAGACTGATTCTGGGAGAGAGTTCCAGAGCTCAGCTGTTGAGTAGAAGAAAGTTTGAGAGTAACGTTTCACTCTTGGGTTGGAGAGTTGCACAGAGTAGGGGTGGGATTGAGTTGCAAGACGGGTACCACGTGCCCTACGTAAAGGAGGTGGTATGCACTGGGATAGCTCTGAGGAACACTGATTATTATAGTAGCGATAGAATAGCGAGAGAGATGCAATTGAACAAACACTGCTAAAGAAAATATCTATTCAATTATAAATGCAGTCAACCTTGGGTTCAGGGCAAGGTGCTTGTCTAGGCGAACTTTGACATCTTGGGGAAGCCCATTCCACAAGTTGACAACTCGATTGAAGAAGAAAATCTTGGATTTGTTACAGTTGAATGATTTACCAATGATTTTGCAGCCATTACCCCGCGTGTAGTTTGATCGGTCAATTGTAAAATATTTATTACAGTTCATGTTGTCGATGCCTTTAATGATTTTGAAAATTGAATAAGTTCACCTTTCAATCTGCGCTTGGTTAATGGATATTAATTAAGTTCTTTAACACTTACACTGCGGGCATATTTCCGCATATATCTGCCATATTTGGGCTCATTCACGCACTCCTGATTGATTAAGCAAGTGTCTGAATAAAATTAAATGTATTCAGCAAAAAACTTGAAGAAAATAGCTTCAAAATGACACCAGAATGAACTTCATAGCGTGCTGGCTTCACCCGCAGCGCTACCATAGACATTCGCTAATACTGAGCAATTATTGAAAATGTCGCTCTACATTTGCCTTTGGCAGTGCTGTATGTCTAGCGAGAGTATGGCTCATACTCTTGAGTGCCTCAGCCGGCTGGCTGGAGAGAGGTTGGGTGGCCTGCCGCGCTTCTACTCACTCGCACTCGATTCTACAGGCTTAAAGAGGCTTTTAAAGCCTGTAAATTGCAGTAAATTGCCATGGCGTTCCGGAACGTCTATCGCACTCAATGGGTTAAGACTTTCCTCGTATGGTTTGTTCCGAAGACAGTGTATCATCTTGGTAACTCTACGTTGAACTCGTTCCAATTTGTCTATATCTTTTTTATAGTAAGGGCACCAGAACTGAACGCAGTATCCCAAAAGTGGGCAGACTAATGAATTGTGAAGGGTGAGGATAATGTCTTTTAATTTATATTATTTTGTTTGCCTTCTTAACAACTTCAGCGCAATGTTGACTTGGTTTTAAGGTACTGGATATTGTTACTTCTAAATCGGTTTCTCCGTCTACACTCTTTAGCTGGGTGCCATTCATCGAGTAGTCTGCTTTTTCATTGCGGTATCCGATATGGAGTACTTTACACTTATCTTCACTAAAGCACATTTGCCAGATTTTAGCCCATTCTGAAAGCTTGTTAAGATAGTTTTGCATATCTTCAACATGTTCATTTTTCAGTACGGTATTTGCGATATTTGTGTCTTCTGCAAACTTTGAGATTGTACAGGTGAGACCCTCATCTATGTTGTTAATGTAAATTAGGAAAAGGACTGTCCCCAGCACTGATCCTTGAGGTACACCACTAGTTACATTGGTCCACGTTGATGTTACCCCATTAATAAGTACTCTTTGTTTCCTTTCACTAAGCCAATTTTCTATCCACTGTAGAACGCCGCCTTGTATTCCATGTGCTTTTAATTTCATCACTAACTGTTTGTGTGGAACTTTATCAAAGGCCTTCTGAAAATTTAAGTATATAATATCTGCAGCTTTACTTTTGTCATATAGATTTAGGATGTCATGGAAGAAGTCTAAAAGGTTTGCTAAGCAGGAACGTTTTTTGCGAAAACCATGTTGTGTGTCTTTTAGTATACTATTTTCCTCCAAGTGATTAACGAGACTTGTTCATATTATTGTTTCTAGCATTTTGCATACTACTGATGTTAAGCAGATTGGACGATAATTGCTAGGCAAAGATTTGCTTACTTTTTTTAAAATTGGTGTTACGTTCGCAAGCTTCCACTCATCAGGTATTTCGCCGGTTTCCAAGGATTTGTTAAAGATCAGCGTCAGGTGTTTGGAGAGCTCGCATTTAGCTGCTTTAAGAAATCTAGGAGAAATTGTATCGGGTCCAGGTGATTTGCTTTCATTGAGGTTATCCAAACATCTCAGTACCTCTGCCTCATTAATGCTGATATTTCTAAGAACTTCCAAATTGTTTGTCTGTACTGGCGGTACTGCAGGAATGTAAGTTAGGTCTTCTGATGTAAAGACTGATGCAAAGAAGTTGTTGAGAGTATTACTCATTTTGGCATCTTCATTGGTAAAATCTCCATTTTCATCTACCAAGGGTCCAATCATTGTAGTCACCACTTTCTTCTTCCTGATGTAACTGTAGAATTATTTTGGGTTAGTCTTGCTTTGATTAGCAACATGTAACTCCAAAGTGTTTTTACTTTGTTTAATTAACCTTTTGGATTTACGTCGTATATCTCTGAAGGCCTGTCTATTTTCATCGTTATCGGAGGTTTGTAATCTGTCATGAGCATTCTTTTTAGTGAGTAGACATTCAGTTATATCTCTATTCCACCATTTAGGTTTGTTATTATGTGCAGATCTTCTGTTTTAAATGGTATGCACTCGCGTAGTGCGTTCGAGTAAATTTCTGTGAAAATTTTCCATGATTGGTTTATCTCATTATTGTTTAGAAAACTCCAATTGGCTTCTTTAAATTTTGTTCTGAGTTTATGGAAATTTGCTCACTTGAAATTTGGAACTTTCTCATTGCTGGTATTGATTTTATTGCTATTAAATGCTATACTGAAAGTCATTGTACGGTGGTCACTATTGCAGAATTTATCACCAACAGTCACCTTATCGATCAAGTCTTCTTTTGTTGCAAGTACAAGGTCAAGAACATTATTACCACTGGTTGGAGATTTAACAAATTGATGAAGGGAGCTTGCAATAGGTTGGCATACAGATCGTGTCCGGAGTGTGAAGTAAGAGTGTCGCCCCACTTGGTCACTGGTAAATTAAAGTCGCCAAAAATTATAGTGTGTTACTTATTTCTGCAATTTGCTCATAAATTTCTTGGTCGGTTTGCACTGATTGGGCTGGGGGCCTGTATATTAATGCTAGGATTATTTTTGTTCCTTTATTATTTGTTATTAGCACATAAGATGAATCAATATTTACTATTTGAGGTTTTGACAAGAGAATTGGGCTAAGACTTTCTTTGATGACAAATATTACACCACCTCCATTTTTATCAACTCTGCTTTTCTCAAACGTTACATAGCTGGGAAGTGAAAACTCTGCTAAAAAGTCTCTGTTTTCCGTATTTAGCCAAGATTCTGTTATGCCGATTACATAAACATTTTCTGTAAACACAAGTTCCTCTAGTTCTGAAAATATATTGCGTATACTTCGAGCGTTCACGTAGAAGACTTTTAGAGATGTGGTTCTTCATATCATTTGATGCTTGCCACATATATTTGATGATTTTGGTTGTCTTGGGTTTGTATTTATTTTGAAATTTAAGTTGTCCTCCCATTCTGACGATTGTTGGCCCCGTTTTTTAAATGAAGGTTCTTTACGGCATCATTCAGCAGATGCCCAAACCGGGCAGCTCCTACCGGGTTTAGGTGGACACCGTCTCTTGAGAACAAATGTTGATCGTGGTAGAAATTATCCCAAGTGTTGATGAAGCTGATGTTCTCCTCCCTGCAGATGTTGGCGAGTTGATGATATATATTCGTGGCTGTGGACCAAAAGAGATTTTTTGCGTTAATCCGGGGAATGATATCTGAGATGATGATCCTACTAGAGTAACTAGATGTTTCCTGGTTCGTCTTGATGAGCTGCTTGTATTTGTTCAAGAATTCTTCTGATCGTGTGTGCTGCGTCATTTGATCCAACATGTATGACATAGGTTGTGTTTGTGGGGGCCAGCTGGGTCACCTCGTCCACAGCAGCAACGACGTCGTCCACGCCGTCACCCGGGATACAGAATCGCTTTCAGGTCCTGGGTGACCAGGCGCAGAACTCCTTGAGCTGGCCGCGTACCATGGAGTCCCCCACAAGCCGTACTTCCTCCGTTTCTTCTTCTTCATCGGTAGCGAGAATTTGAAAACGAGAGAGAGCGAGAGAAAGAGAGAGAGACTGACCGACCAACCTTTCTTGGCACTTCTTGGTATTCTGTGCAGTTACTTGCAATTCCATGGTCTCATAACGATTTTCCAATGGTCTTCTGTTGCTGCAAAACAAAAAAGATGACCTTGGATGAGCTTGGACTCGGCACGGAATGTCAGGAAGTGTCTTACGGAGTGGCTGAAGGTCGGCACACACCACAGAATATTCGAACATCCTAGCGTTTGCTGACACACCACAGTACATCACGGTGCTCTCAGACACACCAGGTAGTATCCTGAACATATCAAAGATACTGAATCCGCCACGAATCACGTTTTGTAGCAAGCTGGTGCCTGATTCTTGTAGGTGAGAAAGGGGCTTAACCAATGAGTGAACCAATTTTCTTAGTCTTTCTTCTACTCAACATGTAAGCTCTGGAACTCTCTCTCTCAATCTGTCTTTCCCTTATCCTATGACTTAAACTGCTTTCAGTAGAGATGGCAGAAACCCCCAGAAAATTAATGGAAGAAAAGAATAGCCTACCATCTATTCCATTTGGCAGGTACAGTGATAAAGCTAGATAAATGATGGCCCTTGAATGTTTTGAATATCTCATGAGGGAAATTCGAGAAAATTGGAAATGGAAATTAAATGCCTACATAGCTTCAGCTTTCCCTGTTCATGCTTTCCTTAATTATGGAAACTGTTCAATGTTGTCAGCAAACTGTATTTAGCCAGTATTAGTATGTACACCATAACAAATTATCTCTGGCGTATATCTAACCTTGTTATAAACATGTCTATAAAGCAGCTATTTAATATTAGTGAAGAGGCGGTTTCAATTGTTGGTTATGCTATACTGTATGTAGACATTTTTCGTTGTATCAAGGTTTGCTGTTCTGCCTATTATTTCTAGATAATTCCCTTGAATATTACTCACTTTGGCTTTCTTGAGTAGCTTGCTAGCATCTATGTTCCTAATAAAATATATTAACATATATAACTCTCTATCAGTTATCCTCTTATACTTTGCTTCTTGAGTGAAAAAAAAACATCACATCTAAATGCAGATCACACTCTAAATGCAGCCTCATTATGATTTTGTATGTGAGAGAGAGAGAGAGAGAGAGAGAGAGAGAGAGAGAGAGGGAGAGAGAGAGAGAGAGAGAGAGAAAAAAAATTAAACGAAACATGTATATAAGTTAGTAAGTCACCTGAAATGTTTGTACTGTAGCTGGTTCATCAATTGTAACTTTATTCCATGTTCTGGGCACGAGAATCTTAACATCAGCAAAGTATAGCTGCCTGTGTGTGGCGGTGAACAGAGCCTCAGAGGCTTCAGTCACGGCCGCCTGCAACATTAAGAGGGAAACATTAGTGAAAGAAGTTTATGTGACAGGGTATCTAATATAAAGAAAAATCAGAATATTTGATGAGGATATTATCCAGCCAACATCCTGAAATGCCTTATTGTCATGGAATATAATAACAATTATATTAAGTTTAGTCACATAAATTTATCTCCAGGTTCTTGAAGGTTAGGGTCAGTTCTGCTATTGGCTGTAATTGAATAATTTTCATCATAATATTCATATACAATTTAAAAAATTTACTCTTTAAAAGTACCTGGTATTGCTAAATGAGATGTTTTTTATAAACCCCAATCTTTGGCTGTGGTCCCGATCGTTTTAACACCAATGCTCTTTGAACCACCCACACAGTCCTTTCTATAATTGCCAGTCAGATCGACAATTGACGACCCGCAAACGGATGATCTACCACTCTGAGACAGGTCAGTCAAAACCTGATACTACAACCTTTCTTGCTCACTCCTGTCGCCCATAGTCACGCTACTCAAAAGGTACCAAGAACCGAAGCCACTACTCCAAGTCAACCACTTATTAACCCTTCTTGGTGTCTGGCAGCGCTGACATCTTAGCTAGCTGTGCCAGAAATCGGTTCAGCAGCACCGACTGACAACCATCCATCAACAGTGGCACAAAATCTTGCCTGTGCAGCGTTGTTGCACTTGTTCAACAGCATCAATAAGATAACAGGCAAGACCAAAGGTTAGTTTAGCATATCTGACTAGTTATGTTCAGACAGTACCTGACATAACGGCTCCTCCTGGAACTACCATCCTAGTTAGGACATCCGGTTACTGTCACCATCACCAGCATGATCTTTCACCACAATGCACTGACAATGAATCACACACCCGAAGCCAACAATATTAGCTCAACGTCCACCAAATTTCATGGAGGCCATTTCCACGGTTCTGTTGGCCGTCCGGGGCACTGCATGTGTCCTACCTACTCATGTGACTGTATTAATTTCTAAATATTAATCTCATTTTGAATGAACCCTGTCACGCAAGTATGGACGCGATCGCGTCCTGAGCTTCTTTTGCCCTGGCGCACGTGTGAACGCGATCGTGTCCTAAGCCCTGCACGCAATTCAGTAAAACCACACAAAAGACGCGATCGCATCCATTTAAGACTCGATATATCTGGTCTACTAGTCTATATGTGGTGGTATCTGGCGAAAATTCGTAGCTGAGTGAACGGGAACAATGAAAAACCGTTAGCAGCACCGGACCGTGTGTCGCCTGTCCATGGAAACTTAAGAAACTTACTCAGACCTGAGAGGGTTAAATAACTTGTTGCATGCAATCATTAAACAATGTTTCAATAGTTGGCCTGGTCTAATTACCCTATCAATTGGGATGATCAATTTCTGTGTTATGTTGCTTTTATAATTGTACCACAGGGTGACCTGATTTGACCGTACATAACTATATTGAACTCCACTTGACCTCTATCAATTACAGTTATAGCACACTCAAGGGTAATATGGTCTTAATTAATGGAGGACACACGAGGGAGAATCACTATTCACTCAGCACATGTTCCTTGCAGCTAGAGCGTACTCACGAAAAAAAAACAAAAAAAAATGTTTGCGCGCCCATGATTTTCACAGAATGCTGACCTAAAGTATGCCAAGTGCATCATACGTCCTTGAGTGGTGTATTATGGTGCATGATACAATAATTACCTGCGATCATCTAAGAAGACAATGAACACTCATTATCACTATTAATTGGGTAAAGTTAGTGAAAATTAACGCTCACAACCATTGGCCAATGTTCAGCTCCCATGGATCGGTAAATACATAACTTGGTGTTTCTCCTTCATCAAGTACCTTATATATATTAATCAACTTAAAAATATGTCCTGGTGCTGAGAATGTCAAATTAGTTATATTCACCCAGCACCATACGAGTTTAGGGAGGGTCCCTTTGTATTAGAGACCCTATAGAATACGAGCGATCGTCCAGCCGCCATCTTGTTGCCACTGTAATGCTCGGTTATATCTATCTTGTCATTATTTTCGAATATTCTCTACAATAATGATCCTTTATACCTACGTTCAGGGTGTTCATTGTTCACATGTGTCTTGTGCTACAAACTTTACACATGTGACATAACAACATTGCTTTATATGGGGGATATATGGTATATTATAATTATGGTATATTTCCTCCCATTAGTCCTCCACTGTTTCGTTCTATACGCTCGGCCACAACCATGTATTTCATCAGCTGACTGCTAATACTTATGTTTCATTTAGGTTTGTGTATAGAAAAAAAGATAAATACAATCTATTTTACTGTTTTACACTGAAGTCTGTTGTGTTTAGCATCATTGCATATAATTTAGCTATTCACTACAAGAATGCACTAACTCGAACAGGTTGGAGGACGATTGCCAAACGGGAATTTCTTTTATCCCGTGACTTCAAGTATAACCTTTGAATATTGCCCCCTGTCTACTGTTTTATAGCCTATAACACTCATTACTTTATTGCATTATTTTCTGACTACTCTACCACAGCCTATAATACTCATAGCAAGATTAGCCACATTATATTAGTTTTTACTTGCTGCGCACACTAGACCATGTTGCCTGGGAGACGTGCGTGATTGTATTACCTTGTACCCTAAATAATTTCTTGCTGGGTATCTAGGGTACCTGAAGAGTTACATATTGGGGTGATGGCGATCACTACACTTGCATAACATGTATCACAACATAATTAAGTCTACAGCACCATGATATATGAAGCACAAAACCCTGTAGGCCTATACCTTAATTAATTAACATCACAGAACCCTAATCGTAAATTATTTAAACTAATCTATCCTATTTTGAATACTTTTAAACATCACATTATTAGTACATTGATTTAATATACGTAAATAAGCTTTACCAACACGAATTTGCTGAAATAAGCGCCGTATATTCCAATCAAGATGCCTTGGCACAAAAATGGCGCCCACGAAATTCGGCCAACCAGAACACAGCTTGACAAACTGGCTGTCCGATCTCTCTGTGTTTGTGGTGTAATGGTTTAGATGCTTATGCTCTGGGTGTGGTGTCCCAAGTTCGAATCCCGGGAGGACAATATGCTCTCATTAATTTATTCAAGTGCATTGGGGTTTGTAATGGAGGATTAATGGTAAGAACGGTGTGTTTCTTAATTTCTATAGGGTCTCTACTTTGTATGACCACCTAGTATGGGGACTCTAAGTAAGGGACCAAGTCCAACTAGTGTAACATTTAAGGAAGGAACATAAAGCATTATTCCCATCGTATTTGGTTCCTAGGGAAGTAGGTACCCGAATGTTGCAGTCCCAAATGGAGGTTCCTCCATTTGTGTAGGATTTCAATAGGGAGACTATCTATTTATGACCCACCTAGTGTAAAAATAAGTAATGAACAGCGTCTTAGTTCACACTGGGCTCCGGGGTTCGCACAGTAAGGTAATTATGCCCTGTTTCAAAGAGGTGGGCCAGAAATCGTGAGCCCGAACCTCTGACACTCAAAATTGGCTGATCAAATGGCTGTAAACTTCTGCACCTCTTCCCTGGCTAACCCATTCCAAATGGTAGAAATGTTAGCTTGATTACTATAGTCGTTTGTGAGCTATAGAGCAATCCAACCAGGGGCGCACTTTGAAATTGTGTAGGGGAGGTTATAATTTGATAAATATAATGAGGCAGATAAACGTTCTACACTCTATGCTTACCCTGTTATATATGGGTAGCAGCTTTACATGACGATGAGAATGATCGTTCCATGTCGATGATCACGCCAAGCACTCTTTCATCAATAATAAATGCACTGAACTATCCAACTCTAGCTCTTCCCAAGCTTTCTGGCATCTAGTCAAAAACCTCTCCAACAACTTTTCTTCCTCGTCTTTCCCTCCCCTTTTCCACTCTGATGGCCCAACATCACTTCTTCCTGTGACAAAGCTGAACTCCTTGCTCAAACTTTTGCCAGAAGCTCTACCTTGGATGATTCCGGTGCTATTCCTCCCTCTCTCCTACTTATGCCTAATATCATAATCTCTTCTAAAGATGTACTTCCTACCCTCTCTGGGCTTAATACTAAGAAGGCGTACGGTCCTGACGGTTTTCCTCCTGTTGTACTAAAAAACTGTGCTTCCGTGCTGACCCCCTGCCTAGGCAAACTCTTTCGCGTCTGTCTCTCCTCTAACATTTTCCCTTCTTGCTGGAAGTTTGCTCTCATTTAACCTGTCCCAAAGAAGGGTGACCGCTCTCAACCCTCCAACTATCGTCCAATTGCTCTCATCTCTTGTATCTCTAAAGTTTTTGAAACTATTCTTGCTTCCAAATTTCTTAAGCATTTGTCTTCTCATAATCTGCTCTCAGATCGCCAGTATGGCTTCCTTAAGGGTCGCTCTACTGGTGATCTGTCATATCTTACTAACTCTTGGTCATCCAACTTTTGGGACTTCGGTGAGACTTTTTCTGTTGCACTAGATATATCGAAGTCCTTCGATAGGGTCTGGCACAAATCTTTAATTTCCAAATTGCCCTCCTTCGGTTTCTGTCCCTCCATCTGTGCCTTTGTTGCTAATTTCCTTTCCGGCCGTTCCATAGCTGCGGTTGTGGACGGCCATCGCTCACTTCCTCATCCTATCAACTCCGGTGTTCCTCCGGGTTCTTTCCTATCTCCTATTCTCTTTCTAATTTTCATAAATGATCTTCTCAACTGTACATCTAGTCCCGCCCATTCATATGCAGATGACTCGACTTTACACCACTCAATTAATTTTCCAGACCGCCCCAGCCAGCAGTCCCTCAAAAGTAAACGTAATGAAGCCATACAATGCTTATCTTCTGATCTAGCTACTATTTCCAATTGGGGTAGAGAAAACCTTGTTACATATAATGCTTCCAAAACTCAATTTATCCATCTTACTACCCGTCAGGAACCTCCAGAGGACTATCCCTTATTCTTCAACAATACAAAAATCAACCCTTCATCTTCCTTCAATGTTCTCGGCATCTCTTTTTCTTCTGCTCTCACTTGGAAAGACCATATTACCAGTCTCGCTAAGTCAGCCTCCCAGAAGCTGGGTGTGCTCAACCGCCTCAAGGGGTTCTTTACCCCTGCGCAGCTTCTTGCTCTGTACAGGGGCACAGTGCATCCTTGTATTGAGTATTGTTCACATGTGTGGGGAGGATCCTCTCACACCGCACTCCTAGATAAAGTAGAAAGGAAAGCCTTTCGTATCATTAACTCCCGTCCACTCACCAACTCTCTGCAATCTCTCTCTCTTCGCCGCAATGTTGTATCTCTCTCACTATTCTATCGCTACTACAATAATCAGTGTTCCTCGGAGGTTTCCCAGTGTATACCACCTCCTCTACGTAGGGTACGTAGTACCCGCCTTGCAACACAATCCCACCCCTACTCTGTGCAACTCTCCAACCCAAGAGTGAAACGCTATTCTCAGACTTTCTTCTATTCAACTGCTGAGCTCTGGAACTCTCTCCCAGAATCAGTCTTTCCCTCTTCCTATGACTTAAATTGCTTCAAACTCCGTGTGTCCAGGCATTTTAGCTCGAACGTCCCTTGATTTCGGCCCTGTCACTCTTTGAAATCTGGGGGAGGCACTCGCTGCAGGCAGTTATGCCTTTTGTCTCCCTCATTCACATAGAAAAAGAAAAGTCATATGATATAGTTTACTTAGACTTTAGTAAGGCCTTTGATAAAGTTCAACATGAAAGGCTGTTAAGGAAGATAGAAGGACATGGTATTAGGGGGATGCCACTCAAGTGGATTAAGTCATGGTTGATTGGTAGGAAGCAGAGAGTTAATATAAATGGTGTAAAATCGGACTGGGGGTTAGTTAAAAGTGGGGTCCCCCAAGGGTCGGTTTTGGGGCCCCTTCTGTTCATTATCTACATAAATTATCTTGACTCGGGCATAAAAATTAGGATCAGTAAATTTGCTGATGAAACTAAAATAGGTAGGATAATAGAGTCACCTAGCGACAGGGAATGTCTTCAAAATTATCTCGATCATTTGCACGAGTGGTCCATTAATTGGCAGATGAGTTTCAATGTAGACAAATGTAAAGTATTAAGGATTGGAAATCGTAATTTAGATGCAAAATACAAACTAGACAATGTAGAATTGGATAACTCAGAGTGTGAGAAGGATCAGGGGGTGCTCGTTAGTAATGATCTGAAACCCAGAAAACAATGTATAAGTGTTAGGAACAGGGC